>JAQQAF010000001.1:4215000-4785000 GCA_029747655.1 Ensete ventricosum | reverse complement strand
CGTGGTCTCAGGTTTTCTGCTGCTACTGCTATTGGCCTTGTAGCAGCCTAGTATTGCTTACAAAAGGTCTTCTTTTGAGATGATAAAGAACGGGATGATAGAATGCAGCGTCTGCCACTCCAAATTTGTCTCACCAAGCCCAAGATCTGTATCAAGGGCATATGATAAGCATAGGAGCCAAGTATCATCAAAATATCGTGCTCTCACCTTCCTCCTTGTTGTGGGCGATTGTATCTTGGTTGGTCTCCAGGTAATTTTGATCAATTTGTCTTCATAGTCTCCAGATTTAGTTTAATTTTGGAATACATAATGGTAGCGTGCTTTCATTTTAATCTTCGTGACTTGGTTAGCTTCCATGTTCATCAAAAGATGCAATCGGATTGTAGATTATTATCTGTTGCCTTAGGGCCATTCTCACTACGCACATGAACTCAAGCACTGATACATTTTTTATTTTTTTCCTGATATGTAATTTGCCAATGGTCATAGTGCAGAGTTTCTTACACTTGTATTGCATTTGCTGGTTCATTTCCAATAATATTGCACTATATAGTTGCTTCTGGTGTGTTACTTTGAATGCATTTTGACTGACATTGCATAGATCTGTTTACTGTGACACCTGACCAGATTTTGTGATTTATTGCAGCCTATACTAGTCTATATGTCCAAGGTGGATGGGAAGTTCAAGTTTAGCCCCATCGGTGTAAATTTCTTCACAGAGGTTGCTAAATTCCTCTTTGCCATCGTTATGTTATTATTCCAGGTTTGTGTAGTAAGTTAGTAACCTCATTTCTTATTAGAATTTAATTTATGAGATACTTTTATCTAAATGGATCTTGTAAATCTCCCCTTTGAGACTGTTACCTTTTCGAAAAAAATTACAAGAGGTTGTCTCTGGTTGCATGATCTCATGCTGCCACAAATATGGAAGTTCTTTTATCAGCCATACAAATGTTTTTTGTAAATAAAATCTTGTATGGACTTGTGTTGTTAAGGAACCTGGATATTGATATCAGATCTAGCAGCTGGTCATTACATTTGTAAAATCTGCATAGTGAGTGTAATCATTTTGAGGACTGTGCCAAGGGTTTGGATTGGTACATGGGCAGCATCTCTACTGTTGTGAGATTGGAAGGAAGAGTGCTATTGATGCATGGCTTCATTATCCTTGAATGTGTCAAGGACCATCCATCAACCATAATGAGAGCAATTATTTAGCTTTTATTTATGTCTTTACAGTATGTTTCTTTTGAAGAAGTCCTTTGCTTTCCTTCCACATGCATAGTTCATAGATATATGATTTGAACATGTGGTAGGAATTTTGCTCTTTCTGTTGTGAAGCTTTATATGGCTAGTAGATGGTTTGTTATTTGTTCTATTCATCATTTTACAGGCTAGAAGGCAAAAAGTTGGAGAAAAACCCCTTCTGTCAATTTCCACATTTGTACAGGTAATGCCTCTGCATGCTCGAAATTGATGTTATGATCAAGTTTTATATAGTTCATATTTTCTCTTTTGAACTTTTGTTGTGGTCATTCTATTTATGTGAACATTTTTTATTTTGTAACATCATGTTATTATCCATTTTTCAGCAGTTATTATATATGTTGATAAAACTTATAGCTATGCTGCTTTCCTATCTAAAGTTTGTTAGGGAGAAGTAAATCAATTCTTTCTTTATGTAGGGTTTTAGTAGTATTTAACTTCCTTAGAAGATAGAAAAACTAAAGAAATATGGCTCAGTAAATTTGGTAATTTCTTGGGGCTCGTTGTCTATAACTTTCCCAAAACTCTTCCCTGAGCTGTATCTTTTGGCAAAGTATTTCTTGATAGATAATATTTGCCATGTGGACTGGAGTGCTCTAGTAAACGCCTACCAGATGATTAATAGATCATTGTGGATTGCTTTTTTTTTTTATCGTGCATCGCATTTAACTGAGAAGAATCTGCATATCTGGTGCAGTTGTTATTCAGTCCCACAACAGAAATTTTCCACTGTCCTTGAAACTCTCCTGTCACTAACTGGGATAACATTTTAGGCTAACAGAAGATGCTACCTTTCTGCGTACTTCATGTGCCAGATCAGTGGGCTTAAATTTGAGCTTATGCATCCTTGGCAGTCTTTCACCCTGCTCATTGCTGTCCTTCCTCTCGATTTTCTTGTCCCTTCACTCCCTTTCTTCTACCATATAACAGAAAGCTATAAGTGTTCAACTTTTGAAGTAGACTCCTTCAAAGGTATCTTTTTTTCAAGGAAATGCTACCTGCATTGCACTTAAGCCCCAAATGATGTGCCTGAAGTGCATTAGCTAATGGAACAGGTCCATGTGTTAGGATGAGTATGGATTCAGATATTTCATTTTTTATTTACTAATTTTTTTGTATGCAGAGGTGAAACATATTTGTAATGGGTATAGACAGATAAAATAGTAATAACTTTTTAAATATTACAGTTTATCAGTCGTATTTTTTAAATTTGTATAAAATCAACTTGGAATCCTAAGGTTGCATTGATCTTTCTACAACTTTTTGCACAACATCTATTTCCATAATTGTGTATCAATTTCTCCTTTTTTTATATTTGTTGGTGTGAGTATCAATGTTGGAGAGGATATCTAAGGAAGCGTGAAAGAATAGTGATAAATCTGTAATTAACTCTTTATTCAAATTAATCATTTTATATGCTTGTAAAAAATTGTAGTGAAATAATATTTAAGCTGGAGCTTCTATAGATCCTTCATTCTTTGTGCATTGGTTTCAATACCAGGAGTAAGAAACGGTGGGGAAGGTTGACGACTTGTACTCGTTTATTATTCAACATTGGGTTTAGATTCTATACTCATGAGAGTTGTCAAGGAATGTAGTTCATTGCTTCTGCTTGCCTATAATTGAAACTTCCAGTTATGCAGAGAGTATCCAAGAAGATGTCTTGTTACTGAAGGTGTTGCAAGCTGAATATCATTTCTTGTCTGTTCTTGCTTTATCTGTTGTTCTTTTTCTGCTTTGTTCTCCTTTATGTTCAGAGCTACTGCATATTCATTAGATTCATAAGATCAGTATCAAATTCTTGTCTTTCTACATGATGTGCTCATGCTATGATTTGATTTGGAGGTTGTGCCACATTTTACAGGCAGCTCGGAATAATGTGCTTCTGGCTGTTCCTGCTCTTCTGTATGCAATCAACAACTACCTAAAGTTTATCATGCAGGTATATATCTAGCTTTGTACATTTTGACAAAATTATACCCTACAATTTCTTATGTTTGCTCGTGCTATTGCTAGATTGGAGTGCTTCATATTCTTATTATCGTCTATTTATTAATTTCACTCTCTTTGCAGTTATACTTTAATCCTGCAACCGTGAAAATGTTGAGCAACCTGAAGGTATTGCTTCTATATAAATGTTAGGCTTTACATTAAGCGATTCTAAACCATTGATTTCAAAGTAGCATTTTTTAGTGGAGCACTGCTGCAATGACAAGTATTGATTATTAACATTAAATAGAGATAGAGGACATATGTTCTCAAGGAGTTCTCTTTGCGTATTTTATATGATGATTTTACAGTGATTTTCCAAGTTGATTTACAGATTTTGGTTGGTAAAACCAGGATAAAAATGTCATTTTATTGACACAAATCTCTATGCTCACAAATATATTTGATAGACATGAACATTGTTGACTAGCTTTAAGGACTTTATAAAGTGGAATAGTATATGGTTGTATCTGGTTATATATGTGACAGAACATGTGTCTTCCATTAAATTATAATTTTCAGCTAGCACTCTTTCACATACTGTGGTGTACGATGAAATAAGTTGCTTATTATTTTATTAACCTATTTAAGATTTTTCAATGATTTGATCTTTTATGCTGTGATGATGTATCATATCCTCTTCCATCATTTTCTAGGCTTGTTCATACAAGATTGCAAGAACTGAATTTTATTGAAGCAAATCACTGATAGAGTTTTGCATTTATGCAAATTCTTGTAGGTTTTGGTGATCGCTGTCCTTTTAAAGATCATAATGCGAAGACGATTTTCCATAATTCAAGTAAGTGTCGATTCTGGACTGAGTTGCGATTCATGTGTGTTATGTACTTTTACTGATGAAAATTAGGAATGTCTCCTGTCATCGTAGAATGAATTTTCAATGTGAAATATGATATGGTACTGCTGTAAGTGCTTGATACCAGATGATCTTGTGGCAACTTAACTATGAGTCATATAACTCGTTGATGGTTGTAATATCATGCATTTGAGCTATAATTATTTGATATTGCCCTTTAAATTTCTCCTTTATTCTTCTTGTTGATGGCCAGTGGGAGGCTCTTGCACTTTTGCTAATCGGGATAAGCATTAATCAGCTACGATCAATGCCTGAGGGTTCCACGGCGTTGGGTCTTCCTATTACAATGATTGCTTACGTCTATACATTAGTTTTTGTAAGTTTTGTCACCGACACTTATATTCTTTATTTTGTGTTGTTTCTTTCAGAGTTTTGCAATAAATCAATTTTTTGCTTGTTTCCTCTAATTCGATGGTAATTCTTTTTTGGTGAATTTTTCATTTTTTAATAATTGATTTTTGATAATTCATATGTCATTTTGATCAGAGCACTTCAGTAATGTTATATTCATCAATTTACTACATCTTTGTTTTTGCATGATTCAAGCTGGAGAGTAGAACTCTGATAATTTGGATTATGTGAACATCTTAAAGTACAACCACAAACCATGTCTTGCTATATGATTTTCAAGTGTGCACGAGTTGTTAGTTCCTTTTTTTTAATCTGCATGAATATCAAACAAAGTTAAGATGTGAACTTTTTAGCATATGAGAAATTCCAGATATGATCTAACATGGAATTTTAGTGTCGATGTATCATATTAGTCCATCTAGTAGTTTATATGACCTCATGAAAATTTTCTTAGACAAGGTAAAGAATGAATAACTTGTTGTATTATGTTTTGAATTAGGAGCTAGCTAGGTGATTGGTGAAACCTGGATGTATGAAGATTCCTATATGTATAGCTTATATAATCTTGCTCTGTCCTAAATGTTCACGTTGTATCCTGAAATTGCAGGTTACTGTTCCATCAATGGCTTCTGTTTACAATGAATATGCTTTAAAAAGTCAATTTGAGACAAGTATCTACCTTCAGGTGACTCTTTACAATTGAACGTAGTCTTGCTGATCTCATTTTCAGTAAATGAGTAGCTTAAGGAGCATTGTCATATTGCCTTTAGCATATGTTTTCTCTCTGCAAGTTTACTTGCATAATATTATGGTTATTTGAAGGCCATATTTTCAATTTATAACTTATTTTTGCAGAACTTATTTTTATATGGTTATGGTGCCATATTCAACTTTTTGGGCATTGTTGGGACTGCCATTTTCAAAGGTGCATATTTTTTAGTCTTGCTGCTTGAAATTTATGCTTAACATATTGTCTATACACAGAGTTGGTTTGCTATTTCTGATCAGTGCTTTAAATTTCTTGAACAGACTACTTGTGATGACATTAGTTTGGTCCTTGCTGCACTAGTGTATGCTTTGGATTTGAATTGAGAAATATAGTTCCTGTACAGGTCATGCTAACAAAGTTACTGTACTTTGTCGTTCCAGTTCGTTACAGTGTTTCTTGGACAACTTGGTTCTCCCCTGTTTTCTTTCCCTTCTTCCTATGTTTTTTTTTACATAAAAGATGATCATAAATAACACAACTTCTAGCCTGGCATGCTAAAAAAGAAATGGCACCATCTGAGGTTTGGAGAAAGAAGAAAGCTGGAGCTTGAAAGTGATAGATCCTTGAGATTGGAAATCCTTCATATTTTTTTAAAGCTATATCTTTGAATAAAGAACATAAGAAGATTGAAGAACTTACCCAGAAACTTCTTGGCAATATGCTATATACCAGGCTAACAACCAACAATTTTCAAGCAGGAAAGGGATCTTCTCCGTAGAAGTTTCAGCTACTTCAATGGAGTATTTACTAGGAATAGCAAGTAAATATTTTTACAAATGGATGTTTTGTGCTGAGGTTTCTCAAGGGTTGATGTTAAATATCTCTAGATCTTTTGGCTTTACTCATTATAGGCTCGCATAAAACATGTTTAGTCTGATAGTTCAAAAGGAATATAGCTAGCTATAAATCAAAAAGTTGCAATAGGTATTATTTTGCAGAGCACCATTCTCCTTGCAAAGGCACAAATTAGATGAAGAATCTGAAGGGGAACAAATTGTGAGGTTATTGCGTAGGTCAATTAGTTAAGGAACTAATTGTGGATAGATCATCTTTCTATGAACTGAGAGCGAACCTTGGTACAAAGAGTGATCGGTATTTGAGTTACAGAAACAACGTTTCAACTTGTTGGGGTAAGGGCTGTGTGCATTGTCCCGTCTCAAATCTTATTGGTGGGAGCCTTGTGCACTGGGTTTACCTTGAGCTATGAAGTTTCTCTATATTTTCTTTGTCTGATCATGCCAATGCAGAAGGGGCAAATATAGATGAATAAACAAAGAAAATAGAGTCCCTTTCCTTTTTTTCTTTTTTCATTTTTTCCCGAGATAGTACTTAAGTGGTAACTGAAGTTTTAGGTGACACTTTTGATGTGTAGTTGTGTACATTGTCCCTCCCTGGGCTTCATTGATGAGAGGCTCTTGGGTTTTCTTTTTGGATTTTTAGGACTCTAAAGAGCCTCTATGACTTTTTTATATGATAATGCTAAAGCAAAAAAAGGGCAAGCTTATGTGAATTGACAAAGAAAAGATGAGAGTTCCTTTCCGTTATTTTTCTCTATTTTGCTGAGAGAGCACTTAAGATGTAAGCAAAGCTTTGGGTGCCACTTATGATGCATGCACGAATGGGAAATTTGTATGATTTGCCCCATTGAAAATTCTGCAATACAATCTTTGTGACATTGGTGTAGGATCCAGATGTCAATAGAAACTTTCCAGGCATTGGCATAAAAAAATCTTAGAGACTTGATTGACAGTTTGGTGATTTTGTTTTAAGCCATAAATATTTCACCAGCTGCTTGTTTTCCTGTAAAAGCTGCAACATTGTTGTTGTTCTTATATTTGAAGTATTTGCATCTTCACAATTAAGGCTCAATTTATGGGTGTTTTGAAGGTTTGCTCCCTTGATTTGTAATTTTTGTAGTAGTAAGTTTGTCTGGGATTTATGATCAGAGATCTACCCACCCATCATTCCTTCTTGCGTATTTGTATGCTTATGTCTAAAAGATCCTAAAAGCAGGGAAAAACGCACATCATGGTTTCAACTTTCAAGCACCAATTGGTTTGTACTGTATGGACGATTAATGATAGGTCCGAGCAAGGACCAGTAACGAAGCATATGGTCCAGTACTGGTCAGTACATACAGATACCATACTTCTATAGGAAATTACTGAAACCAGTACCAAGTCGAGATTTAAATTCTTGATGTAGTAATATTATGGTGTCGTACTTGAATTAGTTTTAACCCAATATGCCATCACATACAATGAACTTGATTGTATCAATTGCTAACACTTGTCTATTCATATAAGCATGGCACCTCCTGTCTGGAGTTGTACTGAATCTTGCTGCAATCTGTCCAAGACTCCAAATGGCCTTATGCATAGACACGTACAGATAAATTGAAATAAATTCTTTGAAGATACTTATGGTTCAGTTCATCTTTATGTTATATTTTTTATTCATCAACTTTTCCTTGTAATTCAGAGTCACAGACATACAGGTTTGTGTCTGTTACTACATGTTCTCTCTATTTACATATACATGTGCACATTTGTTCATGGCGCATACAATTGCATATAGATGTATTATATGGACCAAGACAACCTATTTAGTCAATCAGTAATAAATATTAGTGATTTTGTGTGTAGTCATTTTATCTGATGGTTTTGTTGATTGTTTATGGTGATGTATATGACTATATGTTTTAAGGTCTGTGCAAACTCACTGCAGTTTCTGATGCCCTTTTCTGGAGATAATAATTATTCTTTGATTTCATATTCTAAAACTTTGACAGGACCTAGTAGCTTCAATATCCTTGAAGGGCATTCAAAAGCTACAATGTTTCTGATTTGTAACAATGCAGCACAGGGCATACTTTCATCATTCTTTTTCAAATATGCTGGTAAATTGGAACAAATGCTGTGTTTCTTGTGTTGCTTACCAATGACTGAACACCCTTATTTCTCTTTCCCAAATATTTTGGGGCTTTTTTGTTTCATAATCTTAATCCTACTTCACTAATGGTTCTTGCAGACACAATCTTGAAAAAATATTCATCCACCGTTGCTACAATTTTTACTGGCATAGCGTCTGCTGCATTATTTGGTCATACATTAACCGTGAACTTTATCTTGGGGATCTCCATAGTCTTTATATCTATGCACCAGGTATTTGCCGAATGTGTCTTAAGAATTAAGATTATTTCAGCCATTCATTTCCTTGACAGCCTTGACATTTTGTCTCAGTTCTTCTCCCCCATGGCCAAAGTCAAAGATGAGACACAAGTTGGAAAATTGGAAATGATTGAAGCTCAACATCCAAGGTGCATCCTTCCGTTTTTTTTTAATCATTTTTTTAGAATAATGATCACCTTAGCAGCAGTTTAATCTAAGAGGGTTCCATTGATCACTTCTTTTTAGTACTTTCGGTATTTCCCACTTTTTATAATGTGTTAAGGGATGTCCTGCTCAGTAATGGTCGTAATGCAAATGATTAACAAGTTGGCCTACCCACCAAGTTTATTTTGGAAATAATCCTATATATTGAATTCGAGGAGTTAGTCTCAGATTTTGGATTTTTTTTAAAAAAATAGAAATCTTGGATGCCAAATGTACTACATCTTTTAGATTGCCTTTATCTGAATAAGATGCTATTTGCTGTAAATTCATTTTTGTAATGGTATGTCTCCACTTTCAGGTCAAAGGATGCTTCTTTCATAAACATGGCTGCTGGTGCTGCTGAAGATGTAAGATATATATATCCCACTTAGTTGTTAATTACAAATTAGAATAGCCTTACACATCATATTTGCTTCCTTTCAGGTAAATCATCGCACTGGACATGACGAAAGACAACCGCTTTTGCCCATCTGATATTATATTTGAGGTATCACTTCAATCAAGAACTTTTGAACTTGGTGCTTTGTCGATAACTAAGATGCTTTCTATTGAATCTACAACCTTTCCAGGGACTACTAGAAAATTTTATTTTATTTTGCATCCTTCCAGGATCATTTTTTTTAATTATATCGTATTGACATTTACACGATTACTGGTCTTTAGGTTTTTAAGCATGTTTTTTGTGTGATCAGTAAGATGAAGATGCATATTAGTGAAATAATGAAATTATTTTAATGAGTGATGTAAATGTACGTTCCATTCATGCAAATTATTCATCTCATCTTTTAAGAAAGATCATACAAGTTCATACTCTGGACAGATACTCATGTAGGAACATATATGTAGCATCTCTATTGTATCACTTGGGATTTCAATATATACGTTGTACTTGTAAGGCTGGTTGATTTGACAAACTAGTATATTTCTTCAAATGCTTTTAGATATCCACCTCCCCACTTCAAGAGTTAGGGTATATGCTTAAATGCTAATTTTCTAAGAATACTAGTAGTATGAAGCTTCATATATGTGTTGGCTAACTCAAAAAATGATAAGATTTCTTCATCATCCGACTGCCTAGGCACTTGGGCTACCGCCTAGGCTTTAAGCCAAATCCGTTGCTTGGATTACTTAGGCTATTTGACGACTAACATGGAAACAATGAAAGGAGGAAGAAATCAGAGGTCTTAACATTTTCACAATAAACAGAATGAATTTCTAGCCCAAAATGGATCAAAATCTTTGTGCAACTAACTGTTAGCTTATGTGCATGGCTAAGGACCTCAGTTGACATGACAGTCTTTAGAGTTGTCACTTTCGTCTTGTTACTCAGTATTCTCCTAACCATACTGTATACAGAAGCATCGTTTGTTCATGACTACTTGGATTGAACATACCACACTAGTAACATATAATATGATGGCTATATGAAACTGCACTTCTTTGCATTTAGGTAAAGAATACCTTCATTGGTGAGACATGTAAACAAGCTTATAGCTAAGCCATTTACATTTTTGCAACCGTCTTTAATACCTAGATTAAATTAAGAACTGATCATGATTGTAGCATTCTTATTTGGCAATGGATTACTACCGCAGGTAGACTCTGGAGGGGTCCTTTTTATCGACCTAGAATGCAGCTGAACCACCAACCTGAGGCAATCATCATTACCAAAGTATAAAACCGAGAAAGAAAGTCTCTGTTTTGGTATGCCACGGATAAGCTTGTTTCTTCTCACTCAGGTAGCCACCATAGTCTAGAAGTGTAGGGATAAAATGAAGAAAAATGAACAGGTGGATCCCGAGATCAGCTTATAGTGAGTGTAAGAACTAGATTTTCCTAACAAAGGTTTTGTCTCTCTCTCTCTCTCTTTTTTTTTTTTTTTTTTGTCTCTGTATTACATTCTTCAGGCATCCTGATATATATTCTTCTTTCAAAACTTGGAAAGCATGTTTTCTCCTATTCTTTCAATTGATTAATTATTCTTTTTTGATGCCAATACCTATGTTTGCTGCTATTGCTCTTTCACATATTTTTTTTTTTAGTAAACTCATCCATAGAAATTAACAGTCTTAATTACACTTGACAAGTTTGGCTTTCTTGTAACAAATCACGAATGTGACTTTGCATTATGCCATGGAGGAGGAGAAATCACTCCATAGACAGATCTCAAAGTGGGAGGAGCGTGATGTTCTTGTAGTGCTACAAATTGTTGGTACTTGAAACATCTAAAAGAAAAAAGCTTTTATAGATGAGGTAAGAGAGCTTTTTAATATTCCAACCAGTAACAAGCTTTTCTCGATATTATTACACGTCTAAAAGAAAAATAGTATGCCCTAATGTTACCAACAAGTCATCCCCGATCTGAGCCGAGTTACTTCAGCTGCTACAAGTAATATTCGATCGGCCTGTAGACGTGGGGGGGGGGGTGGGAAGAGGTCGCGGAGGAGGGAGAGGGCGGCGCCGGAGGTGGAATCGGGGTGTTCAACCCACAAGGTGCAACTGGGGGTCAGGATCATTTTGTGTAGATTTGAGGCCGAAGCAGGAAGGCCATACCGATGGGCAAGTCCTGTTTACTTCGTGCTCAAATCTGCCACTCCCCTTGAAGAAGAAACCATTTGGTTTTAAGAGCAGTGTTGACCGGTGAAGAAGACACTGCAAACGAAGGTAAGCTTCGAAGGAAACTACTTCCATAGAGTGCAAGTTTGCAACACAGCTGCAGACAAGATGATGGATGACCCTTCCAAAAGAACTTTTGTCACCTTCCAATCATCTTACGGTTTTTGCTCCAGAGATGGTATGCACTTCTACAGCATTCAGGGTATTTGCATTCATCCCATTTACTCTGTCATCCCCCCCCTTTTTTTTTTCTCAAGGAGGAAATGATGTCTTCCACCTCAGGTCATTCGCTCTGTGACATGATTCCCAGCACACCAGAGGAGGAGGAGGATGTGAAATGATATCAGATGGTGAAGACAAAGAGGGTTCTACTACTTGATTTTTGCTTGTTCCTGGGAGCTTTAGGACACAAGCAAACATGAGTGGAGGCTGCGTCCTCGTTCGCGCTTTAGGCCATGCACACCACCATGGGAGGGACCTTGATGGAGGGCAGGCAGCAATGGATCTGTCATGACTTTTGTCTCACTGCCCAAGTTGATGGACCATGGTGACAGCCTCCAGAACCATACAAGTGTCCTCGAGTCACCTCCTCTGTGGAGCTGCAAGTGCAAAGGCCAAGATTGGTCGATGCAGGTCACCCTAATAATGAAGTGCATGATGAACTTGGACTTCGGCCATGGCTAAGCCCCCTCCATCTACTGCGTTGGCTACGGGGTTAGACTCATATGCCTTCTTGGAAGCTCCACCAAAGGCTTTGGCTCGACGACAGCGGGGAAGAGGAAGGAAGAACCACCAGTCCGGTGAGAGGTTGGCACCTCCGACCACCACTCTACCGGGAAGAGGAATTTATGTGATCTCATACATAGTACGTATAGCTTGCCATTCTCCAGCTTAGACCCACTCCCTTCTTCTCCGCAGAGCTCACCGAGCTTGCATTGATCATCCATGGAACCCTGCGCGCTCGAAGACCAATCAACACCCTGAGCACACGAGATCTTGTTCGTCTTTGTGTGCAGGTGTTTGACTCGTTGCGAGGGCGTATCACTTCGAACGTGCAACGAGAGAGAGAGAGAGATAGAGTGCACGTGAGTCTCTGGGGATCCGACGCCGATGGGATTAGCCTCGGCAGGATGGCTCGGAGCAGTGGCTATCTCTCCCATGTTTCACACCAATTAAGATGCCATTAGGTTGACTTTTCGGTGACTCCAAACCGGTGCCGTTGACTTGCAGTCTGTGTTGGGGGGCAATGAGCACGTTACGATGGCCATGGCAAAGTGACGGCCTTCTTCCTAACTTAAATTTCGAGAGAGAGAGAGAGAGTGAGTGAGTCAAGCATTATTCGTATTGTTTACGGCTGATAAGCTCATTATATATATATATATAGAGAGAGAGAGAGAGAGGGGGGGGGGGGGATGTAGCGAGATCCACGTGGTGGTGGCATTTGAATCGGCTTGGCTGAGGCTTTTGGCTCGGCTCGGGGATTCAACTGCCGACGGCTTTTGGGGCAGTTTTGTAAATCCAAACTCACATGCCGTCCACGTTTGATGTTGGTCTTAATTTGAAGTCACTCTTTGACTCCCACTTCACACCGTCAAAAAAACTATATAGAGCATCTTATTTTAGTGTTTTTTTCCCATATATTTTTATAATAATGGCACTACTATTTTTATTTTATCTCTTCTCTCTATAAATAATAATAATAATAATAATATTACATTTGGAAGGCAGACTTCTTTGAAACATGATAGGACATGTTATCTCGACCAGTCCCAACATTAATCAATGAGCCTAAAGAAGCATTTGGCTTAGACACTTTTGTAGGAGCCGAGCTAAGTATTATTGGTCATCAACATAATTCATGTGCACTTATCTCAACTCGTACCTTTGCATCAAGTTATCAACCATCACATTTAGATATATATATATTCTTGTTGACATTTTAGGCTCGATGGCCTGTAAATATATTGAGTTCTATCCAAACAATCTATATTATCTTCAAATTCTTGTTTTCTATAAATTTTTACTTCTGAACTTAAACACACAGACACACACATATTCAATATCCTTTTAAAAATATAAAAAGAGCTAATTTAGACCCTCAGTGTTAATTAATCTGTATCATTCAATTATTATTAGTTCTCATAGTTAATTTGTATCCATTATTAGGGTTTGATTGACAACTTGAGCACTTGATGATGATAAACTATAATGAGCTATGATTTATGAAAACTTATTAAAATTAAAAATACTTCTCAAGAATTCAATTTTTTATTTGAGAAATCACTTAAAATAAGACTAATTTTATATTATCTCTGTAATTAGTTACCTTTGGTATTTCGGTTCTTATACTTTTAAAAAAGTTATATTGAGATCCATATAGTTACGGAAGTAAAATGTTTATCTCGTTGCTCCAACAAAATTTTTCCTTTTTTCTTATTTTATTAATTTTATAAAAATAAAATTATTTTTTAATCATATATAAGGATTTTTTTAATATTTTAATTTTATAAATATAAGAATTTCAATATAACTTTTGAAAGCATAGGAACGATTTACCAAAATAAAAAAAATAAAACGTTTTTCAAGAATTCCAAGGAATTTTAGCTTTCCTTGTTTTTTGAGAAATCACCTAAAATATTAATTCTACGTGTATAATGGGCTTGTAAATAAATTAAGTTCTTTCCTAACGAGTTATTACCCTCAAATTCATACTTTTCATATATAACCCTTTCAAAATTTTACAAATTTATTTTGCACGCTTGCAATTTATTTCTTATCGAATATTTTCTATTTATCGATGGAAAACAGAGGTAGTAAAAAAGCCATAAGCCAAGCCACAGTCGGCGCCGTCCCAAACCCAAGCCGGCTCGGGCAACAACCCGTAAGCAGTAACCACCCGGAACGGGACGGGACCCCACCCAGTCACCTCCACTTGCCGGTAAAAGGAGGAGTTCCTCCGCTTCCGCCTTTTTACCTTAGCCTCCTTCCCTCCATCTATATAAATTAGCACCCTCCTTGCCCCCCCCCCCCCCCCCCCCGGCGCTCGCTTCTTTCGAGTTCGGAGAGAAGTGCGAGGAGCAATCGATCGAAGCAAGAAGCGTACCTCGTCCGGGGAGCCCCGATCGGCGTCGGAGATGACGGTGTTCGCCCACTCGGGCGGGCGAGGAGGTGCGGCGAAGGCGGCGCAGCAGATGATTCCCTTTGCCGACTACGGCGCGGAGGCGTCGCAGCGGCTGGTGGAGGCGGCGCACCTCGGTGACGCGGTGGCGGCGTCGGAGTGCCTCGCGGACCCGGCGGCGGACTTGAACTACGCCGGCGCGGTGTGCTTGCGGGTGCGGCGCGCCGTGGTCGCCCTCCGCGAGGACGCCACCGATGAGGTCCGGGTGGAGTTCGAGGAGCTCCGCACCGACGCTTCCGCCCTCTTCCTCGCCGCCCACGCCGGCCATCTCGCCCTCGTCCGCATGCTCCTGGTTCGATCTCCTCCCTCATCCCTCTCTTCCCTACTCTGCATTTCCATCCGATCAAGATCGCGAACAGGAGAGATATTTTAACTCCCTTTTATTTGCTTATACTCTCGATTATTTTCCCAAAATATAATTCTGTTGCTCAAAAATGGGTGCAACGGGTTCGGCTTCTTGACCCGCAAAGCTGCACCCGTTCCGTTATAGTTGAGTCCAAAATGTTATAGAATGGGTTATCGGATTTTTGAATCCGTTTCCTTTTTCTTGATATCCACCATGGCTCGGATCGCAAAATATCGGCCGTCCGATTAGCGATCCGGTGCCGTCCCGTGATTCGCGTGATCCCGTGTCCCCGGCCATGGGTGGTGTCAAACCACGCAGCTGGCACGACTGTACGCCCCTCTCTCTCCCTCCCTCCCTCCTCTTCAAATGCCTTGTACGTACTTCATGCATCCAGTTCCGTACTGTCTTGGGCCGGTTGCCCCTTCCATTTCTAATTGGGTGCGGGATTTGATCCTTGAGCATCAATGGAAGTGTCATCAGTGGGCGCGAGGAGCGTCAAGCTCACGCGACTTATCCACAACGTATTGAATGCCCTCCGTCTCGCTCGCAGTGGTGCGAGCTGTAGTACGGCAGCCCCCATTTATATCAGACTCCCGCAGCGCGCACGCGCCGTATCGCGTGCGACGTCGCATCTCGGCCGTCCAACTGGCCGAACGCTCGTGTGTTCACCCTATTAAATCCTCCTGCAGCTTTCTTCCTGATTGACCCGTCATCCTCGGCCTTGAGACTTCGCACAGTTCTCGAAGCTCATGGTTTCCACTGCTTAATTGCATGGAGTTGGGATATCATTGGCTTGCACTGCACCTGCGAGAGGGAAGGCTTTTGGACTGTACGATTTCGGATGCCTGTGCCTGTCCGGTGCCATGACGCTGCCAGTTGTTCGATTTCAGAACACCTGACGAAAGGGCTCTCGGCGCTTGCGGTCGCTGCCGGTATCGGACTCTTGGTGCAAGTAAAGAACAAAGAAGACGACAAAGGAAATGAAGCGCCTGATACTTCTCTGCAGCTCCTTTATATCTCGTCCTTATCTTGCTTTTGACGATTTACTGATTAATTTAGTGGAATTGATGAGATACGTTGAGCTCATGAATTTGTTATTGTTGGCTAATTTTGATGTTTTTGGTTAATGTGGGGGACTGTGAAGGAGAAGGGCGCCGACGTGAATCAGAAGCTGTTTCGAGGACACGCGATAACGGCGGCGGTGAGGGAGGGGCAGGCGGAGGTGGCGGCCTTGCTGCTGAAGGCCGGGGCGTCGCAGCCGGCCTGCGAGGAGGCGGTGATGGAGGCCAGCCTGCACGGGAGGGCGCGGCTCGCGGAGCTTCTCATGGGATCGGATCTCGTGCGTCCCCCCGTCGCCGCCCATGCGCTCGCCTTGGCCGCCTCCCGAGGGTTCGTCGACGTCGTCGACACCCTCATCGAGGTACTTACTCGGTGTGCTTTCAAAAGACCCCCGTTTCCATTCGGTTTGCCTTGTTGATGGCGGTGATGTTTGAGTTCCACTTTCCCAAATCTATATACAGTGTGGAGCGGATCCGCATGCAACATCTCGTTTGCTGCTCCGCTCGCTGAAACCATCCCTGCACACCCACGTCGACTGCACCCCACTCATCGCCGCCATCGTCAGCCGTCAGGCTGCCGTCGTCCGGCGGTTGTTGCAGGTATTTTTGACACCCCCCTGTGCCTTCGATCCTTGGACCTACAGATTCATGAGTTGTGTGTGTGTGATAAGGCCGGCGTGCGGGAGGACGCGAAGGCGAGACTGGGTGCGTGGTCGTGGGACGCCGACACTGGTGAGGAGTTCCGCGTTGGAGCCGGGCTGGCTGAGCCCTACACCGCCGCCTGGTGCGCCGTTGAGTACTTCGAGTCCACCGGCACCATTCTCCGCATGCTCCTGCAGCATCACTCTCCCAACGCGCCACATCACGGCCGGACCCTCCTCCACCACGCCATCCTCTGCGCCAATCCTCGAGCGGTCGACACCCTCTTGGCACGCGGAGCCGACTGCGAGCTCCCCGTCAGGACCAGCCGGAAGAACGAGTTCCGGCCGATCCACATGGCTGCTCGACTCGGCCTGGCCTCTGTTCTACAGATCTTGATCGACAAAGGGTGCGACCTGAACCCCAGAACTGACACCGGAGAGACGGCATTGATGCTATGTGCACGCTACAGACGCGATGAATGCCTCAGAATTCTCGTATCGGCTGGTGCCGATCTCGGCCTGGTGAGCTCGGCTGGTGTTTCTGCCGCTGCGGTCGCTGCTTCCGGCCATTGGAGCGTCAGTTTCCAGCATGCAGTTCTCGACGCGATTCGGCAGGGAACCTTTCCTCGATCAAGCGATCGAAACGTCTTCTCCCCGATCATGTTCGTGGCCCGATGCGGCGATGTTGGGACCTTGGAGATGCTACTGACGCGACCAGACGTCGACGTGGACGAGCAGGATGAGAACGGGCAGTCCCCTGTCATGGCGGCCGCCGGAGCGGGCCACGTCGACGCCTTCCGCGTCTTGCTCTTCGCCGGCGCCAACATGAAGCTGCGCAACAAAGCAGGGGAGACGGCCTTCGAGCTTTCCCGGTCGAACGAGAACCGGGATCTTTTCGAGCAGGCGATGCTCGAGTTCACTCTCGAGAGAGGCAACGCCGGAGGGTTCCACGCTCTGCACTTTGCCGCTCGGCGGGGAAACATGGCCGCAGTGCATCTCCTGATCAAGAGGGGGAGCGACGTGGACGCCGTCGACGGAGACGGGTACACTCCGCTGATGCTGGCAGCGAGGGAAGGCCACGCAGAAACATGCGAGTTCTTGATCCTCCGCGGTGCCAAGTGCGACATCATGACGCACAGAGGCGAGACGGCCCTCTCGCTCGCGAGGTCGAACGCGAAGCTGGGCATGGAAGCCGAGATCGTGATACTGGATGAGCTCGCCCGGGCGCTGGTCCTGCATGGCGGCCGCGTCAAGAAGCACACCAAGTGCGGGAAGGGGTCGCCACACAGGAAGGTGCTGAGGATGGAGGCGGCGGCGGGGGTGCTACGGTGGGGCAAGGCGAGTCACAGGAATGTGGTGTGCAGGGAGGCGGCAGTGGGCGGCAGCCCAGTGTTCCGGAAGAACAGGAAAGGAAAAGCCGACGCGAACGAGACGGGGCTGTTCCGGGTGGTGACCACCGGGATGAAGGAGGTTCACTTTGTGTGCGAAGGTGGAGAGGAGGTGGCCGAGCTATGGGTGAGGGGGATCAGCCTGGTGACGAGGGCAGCATTCGGTGGTAAGTGAGGATGACATTTGCAAGGTGTTTGTGAAAATGAAGATGTAAGTAGTGGAAAGGGTGGTGGTGTGCGCTCTCCGTTCTCTCTATCCTCTATAGGCTTCTAACGCTGTATAGTTTCCGTGGATCAGTTGTGGCACACGATTTGGTCTCCGCGTTACATCCATCACAAATGGCCAACCTACTAGCTTTACTTAAAATGTTCACATGCTTATATATATATATATATATATATATATACGAAAAAATTCACAATTTTGAGAATTTGTTTGATGATAGTGGATTCGACCAACATAAGGATAAAATAATCTTTTCCTGTGATAAGTTTTGAAAGTTCAAGAATTTATTTGTATAGTTTCCTCAGATATCAATTTATTTGTTTCCTCGGATATAAATTTTGAAAATTAAGGCGCTATTTAAGGTTGTATAGTTTCCTCGGATATCAATTTATTTGTTTTTTTCCATTAATTGCATTTAATTTTTTATTATTATTGGTCATAATGTACATTTGCAACTCTCTTATAAATCATCTTTGAACAGAACCAATGATCTGACCAAGTAACAACAGTACAAGAATTTTGGTGCCTTTATCTTGCACTTCCAAACTTTTGGTTGCATTTACCGACTTAGGGAATGTAACAGAGCAGCACATAATTTTTTTTCTCGAAAGGAGAGTTTTTCTTCAGATTTAATATCCATTTTATGTAATGATGACCTGCGTAGGTCATACATATTCTAGACTCTCTTCTCAGTAAATACAAGTTTTTTCTTATTTGTAAATAAAAGATAAATGCATTAATATATATTGGTGTGATGTCAGATTTGTGCACAAGCATTGATTGATGTAGAACGTGCACTTAATTTATATATATATGTATATATATATATATATATATGCAACGACGAAAAATCTCATCACAGCGATTAAAGCAGACAACAAAAAAAGATTATTGTCTCTCATTGACGCTTGGAATGATGCATTAGAACAGCTAGTTTGAGAAAGAAATAAGAGAAAAAAGGATGTGCCATCTATTTATTGGAGGATTTCTTCTGGCAGAGCTCCTTGATCCATCCGAAGGCGCCTCCGCCCTTGCCCTTCTTGCTCCGGGACGACGACTTCCCCTTCTTCTCGGTCTTCCCTTTCTTCGGCTCGTCCAGTTGCAGCGGCGGAGGGTCGGGGGCGCTGTCCCATTGGTCCGCCCACGACAGCCCGCCGGAACAGCTTCGGTCCATCTTCCTCCTCTCTTTCGTTCCCTCACCCTCGCCCTCCCTCACTTCGTCTCCTCCATGCGCTACCGTTGACAGACTCCGCAAGAGAGGGGGTTTCATGACAATATATAGTGAGCTTCATGAGAGAGAGAGAGAGAGAGAGAGAGAGAGAGGTGCGCATGCTGAGCCATTGGTTTACGTGCTTTATATAGACAAAGATTGACCGTGGAGGATGTTGTTTAGGGGAGACTAGCAATGTTCGTTTGACTAAGCATATACATGCTGCTATAAGCATGAGAATAGAGTGAGAAGAGGAAGAAACACATAAAAAAAACTGTGGTTAGTCCCTTCTAATCATAATTAATACTTCTTTATTAAAATTTAGAAAACATTCAATTTTTACACTTCAAAAAATTAATGATGGCAACAACAACCATGTTAATATGTCAATTATATAATAATAATATTTTTTTTTTTTTTTTTGAGCTAGGGATAACGAGGCTTCTAGTTCATAGGTTAATGTTCATTTTAGTTCATTGATCACTAAGTCATTATGATTTATTTATATTTAAAATAACATCTATATTTTAAAAAATATACATATAAGCATCTTACGTCAAGTCTGGGTTAACATTCATTGAAGTTAAACACACTTACTCATAATAAACTATTAATAAAATAATATATATTTTTAAATTTTTTAAAAAAATTATTTTAACTATTATGATTTTTTGGTCATATAGACCACTTAAGTCCGTATGATTTATTCGTATCTAAAATAACTTTTATATTTTTAAAAATATAACATATAAGTTCATTATGTCGAATTAACAAACATTAGAGTTAAAATTATTAATATAATAATATATAATTTAAATTAAAAAAATTATGACTCTCATCAATGGCTGAAGGAGGCGTCGACATAGAAGCGACCACCACCAGCAGTATCGAGCCACTACTACCTAACAATGCATCATACACACGTAGACTCTCCTGCGTTGACGATGAGTTTAGGAGCTTTCAATCTTGTCTTGAGCGGATGTGTATCAACCAACCTGACATTATATATGCAAGTCTCTCATACTTCATCATCTCTTATGATCCACCCGTTGTGCCTACAATATCGTGTTATAGCTCTGGCTTATCTTCGTCTTTCCATTTTCGTATGTTGTTATGACCTTCGTCACTCTTCTTTCTAAACAAGATAAATTTTTTTAAAACTTGGATTATATGTATCATTATATTAATAATTTATTATGAATTAGTATGTTATTTATATTAATATTATCAATTTAGACTTAATGAGAAATATTTATATATTATATTTTAAGGTTTAAAATATTTTTAATTTAAATTATATATATTATTGTATTAATAATTTATTATGAGTCGAGATACTAATATATTTTTAAACTCATACTTAATATTATATTTTTTAAATATAAAAATTTTTTAGATAAAAATAAGGCACAAACAACAACACACACGATCGGAGCTTCCGCGTCGTAGGTAAAAGGGATCAGACTCCTCATCTAACGGTTCATGGCATGCCAGCTCATCACGTATAGTTTGCGCCTCTATTGCTCGGGTGCGTATGCTAGCATTTCTTTGTCTTTTCTTTAGGGGGGAAACCCCTCGAGAAACCCTCGTCCTCCGAATTGAAGCCGCACCTTCGCACCCCAGAGATGAGCATCCACAGCGGCCATGGCGGCGGCGACTCCTCCGACGAGGAAGGAGAGGTGTTCATCGATGAGGACGACATCATCCAGGAGATTCCCATCGATGAAGAAGGTCTGGTTCTTTCTCACCCGCCAACTCTCTCGCTTTTGTGCCCTTCTTATCTTTCTCCTTTGCGTCTTTGGGGCAGATCTTCCCGACCAGGACGAGGGGTTGGGTTCGGACGACGATATCGGTACGTCTGTCTAATCCATATAATTTTCAAAGGGTTTCTTTCCCCAATTCAAGGCATATTTTCTAATCTTGATCTTGATTTGATGGTCCGATAGATCCCTCGTCTCTTACACTAATAGGAAAGTCCTATATTTTAAAATTGATTCATCAAGTTGATGATAAAATCCATGGACGTTCTAGTGGACATTACGCACTTGTTACACAACAACCCCTTAGAGGAAGGGCGAAGCAAGGGGGACAACGAGTAGGAGAAATGGAAGTTTGGGCTCTAGAGGGATTTGGTGTTGCTCATATTTTACAAGAGATGCTTACTTATAAATCTGATCATATTAGAGCTCGTCAAGAAGTACTTGGTGCTACGATCATTGGAGGAAGAGTATCTAACCCGGAAGATGCTCCAGAATCTTTTCGATTGCTCGTTCGAGAACTACGATCTTTAGCTCTAGAACTGAATCATTTCCTTGTATCTGAGAAGAACTATTGTGTTTCTTGGATTAAGTTTGGTTCGATTATTTCTGAGGAATCAATTGCTAAGTCTTTTTTTATTGCTTTTCTTGCAGAAGAAGCCGACGATTCCGTTTACGTGTTCAAGGGTCATTCAGGTAAGTTGCTGCCAATTTTTTTTTACTACTGACTTGGTAAAATCAAGAAAAAAAACAAGCAAATAAAGGATAAAAGATATGCGAAGACATGTTCTTTATTAGCATGCGGCATCATAAGATGAGGACCTGCATTAATTTCTTGGCCTTTCGTAACTTGTGATGGCTTCTGACTCATGAAATTTGTTGGTGTAGATGAAGTCTATACTGTAGCATGCAATCCAACTGATGCATCTGTTGTGGCTACTGGAGGTAAAGATGATAGAGGATTTCTGTGGAAAATTGGTGCTGCAGAAGCAAGTCTGGAGCTCCAAGGTCTGTTTTATGATGAGATCTACTGTTTCTATAGTATTTTGCCTTGAAATTCCTTGTGTACATAAAAACACTTGTGCTTTTGGATATCAAGAAGTTATCTGATAAATAAAATTCAAACTTTATTTGCAATTTATACTCTTTTTTCTTATCTAAAATGCAAAAGGTGACAACTATGTCACATCTTGTTTACTGCAGTAGTATCAAGCTTGCATGGTGGTCAAAACTTTATGTTGATATTTTTAAGAGAGAGATGCTATATGGAAAGTTTTACTTTAGCCGCTTATATGGAGCTTCCATTGTGCAGGACACCAAGATACAGTGTCTACTGTAACCTTCAGTTTTGATGGGCAGTTACTTGCCACTGGAGGTTTTGATGGACATATTCATGTGTGGGATGCTTCTTCGGGTAGTCTTAAGTGTACATTGGAAGGTTCTGGAGATGGCTTTGAGGTGAGCTGTCTTTTTGTTGGTGTTTGTAAAGCATTTTTTGTTTCTTAAGTGCGACTCTTTTTTCTTTTGTATTTCTTTTTTGATTCCTTAGTGGCTTAGATGGCACCCAAAAGGACACTTGATAATAGCAGGCTCAGAAGATACAAATGTATATATGTGGAATGCTGACAAAAGCATATGTCTGAATACATTTTCTGGTCATGCTAGCAGTGTCACCTGTGGTGATTTCACTCCTGATGGTACTGAAATATCTATTTTTCGTGTTTGATGTGCTTATTGTTTTACAAAGTCTTCACCTAATTAGGCTGATATATTATTTTTGAAGGTAAGCTTATTTGTACTGGTTCTGATGATGCATCACTGAGGATATGGAATCCTAAGACTGGTGAGAGTGTCCATATTGTTAAAGGTATAGTTTTTTCTTCTTGTTTTTTTATTTACGTTGACTTTGTTTTGTTTCTGTGATTAATATAGATATAAGGTTATTATGTGGCTGTTTATGGCATGCTTTAGTACTTTAAAATTTTGGCGCAGATTGTAATTATCTAGATTCACTTGGATATGAGGTAAAAGAAGCGTAGTGCACTGTGTGAATGTTTGATGCAACATAAGAATGATGATAAGTCTGTTCTGAGTGTCATTAGTTGAGTTTGCTGATAAGGCATTGAGTTCTAAATTGAAACCTTCCAAAACTTCCGATCAAGAATTAGAAATGTGTCATTCTAGTTAATTATGCTGTTGTACCTACAGAAATTGGCTTGATGAAGACTACAATCAATCATTTTATGTGGCAGAAGTATTTTGAATGTGCAGGCTAGCTTTTGCAGAAGATATAGTTGTTGGTCACATTTGATGTAAGACTAAGACCAACTGGTGTATTTTTTATTAATGGAGAAAAATTGAGATTCTGACAGAGGCATTAAGAACATACAAGAAGCTTTATTGAACGAAACGCTTCTATTTCTTTGCATTTGTGTGTTAAATCTGTTTATTCTCTCGAGTTCAAACTTGAGGCTTACTATTGTAATTTAACTAACAGAAAGAATAAATGAGATTCGGCATTTTAGCATCTAAGAATGTGCTAAAAGATACAGCAGGTTTTGTGGGCCTTTTTGCTTTGGCTGTTGAAGCGTTAAGTGTTTCTTCTGTTGTTTTGATAAAGCTATAATTTTGTTACTAGAGTTGCACTAAAAAAGGACATAAGTGCTCCTTTCTCCAGATTAAATGATTAATAGTTCTCATCTGATTCAAACATAATAATCTCCTCGCATTTATTGATGATTTTTAAAATATTTTGGGATTTGGTTGTAGAGCAGCATAGTTTTACCAACTTGACTTATCGTTATGTACAAATAATAAAATGTTCCTGATTGACTTCTAACATAAGAAGTCTTAGATTTTTGATGGGTTTGATTGCAAAATCAACCATATGATATGTGCTAACGCCTATATGAGGTAACTTTCTGTCTCTGTCTGTCTGTGTGAGAGAAGAATGTGATTGTCTGAGCAAGTTAGCACTTGGCATGTGCTACACAGAAATTTGTCCAATATGCATGTTGGAGCAAACAATACTGTCATCCCAATCTGACACAGTTCATATCTTCAATTCTTTATTGCATCGAACTCGGATATTACTTATTTTTCTGAGATTTCACAATAATACCTTCTCACTGAAAGCTCACTTTGTAGGTCACCCATATCACACTGATGGATTGACGTGCTTATCAATAACCTCTGACTCTACTATTGCTATCACGGGCTCGAAGGACAGCTCCATACACTTGGTGAACATAACAACTGGGCGGGTACATTTTCTTTTCATGTTCTAATGCTCATCAACTGCACAATACTGTGACAGACTAAAGTACATTGACTTTTGTTATGATGAACAAGTTCACTTTTATTTACAAAGAGCTCATCCTCATGTTTTTTTCTTTCTGTTTTAAGCGTTAATGTGCCGTTTAGTCATGATTTGATAAATGCTTTGTTTCATAGGTGTCATGAAGGATATGGCACATAATTCATGATTGTTTTGCCTAAGTCTTTCTTCCTACCATATTTTGGTTAGAAGAACATTATGATAGAGTGTTACTTTGTTGCATGATCTCGAACTGCAAAAGGACAGTGGGCCTTCCTATCAGCCAACTAGCCTTTAGATTTTAAGTCTATTGCTTCCTCATTTGAATTTATTTTTAATGGGTGGTTTTCATCATCTTTACAGAGTCAATGCTAAGTTGCTGGCTAGTCACCTCCACCCAAACTTTAATAGAACTTTCCCAACTTTGATATGTGCCCAAGAAATAACTCCATTCTATGGGTGATGAGACTTGTTTATAATTTCGTATAGAGGTATATAAACACTTTTCCCTGCATTCGCTTACAACTCTCAGCTATAACTTGGAAATTCGAAGTAAAAAGAACAATTATCATGTTTTTCAGGCGCAAGAGCTGCTATATTGTTCTTGTTTTCCATATATACTGTGGTGGATTTGGTTAATTCCTAGATATGAATACTGAAATTTTTTATTTTCCAATGGATGTCACTGTTGCTGTAGGTGATCAGTTCGTTAATCGCTCACTCCAATTCTGTAGAGTGCATTGGACTCACACCAAGGTATGGTTACTTTTAGCTAAACAGATCTTTCATGAATTATAGAAAATACATCTAATAACTGGAAAGAGTACTTGTATAGCTGACTTGATTTGTGACATCCTTTTGATGATTTGATAACATAGATTAAACTAGTATCTTTACTCATATATTGACATACTGGAGGATCTAAGCAAAAGTAATAGGCAAAGAGGAGACCAGAAGATAACTCTTGAATTAGTCATCCAACTTCCGTACAAGTTTTCCTTTTTCGCTTTCCCTTTTTCATCTAATTGGTTTAGTTGCTCTTTAAGTTTCCCATCGAATTGGTTGAAGTAATTTCTAAATAGTTAAATAGAAACACAACCAATCTCTAAATAGTTAAATAGAAACATAACCATAGTTGACCTATTGGCAGGCCTCAGAATGAGACCATCTATCCTAAAACTTCCACTGCTTACGACACAACATTGATATAGTATGGATGTTTTGTGAGTTGGTAGGTCTGTTGCAAGTGACCAATGCACTTGGCTCAATGGAGTGCCATCATATGAAGGTTTTGGAACTGTTCTGGTTAGGTTATGATTTAGTTTTGCGGTCCTTAAGCATAGTGGTATTTAGTATTTTTTTTTTTTTAATCTTGCCTCAACAAATTGGCAAGAAAAAAAAAAAATGAAACCTGCCTACCATGTTTAATTTGGATAAAATCTTGAATCCTTCCTTTCATTGAAGCTCTGTACTTAATTCTTACTTTTTGGGATTGGCTTGGAAAATTTTGATTTGCCTGAATATTATTATCAGGGACTCTCGGTAATGATTGGTCAAACTTCATATGTTGTTTGGAGGATGTGTTACATCCATATCGGATTTTGTTTGTCAAGAAACGAGTGTGCATTTAATTTCTTGAATTTACAGTCTGTTTCATTGTAAGCAATTGTGTCGTTGGGGCTTAAGAGATGCCATCTACTCCACCTGCAGTTCTCCCTGGGCAGCGACAGGCAGCATGGATCAGAAGCTCATTATATGGGATCTTCAACGTTCTTCAGTACGATGTGCATGTGATCACGAGGTCAATACTCCGCAGATGCGTATTGACGTTCTCTTGATCCTGCTTTCCTTTTTGTACTCTAACCTTGTATTTTCGCTCTGGGTTGGACAGGAGGGTGTGACGTGCCTTGCATGGCTGGGTGCATCCCAGTTTGTCGCAACCGGCTGCGTCGACGGCAAGGTACGTGTCTGGGACAGTCTCTCCGGCAATTGTGTGAGAATCTTCAGCGGCCACACGGACACCGTTCAATCCCTTGCCCTGTCCGCAGATGGTAACTCTCTAGTTTCAGTTTCAGACGATGGCACCGCTCGCGCCTTTGTAGTGTCGGAGTTCCGATAGGAGATGCGTGCATTGTGTTAGTTGTGTTAACTGTCTTCGTTGAGTTATTCATCAGGTGCAGGGGATTATGCCAGTGAGTAGAAAAAAAATATTCCTAAACATAATCTTATGTATTTGAGATTAGAATCAATTACGAAGAAGTTTTGCTGCGTCTGCTAGAAGCCACATCAATCACATATCATCTCACCGGTCATATTGCTAGAAAAATGAAACAGGGAGCCTCACAGGAGCTATTCCATTATTTCTCCGGCTGTGGCTGAGTCAGAAGATTTGAGATAACCTGTCTGTACTTTGAAAACAACTGAGAGGTCAAATTTAATTCATGGAGAGGGATTGATTGCAACAAAAGCCGGGGCAAAGAGGTTTTTTTGTTGTTGTTGTTGTTGTTGTTGTTGTTGTTGTTTGATGGAGGGGAATGATTTTTGCTTTGTGAGTAGCAAGTGCGGGCTCCTAATGGATGATGATGGTGGCGGCATTGTCCTTTGGGGAGGAACCACCGGATTGGGTGGGCTGGTGATTCTGGGGCCTCTCCCAGATCTTGATATGGGCCTCCCGAGATATTGCAATGACCGATTCATCGGTAAATATCAAGGCTGAGAGGGGGTCCGTGTGCACACACTGAGCTACCAGAGGAGAAATTTTAGGTATATCTCCGATGCTCGGAGCAGGTAGGAGGAGGAGAGGAGTCGTCGCTGAATGGCTTCTAACGCTGCTGAGAGTAGGTGACCCACCAGGGAGACGGCGTGGTGTCGGTGGCGGTGGCATCATGAGTAGTTCATCCATCACCAAGTCCCACAGCAGCAGCTGAGCATCCTGCAACTTACTAGGAGGGATGGCACTGATGAGCAACAACAGACAGTAGACAAAAAAAAAAAATGTAATTTTCTAGTAAGGGAGAATAATAAATCACTTCAATGAAAAACAAAACAGAAAAACCAAATCCTCTTCGATAATTATTGATACACTAATAAAAAACTAACAGCAATTATTGATTGATTTAGAAATCTATTCTTCGATAATTAAATTCCATAATAGATTACCTGACCAACAGAGCCAAAACGATACACGACATTTTCTTCTGTTCCTTCGGAATTTGGGGTCGACCAATATGAATCGAAAGCAACTCCACTAACCTGCTGATACATTTATTAGCATATCCCGAGTAATTACCAGGGAACAAAACTTGCGCACCATTTAAAACCAAAACCTTACCCATGAATTATGTCCCTCTCCCCATGCAACAATCTTTTTGTCCTCCATACTCCAAACTTGTACAAGATCATCTTCACCTCCGGTCAATATGTATTTTCCATCCAAACTAAAACAGCGGATCACTTCATAGTCAAGTTTCAAAAGGAAACAAACAAGAAAGTTTGATTCATTAAATCTTATTAATTAATTTGACAAATGCAAGACAAAAAAAAAAACATGACATGAGCAAGGACAAAATCTTATTTAATTAAAGATGGTAAAATTGATTGCAAGATAATGGATACCTCCAAGCAGAACATAGTAATGCACCATAGTAGCTTTTCCCTCCAAATGCTAGTTGCTCTTTTGAAAAATCAAATACTCTCAAATAACCTACGAGGATTCTACTATTTCAGGTTGTAATGGGACATCATGTTTGACGTAAAAGAACAGGTACTAAAGATATAGAAACAAGGTACAGGAATCAAACAACTACCATCTCTAGTAACAGTGGCCATATATGTTCCGTTGACTGAAAAGGATATACTATTGACTGAACCATGACAAACATGCCATCTAGCAACTGGGTTGCTCTGCAAGCAAATGCCTTCGTTAATAGTTGAAAAAAGTACAAAAGCAATTGCAACTAGAAATCACAATATGGTCTCCTGAATTCCCAAATATACAGATTCCTTTAGCATCCAGTTAAAATTATTCGATCGGAATCTTCAAGCTGCGAATGAAAATTTGGGGACATCCAATACTCAGAAGCATCATGGTGGTCCTTGGACACACTTATCAATGGTTCAATACTATTATGATGCCTTTTCCTTGGACTAGTATCCCACAAATGCAAATGACACTTGACTTCCAATTGAAGCAAGAACCAAAACAATTGTGCTAGGAAAGCCATGGTTAGCTAAGACCCAGTAGAACATTTCAATCATACAGACATGACAGTGCCAATGTATAAATATTTCAATCATACAGACATGACAGTGCCAATGTATAAAATTTAAACTAGATGATGTCTAGGTTATTACTGAATCAAGTAAGCGTAATCAAATGCATAGGAACCCACAAAATGTTCCTTAAACATGCTTTATGTTGGTTAGTGAATGAACTTTATGTTCTTAACAGATAACAACGGTCATAAACAATCCCAAAATTTTGCTACCAAATGTTAGAACATTATTTTAAAAATCAATCTAAAACAAATGATTGATCAGAAAACAGTACGCAGAAGTTTCCAGAAGCTATGCTTGAATCAATTGAATGCAAAGTCATTTCGAGATCAACTCAATCAAACAGCGGTTGAGTTTGAAATGTTGAGTTCAAGCAATATGGTTCAGAGGTTTTGTCTTGGCTTTGTGTATGGTACATAGAAGCTCATTAACATTGGTCACATAACTATGCAGATTATACATGGTTTCCAAATTACCTTATTTGAGCGTGTGTGTGCAACAGAAAACTGAGTTTGATCTTTGATAACAGGAAACGAACTATCAGCAGTGACATCCTTGCTCTAAACAAAAAGGCAAAACATGCTTAATTTTCATCTCAGAGATAGTTGAACTAAGATAACAACTAAGAAATCTATAATTAACCTTCTCATAGACATATATGTTACCATCAGCATGACCAACAACAAAAGTGCCTTCACGTTCTGTCACCCATGCCACGCAAGTGCATCGACTGTAAAAGCAATGGAATTTCTTTATAATTAATAGCAAATAACTCTGAACTTGAATACAACCATGGGTATAGTTTAAACAAAAAAACAATCAACTCATTAAATTTCAAAAAAAAAAAAAATCTGTGCACAACTACCACAAGTATACAAAAACCAGCACTCTTATTCTTTTTCTTGCTATAAAAATAAAAAATGACATATCTCCGGCACTCTTCTTTTTCTTTTAATTGCTATAAAAACCAACACTCTTCTCCAGCAAATGACATATCTCACAGGCCTCTGCTAGGTAAATATCTATACCACTAAACTAAATTGTTGAAAATAAGTAATTCATAACACGTGGTTACAAGTTTTAGAAGTTTTCTTGATAGTATTAAACAAAGAAAACAATGAAATAACAATATGGGTTAAGATCATATACGAAAAATTGAAGGGTCCTCTACCAATTTAATCTTCTCTTTCTACTCATTTCATATAGGAGTGTTTTCCTTTATCTTTATAATTTTATAAGTCATGCAGTCTACCTAATGAAAGCATTCACATACTTCACTAATGTGAAAAACCCATCTTCTTGTATGTCCTTTCAGCTTTTTATATGTAAAATTTTCTCACCCATAAAGCACAACAAGTTACATAAATTCATCTGCAGGTTGTTGTCTATATAAAGTTCCTATTCGTATATTCTTCTCCAATGCCATCATTACAATATGTCATGCATGTAGTGAGCCAAATTTGTGTTTGACAACTGTTCTATGTTCATTAACCAGCTTCGGCCAATCCTCGATTAATACGGTGTTGTATGAATCATGCAGTTTACAGGAGATATTGCGTTCTATGCTTAATGGTGAAAGAAGATCCATGTAGGAGACCCCAAATAGTTGGAACACTATGGCTTGTTGTTGTCATCATCGTCTATGTTGTAGACATATCATGTGTTTTTCTGCATGTTTCCATATGACTTCAGAGTTTCCAGTAAGCATATGTTGTTGTTTTATTATGTTAGGCATCTCTGTCAATTCCTACTTAACAGTACCATAACAGCCTAATCCCAACTCAAGTTTTTGCATAAGCAAACCTAGTAGATATAGATGGACATGAAATTCATACTAAAATTATAAGAGGATAATTTTGCTTTTATCAAGTTGCTCTATTATGTTAAAATCATTTACCTAACTCATCATTAGGGTCAAGTTGCTTGGAAGGATCTTAAACAAAATTTAACAGATCAAGAGGCACAATCAGCTTCCAGCACAGCGCATGAAGAGTAGACAAGCCAAAGCCAAACCAACTTTGGCATAAAGGAGCCTGAAGCTTGGAAACAATTTATGTTATTGAATTTATTATAGTCCTTTCTTTCTTTTAAAGCCAAGCATCCACTCTTTATTAAATTTTTCTAACCAAAGTAAGCCAAATCTTGATTCGAAGATATTCTTTTTCTGACTTAAAATGAAGCATGCAATAGCAGCTTCAAGCATATCTACACTCAACATCAATTCTATCAACCTAGCATCACGATCGGGTAATTTAAGAGTTCATGATTAATATTTTCCTACTAAATATGAGTCCTGCTTAATTCATTAAGATTTTAGTACATGGTTTTCAATGATCCACAAGAAAATAACTTGCAGCACAAAAGTTGAATAAAATGAATGCAAAGTTTATATGGAAGATACAATTAAAGTACAAAAGACACAAGCAACAGAGAGAAACGCGAAAGCAATAATCATCAAACACAATGCCGAAATGAATAAGAGAGGTTAACTTTGAGAATTATGTTGACATAAAAATTAAAAGTTGCAAAAAGAGGGCAATTAGCCAACAATCTATAACAACAGTAACTATCAAGATCAGCTCTCTGTCATTAATGCTCTCTAAACATGTCGCCTATAGTATTGACATGTGATACATGCCTATTATTAGTTGTGCCTTCTTTGTTATAATGCTGAGCTGCCAAAAGCTTCCTCCCTGGATCTTGTAATTGTTGCCTAAGTGATACCAGGTAGACTACAACATCATGCATGTGGGTATTAGTGGGCAGAAAAAAAAGAAGGGAAAACAAATCTTAACAGTATATAACCGACTGAACCTACTGTCTCCAGAGTGCAGCCCAATGAGCAAATCATGCCCATCGCTCGCCTCCGCATCAAACGCATGGCAAACTGGGTTTGAGTTGCCAAATTGGATGGACTTGATAGGATCCTGAAGCAAAGAATGATAAGGGAGACATGCAAATGACATGCAACAAATTAGCAAATTCAACAGAGCATATCCACATCAAACAGGTGCACAACCTTCTCCATCGAATTGAGGTCACTGATGAACAGAGAGTCTGCTGCATTAAAGATTAGATATGTCCCCTTGCCGTCATAGTTTGGCGACGGCAGCTGTGCAATCGATCCCACCGATGCACCAATGGGACCACCGGTCTTGCTGTTGGCCGACACTACCCGACTAACACCGTTGTTAAGCGAGCGGCTCCCATTCCCGGCCCCGAGCAGTCGCGCCGCCGCCGACCTCACTCCCAAACTCGTGGCTGACGGCGCCGCCTGGCTCGGGTTGGCCGGCGGTTTCTCCTTGAGATACGCAATCGTCAACTGCAAAGAAAGACATCAAGATCCCTATCTCTTGCGCTGAAGTCAAGAAAAAGGAACCAAACAAGCCTAGAACCCTAGTTTTGGCCCAAAGAAGCCCACCTGAGAGACGAACTTGCCATGGGAAGCTGCGGCGGAAGGGAGGGTCTTCTCGTGGAGGAGATTGTACCGGCCCTCGGGGGTCTTGAATAGCGCCTTGAGCGCCGGCGACTGGGATCTGACGGCGGCGGAAGCTGAGGACATGATCGAAGGCTTCAAAGGCGATTCCGGGGATCACTCGGAAGGCGGCGGCCGAAGGATCATGCCTCCGCCCTCGTGAGCCTCGACAAATCCGAGGAGATGGAAGCGACGGGCGGCGGCGAGGGTTTGTTTCGTGGAGACGGGCGGGACGAGGCTTTTCTATGCTCGTCGGGTTCGCCTCGTCGATCTTGAACAACGGCGTCAAGAGAGATGAGGAGGAGGAGGAGGTTGATACGGGATCTCGGAGGGCTTCTGCTGTTGGATCGATCAGGACCGTCCAAATAGTGGATCTGGCTTCAAATCTCGTGGAAAGCCGGCGATGGACGCCGGAGATGTAGAAGTAACAGAATTGCTGATCTGGCGTTGATTAAAATGATCGCTAGCCTGTCAGACCCGATCACTTTGCGGGGCTGACGTGCTCGACACGGACCTGATGCGGTGTAAACCACATGTGCGGGCCCCAGTGATTACATCACCCACGAACAATCTCAAGGGTGAATCGGCCATATTACATAGCAGCGTTCCTATCGAAGAGCTACAACAACAGTGAAACATGTTAGATATGAATTTAGTTTTATGGGGTAAACACTCATTACAATGTTCCTCCCAAAGAGCAATATGTAGAAATAGGGTATGAGATTTATACAAGAAACAACAATGGAATTGCATTTTAGATTGACATGAACAGTCACAATAGAGAGAGAGAGCAATGCAACCAAAAGTATGAAATCACAAACTTCATGGAGTAATTTACTCATGTCACTATTACAGTGAGATTGTGATCCAAAGTTTTAACAAAGAAGCTGAGGGTAATTTCTGAACATTTGGAAGTAATTGCCATCTTTCAAAGAGTTTCAGATGCCTTCAAAAGAATTTTTCTGCAAGTGAAACAGCTCAGATGAGGCAACAGTTCGATTTAGGTATAGGAATTCACTGCAGGCTTGGATGTAAGTACCTGAAAAACTCAACCAAGAGTCTGCTTGCAAACCTTCATCCAAATCATATCCAGATGTTAGTGCAGCCAGAAAGAAACACATTGGAAGCTTATCAGGGTATCAAAATTCAGAGAAAGTTTTGAACATTTACATCACATTAGCTGCTAAGACAAGGTAATAATATAAGAATGATGGAATGGCTATTTGGATAACTCCTCATGGAGTTTATAAGGGAAAGGATTCAGTATAAGAATGATTCAAATTAGAAATATAAGGAGATAAAAACTGGAATTTAAAATGTGATTGAGATAAAAATAGAATATGTAGACAATAACATTAATAAAAGACAACACATTTGACAAAGCCACTCAAGCGCTAATACGAATACGATTTAAAATAACTAGTGGAGACTACACGCCAGTGAGAAGAATATTAAGTGAAGATGGGCCTATTTGAGAGCATACAAGAGGAAGTTTGTCCACTTAGGTGTTTCTCAGCAACATTTTGGCTTGATGTTGACAATCACAAGCTTTGCAGGTGACTATGCTGCAAAAACACAGATCATCCTTTCACTCTTTGAAATATCCAGATGGCATTTAAAATTTAGATATTTGATCATGCAGGATGGATCGTGTGAACAACCTCTTGTTATAACTACTGCTCAGAAGGGCTTGTAGTTTCCTTCTTGATCTTTTTCTTCCTCGAAACAAAGCTGCTGAGGCCAACAGATTTTGATGTTCGCTTGCTCCTGCCAATAGTTGTTTTCAGGTAACAAAGATCAAAAAGACTAAGCAAACGAAAAATTCAAAACCTAAAGCAAAGGGCAGAAAATATTAAGGTGTTAGGGAAGAGTGAACATACCGCTTGGCGAGTTTCCCTGTTTCAGGATCATCTTTTTCAGATGTTCCATCTGTTAAAAGACATAAAAACCATAACTAAGTACAAAGAGACAAATGTCACATTGAATCAAATGGGTCTTTCTTAGTAAAGCAAGCAAACATTTAGTTTAAATTTTGTCAGAACAGCATAAATGAGCCAAAGAAAAGCAAGCAAACATTTAGTTGAAATTTTGTAGAACAGCATAAATGAGACAAAGACAAGACACTCTTTGTACATCTAAACCCAACAACTAAAGCCAGACTGAGATGTTAAAATAAATATTTAAAGAATACAACTTTATGCTTTCTATAAAAACTGTATGATATTCACTCCATAATTACATTACAAACAAGCATCTTAATTGAAACACGGAACTACATCATTCGATTCCACATAAACATCCCACAGCGAAGTAAAGTTTGAATCTGCCAACACTGAGATGAAAAAAAATGATGTTCTGATGAAAAACAATGAGAAGTTTTAATAAAGATTTAATACCAAACTATTTCAGCCTGGAATATAAACTGTCTGCATTTGTTCTTTACAAGTTTCAATATATGAACTCCTTCTGAACATTATACTCCTATTTAACTGATTTATTTACATATAAGATAACATAAATGAGGGTGACTATCCTGTTCATGGAAGTAATGGCCTTATCTTCCCTTCCTAGCATAGACATCCCCAACACCTTGGCACATCTCCAGCAACAAGAGGAAGCTGGGGAGGGATCAGCACAGCATTTATTGTTTTAGCACATCTCAAACACCTTGCCATGTGCATATATATTTTATAGGTCTTGTTGGAGCTTCTTTTCCTTTTTCTATTTTCTTTGAAAATGGGTAGATTGATGTTGGATCTAAATATTAAAAAGGATACACCAAATTTATTGATAGAGTGTGGGATTTTATTGACAGCGATTGTTCAGATAAATTTCATCATAACACATGCGAGTCTTATTCAAGTCTAATGTTCATTAGAAGAGAACCAAACACCACACTTCCATTGGCAAGACCTTTTTCAAAGACAGAAACATCTATCAGTCGGCAAACTTTATGTTCAATCATTGATCAAAGATAAACTGACCAAAAAGTATAATGTCAATATATATTCAATAACAGACTAGCAGCTTCATATTACCTAGGCCTGTACCATCATCTCCATCATCATCTAAGTTTTCATGAGAATCCCAGCGATCCTTTCCATCATCGAAGTCCCAGCGACTTCCAACAGGAGGAACCCAGAAATCAGGCTCAATTATATGATCACTGTTTGCCTTTGTCTTTTTGGTAAGTGAATCACTAGCATGGGCACTCTTTTTCTGATCTTTTTTTGACTTCAATTGCTTTTTTGATTGTTTTGCATTTTTCTCTACAGCTTCTGCATTGGCATGCGGCTCCATTTCCTTTTGTTCTGTAACACAAACACAGCACACATCACATCATATTGGTCATATCGTAATCATGATGCTTAAGACATCAAATACAAAAAAATGTTGATAATTATTCCTTAAAATTCTTCAACAGAAAGGCAATAATCCTGCAGTTATAGAATTTGATGTTAGCTTAGCATAGATCTCCAGAACCAAATCATTCCAGAACGGATCAAAAACTATTAATATTATTTTAAACATATCTAAAAGTCATTCATGACTAGTCCAAAAAATGAACAACATTCACAAACTTGGAACCAATTTCAAGGTTGGCTGTGAAAATTGTGATCATTGGAATTGATATATCATGTTGGTTTGTTCAGATTAATGGAGTGATTTTCTCAATTAGAGCAAAAGACATAAATTGGATGTAATTGATTTAAAACTAAGAGAAACATGTTGGAACTACTAGTTTTTAGTTCAAACCAGGCCAGAGGTAGTTGCTCATCCACTTATTCCAGGTCAATCCGATGGACTCTTATCAATTCCCCGAACTTTGGATGTTTAGGTCTTGGAGCATTAACCCCTCTTCTATTATTAGTTTTCATGGATTTTACATCAGAATCTTACATTTGGCGGGACCTGCAACTACCTCTATTTTGCATCTTCCTACCCACATTATTTCCATATCCAAATAATTATTGAATGGTGATATGACAAATGCCAACCTAGCTGCCAAGTCATCACACCCTCGGACAGCTGGCCCGCCGACGTGGCCAACCCGACGCAGGTGGCCGACCGGTCATACGGAGGACGCCAGTTGTCGTACAGCCGACCTGGCACAGGTAAGGTCGGCACCCCCCACCTGCAAACGCACGCCTCACAGCCAGGACGGCAAGCATGGTGAGAGGCACGACGGCATGGTGGAGGGTGCGGCGGCATAGTAAGTCATAAATGCGGTAAGGTTATCAGGTACGAATGATCTACAGCACCTACTATAAAAGCTCCTGCACCTCCACGGGGCAGGGGGATCGCAAAAATGAACCACTGAACTAACTTGATCGTCGGAGGGGTCACGTCGGGAACCTACCCGACCCGACCTCCTTGCAGGAGTTGGCGGCCGACCCTAATTGGATTACTCCCTCTTCACCCGGACTCCACCACTCCAACAGCCGACCTTCCAAGCCGAGCTCTGAATCACCACTCATCCGGACGAGCTCCCACTCTGTACCGAGAAGACCGCGAGGCGGGCGAGCTAGCGCACACGGGCCTGGACCAGCAAGTGCTTGCTCACCAAAACTCGGAGGCGAAACTCATCCAGTAAGCAAGCACCAGATTTTCCCCTATCATTTTTGGCGCTAGAAGGAGGGCCCATGTCGCCAGAACGCCCACTCACGGATTCGGGCATAGAGCGCCGGACGGAACCTGATCACCCTCGACTGGCGAAGGAAGCCCCGGCTGCCATGCCGACCCCCAACCGCTTCTGGAGGATGATGACTGACCCCGGGTTCCCCTCACCCGCATCAAACCCTGCGCCACCCATGGTCACTGCAGAGGCTTTCCTCGGCCTCACCAGCCAAGTCCAAGCACTAGCGGGGATGGTGCAGACAATAATCCCGTACCTACCCCAACTGGTGCATTCGGCGGCTCATCAACCAGCACCTCCGCGAGCGGAGTCACTAGCGGCCCCAAGCCGGGGAATCCCGCCAGTCACCGAGGCGCCACCACCTCGGGTCGCCGAAGGGCCACCACCTCGGGTCCCAGCTTCGCCGACCTCGACACCAACCCGATCCCAAAGCCGCTCTTACAATCCAGCACTGACTGAACCTGATCTCGACACTTTATCGACCAACTCCACCGACTCTTTGAGGGAGCAAGTCCGCCGAGTCCATCAGCGACTTGACGAGGTCCAGAAGGAAGTCCTCAGATCAAAAGAAGAGACTGGGGAAAGTTCCAAAGGAGGCTCCCCGTTCACCCCCCGAGATACAGTCCAAGCCCCTACCGACCGCCTTCAGGCTTCCAGCCCTCGAGCCCTACGATGGCAGTGGCGACCCGATGGAACACATCGCCACATTCCGCTCCCAAATGGCCCTTTACGACATTTCGGAGGCACTGATGTGTCGAGCCTTCCCGACCACCCTTAGGGGATCGGCCAGAACCTGGTATGCTCGTCTCAAACCCGCGTCCATATCATCATTTGACGTGTTAGCAAGAGAGTTCGAGTTGAGCTTTCTGGCAAGTGCACGCCCGAGGCCTACCACAGCCTCACTCCTCGGGATGGCCCAAGGGAGCGACGAGCCCCTCTCCCAGTTTGTAGGAAGATTCACATCACAAGTACAGGGCATCCCCGATCTCCATCCGTCCTTGGCCATCCAAGCATTTCTGACGGGCCTGAAGCCGTCAAGGTTCTTTTGGTCGCTGATCGAGCGACCACCAACAACTCTGCCCGAGATGTTGCAACGGGCGCACCAATATGTGGCGGCCGAGACACTGATAGCTGGCAAGCGGGACAAGACGAAACGCTCTCGGGGGGAACCGTCTCGTGCGCATCTAGCCCCACCTCCGAAGAAAAGAGAGGACAGGTCGGGCTTGTTACCAGCCAGACCTCCCTCGATTCCCCTCAACTCAACCCGAACGGAGATCTTCCAGATACGAGAGAAGGGGCTCTTGAAAGCACCAAGCCCGATGAAGTCGCATCCCGAGCGGCGCGACAAGAGGAGGTACTGCCGCTTCCACCGAGAATATGGTCACGACACCGAGGAATGCCGTGACCTTCAGTACCAAATTGAGGACCTTATCCGGCGCGGGCACCTGCGGCGATACGTCCGCGAACAACCCTCTCCCTCTGACGGTCGGCCGTCCCGAGACCTGTCTCCCCGACCGCAGGGCCCGGTCGAAAAACAGATCGACGTCATCTTCGGCGGTCCAGCATCAGGCGGCAATAGCTCCTCGGCGCGAAAAGCATACGCGCGATCCGAGGCCGGAAAGAGGCCGCTATATCATGAAGACCTCGACGTCACGTTCAGGTCGGAAGGCGAGGAGCACTCCTCTCACGACGACGCGCTAGTAATCTCAATCCGCATGGCCAATGCCTACGTCAAGAGGGTCATGATCGACACGGGAAGTTCGGCTGACATCCTGTATTTCGATGCCTTTCAACGGTTGAGATTGACCGACCTAGACCTCACCCCCCTAACATCTACCTTGACAGGGTTCACTGGTGATTCCATCTCTCCCGTGGGAACAACCACGATCCCCGTCACGTTCGGGGGGGAGCCGAGATCAAAGACTCTGCTAGTGTCATTCATGGTGGTCAAGCTCCCATCTGCGTACAACGCCATCGTCGGGCGCCAGACCCTCAATCGGCTTAGGGCGGTCGTATCAACGTACCACCGGGTCTTGAAGTTCCCGACTCGAGCCGGGGTCGGCGAGGTCAGAAGTGACCCGAAGGAATCCAGGCAATGCTACTTAACGGCGACAACGCTGTGCAAGAAACCGAGAACCGAACCGTTCGGCGCCACACCCACAGGTCCGGAAGAAAGCACCCGAGACACCCACTCCGCGGAAAAAGTCCTCGAGCTATCACTAGACCAGAACCGCATGGATAAGCTGGTGAAGGTTGGATCGGAGCTTGCGGAGAATCAACAAGTTCATCTGATAGATTTCCTGAGGAAGAACGACGATGTCTTCGCGTGGACCCCAAACGACATGCCAGGGGTCGACCCAGAGATTGCCCAACACTACTTAAACATCTCCCCCGACGCCCGACCTGTGAAGCAGCGTCCGCGGAAATTCGCTCCGGATCGCCAGAAGGCCATAGAGGACGAGGTCACTCGCCTGTTGGTCGCGCATCTCATCGAATAAGTAAAATACCCGACCTGGTTGTCCAATGTTGTACTTGTCAAAAAGACAAATGGAAATTGGCGGATGTGTGTTGATTATACTGACCTCAATCGGGCTTGCCCGAAGGACTGCTACCCACTTCCCCGCATCGACCAACTTGTGGATGCCACGTCGGGACATCAGCTGCTTTCCTTCATGGATGCCTTCTCAGGATACAACCAAATCCAAATGGCCCCGAGAGACAAAAGAAACACGACCTTTATCACACACAATGGGACATATTGCTACAAGGTGATGCCGTTCGGATTGAAGAATATCGGCGCGACCTACCAGCGTCTCGTGAATCGTATGTTCAAGGACCAGGTCGGAAGGAATATGGAAATATATGTAGACGACATGATAGTCAAAAGCCGACATGCCGAGACCCACCTCTCCGACCTGGAGGAGACATTTCGCACGCTGAGGAAATACAAGATGCGGCTCAACCCGGCGAAATGTACTTTCGGCATCACATCCGGGAAGTTCCTCGGCTTTATAGTGCATCAACGAGGAATCGACGCCAATCCCGACAAGATAAAAGCAATACAGGAGATGCAGCCCCTTAGGACTATAAAGGAGGTACAGCGATTTACGGGAAGGTTAGCAGCCCTAAGCCGCTTCATTTCCCGAGCCGGAGACAAGAGTTCAACATTTTTTCGCGCACTGAAGTCGGCAAAAGACTTCAAATGGACCCCCGAATGCGAGGAGGCCTTTCGCCAACTTAAGAGTCACATCGAGAACCTGTCGCAACTAGCCTCGGTGAAGGATGGCGAGCCCCTCGGCTTATACCTCGCTACGACCGACCTGGCGGTTAGCTCGGTCCTGGTAACACTTGATAAAGCCGGGGAAAGGCCGATCTACTACACTAGCCATGTTCTGGTGGGGCCTGAGCTCCGCTATGCCCCCATAGAAAGGATAGCTTTGGCGCTGATCCTGGCCTCCAGAAAACTGAGGCCATATTTCCAGACGCATCCCATCAAAGTAATAACCGACCAACCCTTGCGCCAGATCCTTTCCAAATTTGATGTCGCAGGTCGAATGCTGAAGTGGTCGGTAGAGTTAGGGGAATTCGATATCGAATACGAGCCAAGAAAGGCAATCAAAGGCCAAGTGCTCGCGGATTTCCTCTCGGAGCTCACACCGCCACAAGTCCTGCAAAACCCGATCCCTGGATGGACTCTACATATCGATGGTTCTGCTAACTCGGAAAGAGGAGTCGGCTTGGTGCTCAAGGACCCCTCCGGCCACATCTACGAACATGCCTTGCGATTAGGATTCAGAGCTACAAACAATGAAGCCGAATACGAAGCGCTCTTGTTCGGTCTTAAGGTCGCAGCCGAGCTGGGAGTAGAAGACATAGAGATATTCACCGACTCCCAACTCGTCGCTGGCCAAGTTAACGGCACATTCGAGACCCGGGAAGCAGCAATGGTCAAATACCTGGCCGAGGTGCGGCTGATGACAGCTCGGTTCCGAAGGTGTACCATCACCAAGGTACCTCGGAGCGAGAACGCGCAAGCAGACGCCTTGGCCAGGTTAGCTTCCTCCCACGCGACCGACACACCAACCGGAGCAATGGTGAGGACCATCGGGCCCTCCATCGGTCCGACCATGATGACTGTTGATCAGGAAGACGGAGGCTGGACCGACGAGATCCTCCGCTTCAAACAAGCGGGAGTCCTCCCCGAGGATAAGGCGGCTGCCCGAAGAATCAGAAGGACGGAATCATGGTACTGCATCATCGATGGCCGCCTCTACCGGCGAGGTTTCAGCCGACCCCTACTTCGTTGTCTGAACCCGACCGAGGCGCAAACTACCTTAGCTGAGATCCACGAGGGAATATGTGGAGACCATGTTGGTGCTCGCACCTTGGCACACATGGTCCTCAGGCAAGGTTACTGTTGGCCCACACTACGAAAGGATGCCCAAGCTTACGTTCGAAATTGCGAGCCATGCCAGAAGCACGCCCGACTCCAACATAGACCGATGGTACCACTCACGACTGCCAACTGCGCCTGGCCCTTCGCCCAATGGGGAATGGACCTCCTCGGCCCCTTCCCCCCAGCCTCGGGACAGAGAAGGTTTCTGATAGTCGGAGTCGACTATTTCACCAAATGGCTCGAAGCCGAGCCGCTGGCCTCCATCACCGAGAAACAAGTTGAAGGGTTCGTATGGAAGAACATCATAACCAGGTTCGGCCTCCCGAGGGCGATCATCACCGACAACGGCACGCAATTCAACAACGCAAAGTTCAAAACATTTTGCCAGAGCTATCGCATCCAACTGAAGTTCAGTTCGGTTGCCCATCCCCAAGCCAACGGGCTCGCCGAGGTAACAAACCGAGCCATTCTTGAAGGGTTGAAGAAAAGGGTCTCCAACGCCACGACTTCTTGGGTGGAGGAGCTCCCGAGTGTCCTATGGGCGTTAAGAACTACTCCAAAAACCCCGACGGGGGAATCACCTTACAGCCTGGCATTCGGGACTGAAGCCGTACTACCTCCCGAGGTGGTTTTCCCGACCCATCGAGTCCAAACCCAGCATCAGGAGGAGTCCGATCAGCAGCTCCGTAGAAGCCTCGACCTATTGGAGGAAAAACGGGCCGATGCTCATCTCCGAGCATTGGCCTACAGAAGAGCTGTAGCAAGAATCTACAACCGACGAGTACGCCCACAGCACGTCAGGTCGGGCGACTTGGTGCTCCGGAAGACCGAGGTCAGCGATCCGACCCGGTCCCGCGGCAAGCTGGCCCCGAACTGGGAGGGTCCCTACCGAGTTATAGATGTTATCCGAGACGGGACTTATACATTGGCAACCATGGAAGGACGGGTGTTACCAAGAACCTGGCACGTCACAAACTTGCGAAAGTTTTACGCATGACAATGTCAGCAGAGTGGCCTGGGTTGTATTACCATTCATGCCGAGTTGAAATGCAACTATGTCAGCAAAACGTCTTGACTTGTATTAACTTGGGAAAAATACAAAACAGGACGAGGGCCAATATGAGGGCTACCCGACCCGAGCTACAAGCTTCAAAAAAAAAAAAAAAAAAAACAAGTGGAGAACACAGTCAGGACTCGGGAGGCGCCGAGTCGTCAAAATCCTGTTGCCTCTCCATCGGCACTGAGTCATCCTCGGGGTAAATAGTGAACGGATCTTCTTCAATGTCGGCATCGGGGTACCGGGCACGAAAGCGAGCCAGCGCCACCCGATACCCGTACTCATAAGTAACCCGCCCCATCCGTTTCAGACCCTCTTTGAAGCCGAGGGACCCCTTGTACTCAGCAACAGCCTTTCCCGGCAGCTCGGCTCGGGCATGCTCCAGGTCCTTCACGGACTGCAGCAGCTCGTCATCCATCCTCCGAGCCCTGGCACGGGCCTCCTTCAGCAGATGCTGGGCATCACCCAGATGGCCCCGTAGCTCTCTTTCCGAGGCCTCGCGTCTGAGGAGCTCCTCGGCTCTTTCGGCCTTTGTTTTCTCGAGCTCCTCCTTCAGTCTGGATGCCCGTTCCTCGGCCTCGGCAACCGCCTCGGGCCCGCCCTTAGATTTCAGGACATCGAGCTCCTCTTGCAGCTGCTTGACCCGATGGTCCATGAAGGTGATCAGTCGACCAGCATCATGGACCCGGTCAACCAGTGCCATTTGAAAGTGCTGGCTCTGCACGAAAGGACAATCTTTAAAAAAAAAAAAACAAAGGAAGATAAACTTACACTACGGAGGCACAAGTCGGTAGACTTACCAAGACAATCTCCTTGGTGGCTCGGGCCATCAAAACCTCCGAGGGAAGCGTGTACAGCTCCCTCGCCAATTGGGGATGGAGAATCCCCCTTTCGTATTCCTCGGCGGCCGACGAAGTGTGCCACACCTTCGTCGAGTTTTTCAGCCCCGCCCATCGAGCCTGTAGCTCCTTCTCGGGGTCTTGATGCCCCAGGTCAGACATCAGCAGGGCGTAATAGCCCTGGTCGCCCTTGTAGACCTTTGTCTTAAAGAGGTCCTTCATGGACCTCGGGCGCTCATGGACCGGAGAAGCGGCCCCCTCTTCGGACTCAGCGGGTGCCTCCGGCCTCTCTGGCGATGCGGCAGGCTCCTTACCCTTGGAGCGGGAGCGGGATCCCCCTTCGCCGACCTGAGACTTGTGCTTTCTCGTCAGCACCTTCGTCTTTTTATGCTGCTTCCCCGCAGTTTCTGCCTGTTCAGTCGGGGGGGGAGCTGGTCTTTTCAGCGGAGCCCTCGGAGCCTCCCTAGCAGGAGACGCGCCGACCTCACGGGCACTGGGGCGGCTCGGAGGGGCCCTTCCGCCAGCCACTCTGGGCATCCCGCGAAGCTCCCCGAGATCCATCCGGTCTGCATCACAACTTACAGGTCAGTAAGAGATTAGTGAAGCTTGAGCAAAACAAAATGCTAGTACCCTTGGAGGCCGGACTCAAACCCGCCTCAGCGAGCCAAAGCTCGGTCATCTCCTTGATCGCACGAGAAGAGGAGAGAATCCCCTTCAGTCGGCCGACCAGGACGGTCTCCTCCTTGGACAGATAAGGGGGGGCGTTGCCGATCGGATGAGCCGACCGGCTGAACCCGAATCCCCAACCCAGACCACTAACGTAAAGATAGCGGGACTTCCAACCTTTGTTACTGGAAGGTGCCCCGCTGACCCTAAAACCAACTCGGGCGGTGAGGTAGTAACCGCCCCGACTCTTGCACAGGCGAAAACACGCCATGAACAAGTCCCGAGTCGGGATAATCCCAGCTCCTCGGCACTCACCTAAGAAAACCACAAGGTAACGCCACGAGTTGGGCGCTACCTGGCTAGGAGAAATTCTCCACCATTTCAGGCACTCCTCAATCAGAGGGTGCAAAGGAAACCGAAGACCGGCTTCCAAGGCATCTACCGAGATGCACATGCCGGGGACGTCCAAGCTATAAGGACGTTGCCCCGGCTCTGGGACATGCAACCCGTATTCAGTCGGGATGCTGTACCGTGCCCTAATCGCGGCAAGTGACCCCTCAGTCACCGCCGAGTCGAGGTCATGATCTGACATCATGACCTCCAAGTCCCTTTGAACCCGCGCGTCGACAGGCGACGGGGGCTCGGAAGACGCTCCCGAGGAACTAACCTCAGGATCACCATGACTAGACTCCCCCAACCCCGAGGGAGAAACGACCCTGACACTAGTCGAGGAGTCCGACGAGGTCATCGCGACCTGTTAAAAAGGGGTTGCCGAGCTGAAAGGGCGAAGGGTGGCTAAGGTGGTCCGAGACGGAGGCAGGAAGAAGGCAAAATGAGCAAGGTCTCTGCCCAACCCCGCAGCTAACTTATAGCACCCAAGGGAGTCGTTTCAGCTTCCCGAGGTAAGAGGAAGCGCCGCCACCCTGAAAAAGCACTCAGCGCATTTAATGCGCCATAACTATGACCGAAACCCTAGGCAGGGGACGGAAAATATATATATATATATATATATAATACTGTCCAGAGGCGTATATCCGATTTCCGCCTGACTTAACCCCCTCGGCCAAATCTCCGGATTTGCGCCCAAGATCACCTTCTCGGCCAAATCTCCAGATTTGCGCCCGAGGTCACCTTCTCGGCCAAATCTCCGGATTTGCGCCCGAGATCACCTTCTCGGCCAAGTCTCCGGATTTGCGCCCGAGATCACCCTCTCGGCCAAATCTTCGGATTTGCGCCCGAGGTAACCCTCTCGGCCAAATCTCCAGATTTGCGCCCGAGATCACCTTCTCGGCCAAATCTCCGGATTTACGCCCGAGATCACCTTCTCGGCCAAATCTTCGGATTTGCGCCCGAGGTAGCCCTCTCGGCCAAATCTTCGGATTTGCGCCCGAGGTAACCCTCTCGGCCAAATCTCCGGATTTGCGCCCGAGGTCACCCTCTCGGCCAAGTCTCCGGATTTGCGCCCGAGGTCACCCTCTCGGCCAAATCTCCGGATTTGCGCCCAAGGTCACCCTCTCGGCCAAATCTTCGGATTTGCGCCCGAGGTAACCCTCTCGGCCAAATCTCCGGATTTGCGCCCGACTTCACCCTTGGCGAAAGCCCTACATTGCAATTCCCGAGCTCATACTCGGTCGGATCGACTCTTGCTACATCGTCATTCCCGAGCTCATACTCGGTCGGATCGACTCTTGCTACATCCCAATTCCCGAGCTCATACTCGGTCGGATCGACTCTTGCTACATTCCAATTCCCGAGCCCATGCTCGGTCGGATCGACCCTTGCTACATTGCAATTCCCGAGCTCATGCTCGGTCGGATCGACTCTTGCTACATCACAATTCCCGAGCTCATGCTCGGTCGGATCGACTCTTGCTACATCCCAATTCCCGAGCCCATGCTCGGTCGGATCGACTCTTGCTACATCCCAATTCCCGAGCACATACTCGGTCGGATCGACTCTTGCTACATCCCAATTCCCGAGCCCATGCTCGGTCGGATCGACCCTTGCTACATCCCAATTCCCGAGCTCATACTCGGTCGGATCTACTCTTGCTGCACTACATTCCCGAGCTCGTGCTCGATCGGATCGACTCTCGATACATCGTAACTCCCGAGCTCACGCTCGATCGGATCTACCACCACATCATTCGAAATCCCCAAAAGTCCGCACTCGGGACTAGTTCAGGGCGATCTCGAACCAGCGGTTAAGCGCAAGATCTCATCTTCGACACCCTCATCAGGCGCCTCGAGAAGGACTACTCGGGGGGGCGGGGGAAGAATGATATGACAAATGCCAACCTAGCTGCCAAGTCATCACACCCTCGGACAGCTGGCCCGCCGACGTGGCTAACCCGACGCAGGTGGCCGACCGGTCATACGGAGGACGCCAGTTGTCGTACAGCCGACCTGGCACAGGTAAGGTCGGCACCCCCCACCTGCAAACGCACGCCTCACTGCCAGGACGACAAGCATGGTGAGAGGCACGACGACATGGTGGAGGGTGCGGCGGCATGGTAAGTCATAAATGCGGTAAGGTTATCAGGTACGAATGATCTACAGCACCTACTATAAAAGCTCCTGCACCTCCACGGGGCAGGGGGATCGCAAAAACGAACCACTGAACTAACTTGATCGTCGGAGGGGTCACGTCGGGAACCTACCCGACCCGACCTCCTTGCAGGAGTTGGCGGCCGACCCTAATTGGATTACTCCCTCTTCACCCGGACTCCACCACTCCAACAGCCGACCTTCCAAGCCGAGCTCTGAATCACCACTCATCCGGACGAGCTCCCACTCTGTACCGAGAAGACCGCGAGGCGGGCGAGCTAGCGCACACGGGCCTGGACCAGCAAGTGCTTGCTCACCAAAACTCGGAGGCGGAACTCATCCAGTAAGCAAGCACCAGATTTTCCATATCAAATGGCGAACTCTTCACTATGTGATAGTATGTACGTGAGATCACAGTTCTCATAATCACTTTTAATAACAAGGCTTGAAGAAAAACGATGGAAATTTGTCCACATGTGTATAGCAACAACAACAAAATAAAAAAACTCAATTTTTCAGAGTCAAGAACAACATGAATCCCAAAGCCAACAAAAAGAAAAAGGAGAGCATAATCAATCCGAAAAAAGAGTAGGATAATAAAATATCTTTTTCTTTTCTGCACAAAGAATACCTAACATATTCTGGAATTTCTTTCCACTGACGTGCTTCCAGATATGCGCCTCAGATTTATTTACGGCGTCTCCGGTAAGCTTGCACACCAGTTGCGACCTGCAACCAACTCGATATCACACAGTCTTCTTCTACCTACGAATCAAAACTTCTTCTTCTTCTACCACTTACAACACCGCTTACATGGAAGTGGGGTGGGGCTGGAACATATTGAGGGGTGGCTTCTTCCTGGCGACGGCAGCATCGATGAGGGCGAGGCGGCAGGCCTTGGTGCGGCCGTAGGCCTCCCGGTCCTTGGCGAGCAATTCGTGCCCCGTCTCCACGCAACGCAGTCGCCCGTTACATAGGTCCAGGAAGGTCGGCTCGCCCAGGAGGAAGGCGCCCTCCTTTTCAACCTTCTCCTTCTCCCCCTCGCTTTGGCCACCGCCGTCCTTCGCCTTGTTCTTCTTCTTAGGGCTGAGGCCGTTGCTATGGTTCGCCTCTTCATTAGAGGTAGGGTTTTGTGCCTGCATCGTTCCTTCTCCTCCGCCCTTCATCTTTCCCCCTCGCTTTCCCATTGTGTTTAGCCGCAGCGAGACACTATTGCTGTTTTAATTAGGGTCGTTGTCGGATCGTAGGTTCCAAAATAACCCGATACAGATCCGATCCGAAGTATGGGCATAAGAAAACTATGATTTCAAATTTCAAAGGTATGGGAATCGGGCGAGTATATTGGATTTTATACCCAATGATCCGATACCAAGCGAATCGGACCCGACCTTACCCCTACTTCCTCCTACTTGTGGAGAGGTCATAAAAGAGAATCTCACTAAATCCTTTTAACACTAAGTAAAAAATAAACACATTTTTTTTTTTCTGTCATTCAAACTACAGAGAGCTAACAAAGCAAATGGGATAGAAGTCTTTATCAAACAGAATTAAGTAGAGAGGAAAGAAATATGGAATTATCAGTAACAAAACTGGTCTAACATTTAATTTATTGTTCAAGATCAACAAACAAATAGTATAAAATAGGTTACCAACAAAAGAAATCAAATTGGAGGATTTGCATACAACTTGCATGGGCACAAGCTGGAACATTCATTGAATAGCATTTTACTATTTTATACTGAAACAGCATACTTTGCCTTCCATGTTTGAGAATTGAGTTGATACAATGAATAACCAAAAGTGGTGGTATTTGCTGAACAGGAATAATGGTCCATAGAAGATGCAGACACCAAATACATCAGATCTTCTTATCTGAAAGATGAAATTGACAGACCAGAAGACCATGTAACTCATATAAATTTTCTTTTTCTGTCATTCAAACTACAGAAAGCTAACAAAGCAAATGGGATAGTAAGTCTTTATCAAACAGAATTAAGTAGAGAGGAAAGAAATATGGAATTATCAGTAACAACACTGGTCTAACATTTAATTTATTGTTCAAGATCAACAAACAAAGAGTATAAAATAGGTTACCAACAAAAGAAATCAAATTGGAGGTTTGGCATTCAACTTGCATGGGCACAAGCTGGAACATTCATTGAATAGCATTTTACTATTTTATACTGAAACAGCATACTTTGCCTTCCATGTTTGAGAATTGAGTTGATACAATGAATAACCAAAAGTGGTGGTATTTGCTGAACAGGAATAATGGTCCATAGAAGATGCAGACACCAAATACATCAGATCTTCTTATCTGAAAGATGAAATTGACAGACCAGAAGACCATGTAACTCATATAAATTTTTTTTTTCTGTCATTCAAACTACAGAGAGCTAACAAAGCAAATGGGATAGTAAGTCTTTATCAAACAGAATTAAGTAGAGAGGAAAGAAACATGGAATTATCAGTAACAACACTGGTCTAACATTTAATTTATTGTTCAAGATCAACAAACAAATAGTATAAAATAGGTTACCAACAAAAGAAATCATATTGGAGGTTTGGCATTCAACTTGCATGGGCACAAGCTGGAACATTCATTGAATAGCATTTTACTATTTTATACTGAAACAGCATACTTTGCCTTCCATGTTTGAGAATTGAGTTGATACAATGAATAACCAAAAGTGGTGGTATTTGCTGAACAGGAATAATGGTTCATAGAAGATGCAGACACCAAATACATCAGATCTTCTTATCTGAAAGATGAAATTGACAGACCAGAAGACCATGTAACTCATATAAATTCTGTCAACTGAGGTGCTCAATTACAAAGTTACACAATTAAAGGAAAAAAAAAATTCATAAATCTACAGTCAGAATTTGGAACTAGAACTAAGAAAAATTTAGTTGACAACCCCAGATAGAGATGCTTCATGGCGCCAACAAAAAATATTTAGTTTAAAATGAAGAAGAAAGCCAGGTTGAATTCCATCAGAGATACAACAGTGATGGCGCCAACAAAGTGTCAGTGTATATTAACGAGAAGGTTTATCAATGACACGATTCAGTACTCAGACAAATGCCCCTAAGAGAAAGTCACATAGATCTCAGAATACGAATCCATCGGATATTAGGAAAGAAGGAAAGGTCTATCAATGTCTCATCTCGTAACACTAATTAACAGGCTAATAGCTAATGCTGCCTTTTCTGGTAGTTGCGTGATGAGATCATCCATCAAGATCGAAAATTCATGTGCCGTTTATCTTTGGTTCAACTGAAGGGACGCCGAGCCACTCGGATTTTGAAGCATTCGAAACTATGAAGGCATTTTTGAAATGAAGGGAGATCATCATGATAAGGTCATCTCATCATCATCTGGACTAGGTCGATCAGATGGAGCAAGACCAAGAAAAAGCAAAAGAATTATGGTCATATCTCCACAAAACCTCTCGTGAGGACTCGGAAGCAGCAATTCACGCTTCCACTTGGCATAAGCAAATGGGGAAATGATCAAGAAGAACCACCAGGCAAGGACACAAGTCCTCGAAGATCGGGGACCATCATTTCAATTGCCTGTCTAGGTCGAGACAGAAACAAGCACCGTGGCCATGGGGAAGGAGGGATTCTGGGAAGATCATGAATCACAAGTGAAGAGGGGGAGGTGACCTGCTGCTGGTACTGGGCGAGCTTGCGGCGCTGGGTCTTGAGGGAGAGGATGGCTCGATCCACCTCCGTGATCTTGGGCTTCTTCACGAATACGTTCCCCATCTCGATTTCCGAGTTCAGAGCTCGCTCGGCGAAGGCGCAGCGAGTAGCGATGTGGTCGACCGACCAAGAAACGAACAATGACGGAAGGACATAGGGCAGATATAGGAAGGATAGAGGAAGAAGAAGCAAAGGAGACAAAAGGAAGTCGGGGGAACGTCTTTGTCCGGGCCAATTATATATTATTTCTCATGAAGTTAGACCTTTTTATATCTCGATTTTTAAATTTTTAAAAAATATTTTATAAATCTCTTATAATTATGAAAATAAAATATTTATTCCTATTTACCCTACCATCATCCATGATTTTATGGATGCAAGATACAATATGTGACAATCGAATGATACAAAAATAATAAAAAATAATTATTTTAATATCTCAATTACGTTTTATTTTGTTATGCTTTAATTATAACTTCATGTTCGACTATTGTGATAGTGGCAGGCAACACCACCAAAAGCCTCATATAGTTGATGTAATGGTCGTCGATCTTATCGATATCGATCCTAACATTGATGACTAAGGCAAGAGTTGCAATAATAGTTTGATGATGTGATGGTAGATCTTAAAGATATAAGGAGGAAGAGCAACAATGAGATGTGAAGTAAATAGAAAAAAGAAAAGAATAAGGATGATAATATCATAAAAGATAGCATCGGCACAACCATCATTCTCGTGATATTATCGGCCCACGAAAGAGGAAAAGGAAGAGGAAGGTGAGCAACGACGATGTTATCTTTGGCTTCTATGACTTCTTGTGGGAAAAAAAAAAAAAGAACAGGAAGAGGAGAGTGATCAACTATCTCCTCTGACTTTGTCTCATCTCGTGTCGTTGTTCATTTTCCTCTTCCTTCTCTTCTCTTATGGGATATAGTGTTATCTCCTACAACACTATCATCCTTGGAGATAACACTATCATCCTCATCCTCGGCTCCTCTTATCCCACCTCTCATTATTGTTGTTACTCTTATTTTCTCCTTACATATCCGAGATCCACCACCATCATCATCAAATCTTCATTGTCACCCTTGTCTCGATTATCAATATTCAAATTGGCATCAGTTAGGCTGAAATAACCACCCACAGCTCCTACCAATGTCATAGTCCGCCTCCATTATAATAGTCAACTAAAACGTTTTAATTAAAACATAACAAATGAAAATATAATTGAGATATTAAAATTATTTTTTATCCATTATTTTTATATCATTCCTATACAGGCTATCATGTGTTATATCTTTCCTGAGTAAAATTAACAACTTTAACATAAATGAGATCAAATATTCCACTTTTATAGATTATAGATATTTTAATATATATATTTTTTTAAAAATCTAAAGATAAAAAATACTAAAAGAATCTAATTGAGAAAGACAACATATAATTAGCCCTCCAACGAGTATAAGGGTGGTTCAAGGATCTGGCAAACGATAATTTTAGGATGCATCACTCACAAGCGCAAAACGGGTAAAAACAAACTAAAATTGGCTACAGGCAATTGGATTCCTGGGCCAAGTCCGCGTTCAGTGCCCAGCTTGACTCTCTCCAGCCATTATTGCAACGTCGTCAGGAGGAGGAAGACGACATCGCAAAAGATCCGTAGGCTGCATGGCGAATAGGAAGCGCACCGCCATCGTTGCGCCTCCGACAGATTAAAAAAGTCTCCGCGGCCAATTCCCCCCACCACCAAAGTTTTTTTAAAAAAAAAGTCTTGGAAAAGTTAGGGACAGGAATTACCATGGATCAAACGATCGTTGAATGATTTGTTCTATCCCTAAACAGGAACAGATGATATACTTAATTTCATATTGCATTTACCAATGTATTACTTTCTACCTGTTCCCCCCTCTCTCTCTCTCTCCTACAGGTAAGAAGAAAACCAACAAAACTACGAACGAAGGCAAGCCCTTTTAGTTTACCATCCCATGGTACTGGAGGAGGCATACATATGGGAAAGCAGCATCCATAATATTACGAGGTTCATAACAGGGGAAGGAAGCTCATCGCCTTTTATATATGCAAGGTTTCAACTCTGGCCATTTGATGCTCTCGACTTGGGAATCTTTTTTCTGTGACATAATGTTGACAATGTTAGTCACAGCCAACACCTTAGGTTCATCTTCCATGCCGGCTGTGATAGGAAATTTTGGGGAAAAAAAATCGTGATAATAAAGGCACAAGAGACTAAAGACAACAATCTTACTGCTTTCTTGAAGTAGAACAGTACAAACATCTTGTTAGAAAAATCCTGAAAAAATCACATGTTGCACGTCAGCATTATTGTAGAAAAGATTTAGCAGATTAGTGATGATATTCCATCAAGTTATGGATTGTAAGGAATTATAGATGAGTGAGCAAACCTTTGAAACTAAAGAAAACCCAAGCTGACTGACAGCACAAAAAAACTTCTCTGGATCAGCTCCTCCAGTGTTGGGATCGAACCTGCTTCGCACTTCAGCTATCAAAAGCCAACCGCTGAACCATGGAACTTGTGAATGTTTTTAACAACATATATAAATCACATCTTAACAATGAAATGCCAGGAAGGGACCAAGTAGCCACTAACCTGGGCTTCAAAACTCTTTTAGCTTCCTGCAAATAGTTTGAATAGTTGGTTCCCATCAATGACAAACAGAAGATCGCAACATCTACAGAGGATGAGTCCAATGGTGTCTGCGCATAAATTAGCCCATATCTACTGGTAAATACATAGCAAAAGCAGAAACCCAAAAATCATTTCTTAGCTTTTTTTAGAAAATTGAAAATATAGTAAAATGTATTACAACTCGTCCAATATTTAATCATGTCGGTTAAAAAGGAATATCAGTTACAAGCTGCAAAACACAGTTTAGAATTTAGTAAGTTATTAAGTATTAGTACAAACAGAACAAAAAATTATATCTACACCACTGTTCTCTTTCAAAAAGACAATCAAATTCGTATTGTTTTTGATACCACAAATTCTTTCATAACATGCCTGACATCAATTAATCATTTATATAAAAAAATTATTTCAAAGTCTAAATTCTCAAACCAAAAAGAAAAAGGATCGAGAGAAAAGGTCAGTAAGTTCATCTAGCAGTTTTTGGAGTGTCCCATTGAAAGAGCAAATTTCAGGTAGGATAGTGAATACTTAACACTAATACAGTCCTACAGATCTATGGGTTGCTCTACACAAGTTTAAAAGCAGAAAAGCCAAGAAGAAAGACAGACTGCCAACATGCTAACAGATAATGCCACGCAACAATGGTGAGCAATAAAGATGCAGATCTTGAATAAGATGCCAAACATCCTCCACCAGTTGCAGAGCTCCTTAACAGTATAAAAGCAATAGGTGAGAATAGGGTAAAAGGCATACACCATCACTCCATGCAGTAAACAATCGAAAGAAAAAAATAATATATCCTGGTTGATCATTGATCTGCCAGAATTCTGTTCTTGTAATGAACATTAAATTGAGAAGTTAGCTTACAACTAGATTATTAGGTTTGCTCTTTTTAATAATAGCCTGACCCACAAACCAATCAGCATGGCACTCAAAAGTGTCACTCTGTAAAAAGTGTTTGAATAAGATCTTCCAACCTATCTTTTATTTTTGAATGAAAAAGAGATCATGTAAGACATGATTCAAGAAAAGCTAAAACATTTCAACATGTTCCAAATACTGTAGCAAATTATTAGTTTCATCAGAAAATCACTTCTCCTATAATAACAAAAGAAAATTGCTAAGTGCTAACAGTGACATTGTCAGAAAAGAAGCAATTTTTGGAGGTAGGATTTATATGAAATAACAAGGTCTTCCAACCATACTAGTTCACTTCATTGTTCAGAAAACAAGATTTTGACTTAAACAAGTACTACAATTTTGCATTTATCAAATTCTTAAATTCAAAAAAGTTAAAATCCCTTAAATGACAAGAAACATGATCGTCTTTGAGGAGAGATACATCACAGGTCTTCCTTCATTGCTCAGTACATATTTGAAACTGGTATCTCAGGCAGCAACTAAGTATCATAAATCATCGAATTACAGTCATATAGCAGAAGATGTATTTCAAAATTTTGGTTGGAGCGAAGTTATTAAAAAAACATATAGCTGGTGCTTATAGCCTGCAAGAAATAGCAGCTAAAAAACACTACACTTGCCGTGAAATGGAAACTTAGCCAAACTGAAAATCAAATAAGTAAAAATAAATAAATCACATACAAGGACAGCATTCTCTGATGGGTAATATTAGAACTATGAATTAAAAGAGTACTAACGAATGTTATCACAGGCAATACATACGTGAGCCATGTCACAAGCAATTACTGATGGGTCATTGGAAACAAGGTCAATGGAGAAGACTTTATTCTTCACACTTTTCGCAAGTGTTGCATTCCCTGTAACATCACACAACTGGTGATAGAGTTTTAAAAAGAGAAATATATTTCATGCATTATCGAATGATATCTAACAAAAAAGTTTGAGTCGGAAATTCAGTAATGCAACCAGAGAAGTCTCTTTCTCTGAATCCTCACCGCAACCAAAATCAGCAACTTTTAAAGAAGAACTTTGATTCCTTAGCCATTTAGCAATTGTATTGACTGGCTGCTCTGGCCAATGCACCATTTGCTCTTGGTATCCTGCATGATACTAAAGAGTGAAACATAAATCATAACAGAATACGAGTCTTAACCGACTTCAGATATTATTAGATCTCATTAGCATGATCTTAACCTATTTCAATGTAAGACTGTGTTATCACTGTAAGGAGTGCAATGCATCTTCAGCACCTCAGTTCCCACAATGTATAGGATAGAAAGTTGTCAAAAATGGCCTAACATATCGATGACCTGATATGACACATACTAGGCAAAGTATCGTTGCATTGTTTCGGATCAGCACAGCATAGGTGCACTTTTAAGGGAAAAGACATGTGGGAAGTTAAAATGTATCTACGAGATACAATGATTAGGAAGAGTAGCAGCATAATTTAAGTACCAAAATCTAGCGTGTATGGGAAAATTGTAGGGAGTTTGAGAGTAAAAGATTTAGAATTTAGTATATATGAAAAGGTTAAACATAATAAATGATGTAAATGTTATTGTAGATAAAGGTCTAAAGGACAATGCCATAGAGGTGAAAAGATTTTGGGAAAATTATAACTTTGAAAATTGTGTCAGGAAAACAGGTATGGATAAAGTTCTTGTGCTCTTCAAATTATAAAGAGATTCTGGAAAAATTTAGATATGATAATTCAAAGGATACTTCTACTTGAAAAACTTAGCGAAGATTCAAAAGGTCACAGGGAGAGAACATGGAGAATTTTAAAATGCTTGGGGGTTTAGGATAATAGAAGAGGAATGAAGAAGACAACATGATTTTGGATTTAGCTTCTTATTTTCTCATAATGTATTAGACAAATAGATATTTTTCTCACTAGAAAGTTAGATGACATGTAACAATTGTAAAATTATACCTGAGGAAGCTTGACTAAATGAACATAGATGATGACATAAGATATATGTTTTAGTAAATGAAAACGGAAAAGAATAACAACTAGTTTCACTATTCTTTGGACGAAGATTATTATCACAATTTCTTTGTTTACAATCTTTTCCACCTTATGAAGTACCTCTACTAAATAAACCCCCTTCCCATGAGTCATATGTATTGTTTCAAGCTAGATTCATCCATGGACATATCTTAATCCAATAAGAACTTCACAGAGAGTGGCAAACCTATAAATAACAATGATCATAGCAACATACCTCAAATATGCTGAACTTTGCAACCAGTTTATCAGTACAAATCAATTATAAATTTGATATATGAAGATGAAACAGAAAACACTAATGAAACAAAAAAAAAAAAAAACCAACCAGTTTATCAGTTCAAATCAATTAAAATAAATTTGATATATGAAGATGAAACAAAATACACTGATGGAACAAAAAAAAATACCACATCAAATAGCTCTGGTTCATTCTTAAACAAATTGAACGCCTCACCACCACTGCGATGAAAAATAAGTCTATCAGGAGACTCATTTTCTACAGGTACCAAATTGAAAAAAACAATTGTAAGAATAAAATCCTATAGCAATTTCAACTTCCAATTGACAACTACATGCACTGGAACATTTTGTAGCTATGCAAGAAAAAGAAAAAACAAGCTAGTGTAGAGTTCATGCACATCACTGATAAAGAAATCCATTACTGATGAAGAACAAACTCTACGAAGAAAATGGGACAGAAGAATAACCGCAAGAACATAGCAGTTAGACTAATAATGGGCACAATTATTGTTTAACAGAATGTTTAAGAACCATAATAATTGCACGTAACATCAATACTTAGATGGGCTCATTCACATGCTAGCGACAAGAGTAGGATATTCTTGATTTTTACTGTAATACTAAGAACATGAAGTAAAATCATTAAATCACTTGAAAGAACAATAAATGCTCTGGAGTTCATTTTCAAATCAAGGCTGAAATAGCAATTTTAAACTCTTTGTCCAACTTGTCAGTACATTAAGTCTTCTTATTAACTTTGATCAGCGGTACAACAATTAGTTATATAAGAAGAAAATCTTAAATAATAGCTATATTAATCAAACAAATTGCCAGAATGAATTTGTAACATGCACAAAAGATTGTGAATCATGTAACCATCCTACAAGCTATTAGGCTTATTCTTAAGAACTCTAAATGGAAGATATTGACATCAAGTAACAATACAACATTAACTTTATACAGCATTCGGCTGACAATATGGTCAAAAAGTTTTTTTTTTCCTAAAGATTCTTCTGAAGAGAAATGGTGTGTAAAACACCATATATATCTAACAGGATAAGTAGAGATATGTAGGTCGAAAGAACTAGATAAAATCAATCAGGATTGCAATCCTAAAACCACTAAGATACTAATGTCGACCTCCAAAACAAAGACGGGCTAACAAACTCAACAATGCAGAACCAAATTAAGGAGAATTTCAACAAAATTGACATTTTTTTAACCAAATTTTGAGAACATATTCATAGGCTTATTTTTAATGAGACTAAATACATCAGCCAACAAGTTATGATAACTTTAAACAGAATATTGAGTTTTGCATTGAACACCAGGCATATCCAACAGGATAAGTAGAGACATATAGGTGAAAAGATCTAGATCAAAATCAATTTGGAGTGGACTCATGAAACCACCAATTGGACAGTGTTGACCCACAACAAAGTCAGGCCCATCTTGGCTAAAAGAACATATTCATATAGTTTGCAAACTCAACCAAATGCAGAACTTAAAAACAAACTGCATCATTCTATCAGATAGATAAATTGAATCTGTTTTATAGCTTACGGAGAAAAACACTTGCACAACGATCCTAGTCAAGCCATATGAGAACCTACCTTAATTGTGTAACTTAACAAACTTTCATGTAGTTTATCCCTCTCCGGGAGAGATTTCTATTTGCTGTCTCACTTTAACCGTCCCACTAACAAAATTCTACCTACCTAACCTCCCCTCTGACCCATTTCTTTCACCGATAATAATACCTCAGGACACTATACAGTCTGCTATATATGCCAAATATATAGAATTGATGTATGTATACATATTTCTAATTCATGAAAGCAGAATGGAAGATTCAGTTTCATGACATAACCACAAGGGATTGGTAATATCAAAATCACACAGAATAACAAATGTTGCTGATAGTTTTGATCATCTAGTCTGTTCTAGTTTCTTTACAAGATACGGTTCCCGATTTCAGCTTTGCCTTCAACTATTGCTATTTATTCTAGTAAAGTGGCTACAAAGAAATTTTTGCCTATTTGTATAGCATCTGATGATGCTAGATAGAGATTTGCTACAATGTCCATCCCAATAATATTATAATAGATAGTCAGAGCAGCATGCACCTGCAAGTGTATAATTTCTCATTTAGCATTCTGAAATGGCCTCCAGATAACCTCATTCGCATCTGCATGACAATGGATGACATTACGGTCGATACAATTTGAATAGAGATGAAATGTCACTATCCATTAAAGGATAACAAAAAGAGGCTAAGAACGCCCAGGGCTTGCATATAAAGATATCAACGATAAGATACTATTCTCGCAAGAACGATCAGCTGGCTAGAAGTGTAGACAGTGTCGTTGATCGGGTTAAATTTTAAGGAAAATAAGAGGATAATAAAACCCACATCAACAAATACAAGAGAGAACAAGATATGAGGGTTTGAGGTGTTAATTCGCCCCAGCAATCTTGGAAGGCATATCGTCCTTGGGGAGGTTCTTGCCTTCGTCGGAATCCCTAATGGCGAATATCCTGAAAGGTGATGGAATGGGCGACACGACGACTCGTACCTTCTGCAGGAAGCTGAGATGGTTCTTGGAGGTGGAGGGACCATCGATCTTTCTCCGCTTCGGATGTGGCGGCGGCAGCTGCGGAGGCGGAGGCGGAGGCGGAGGCGGTGAGTTAGTGGATTCCAAGCGGCTTTGTGGCTTGCGTCTCCTCCTCCTCCGCTTCCGAGATGGATTGTCGGGTTTCCCACCATCCGTCATCTGCGAAGCTTGAACGGAGAGGAATGGCTGTGGGAGAACACAGAGCAGAAGAACCGCCCCTTCAAACCGAACCTTTCTCTACCCTAGGCTTCTTTGTATCGGTCCCCCTAATAAACAAATTTTACATTTTTTCCAAATTTGATTTGAAATTAAAAATTAAATTAAATTAAATTTGATGACATTTCCCCCAGCCTAAAAACACTTGTTTATTATTCTTATTCTTTTTAGATATTCAGATTTAAAAATAATAATTGATCCTCAACCTCAAGTTAGACGACTTCGATTCCGATTCCGATTTGAATCATCAAAATTTTCTATTTCTTAATTAAAAATAAAATAAAATATATATATTTTTAAAAAATTACGATCATTAATTCGAATCGAAACCGGAACTCCTGGTTTCGGTTCCCAGAATCGCAAGTTCAAAAATGTTGATTCTGGTTTTTAAAATTTAAGAATGAACGGTTCGATTCCGATTCAATTTAGAACCAATGAACCATCAAATCGGTTTGATCCTAATTTGAATTGGTTTGAACTAATATAGTTTTAGTATCGTTTTGAATCATTAATTTTTTATTTTAATTTTTTTTTTTTAAATCAGGGATCATCGATTTGAACTGCCTCAGGTTTAAGAATCACATGTTCAAAAATATTAATTCTCGTTCCAAAAACAAGGAACCGTTATTGAGGATATGTATTAAGTGTATATTTTTTCACATTAACAATGAAATAACTTATTAGATACTTACATCATATACCTTCTTCTTAGTTTATATTATTTATTGATGATATTAGTATTAATTATAACCTTTAAGTTATAGAGACAATCCAAGTGGGACCAAAATTGAATATATGAGATATAATTTTAATAATTTTAAAAATATAAAAAAATAGTTAAATGGAGTGGATAAATATTTTTAAATAAAATTTTATGTATTTTGGATCAATTATTTAATTAGATGAAGAGATCGATAAAGATATTATTGATAGAATAAAATTAGGATGATTAAAATGATAATAAACATCAAAAGTATTATTTGATTATGAAATATCTTTGAGATTAAAAAAATATACATATATGACTATTGTGAAATCGATAATGTTTTATAGATTTTAGTGTTGGAATGTTAAGAAATTATATATATAATTTATATTATCGAGATGAGAATATTGAGATGAATGTATCAAGTTATTGGGAAAGATTAAAAATAATATTATTTGTTAAATATTATTTTGAGAAAAAAAGATGAAAAAAATTATTTAAGATGATATGAATATGACATATAGATATAGTACTCAGAAAAGATGAAATGATTAATATTAATAATATAAGAAGAGGTAGATGATGATCTAAAAATATTTTAATAAAAATTATAAAAAAAGATATAAGTATTTTAAATTTAACTAAACATATAGCTAATTACATATTTCAACGATGATAAAAGATTTATGTAACCACCTCGAATAATTAGGATTGATAATTTTATTATTGTTGTTGTGGTAATTTTTATGTCTTCCTAATTTTATGTTTGTCAAATCGATAAGAAAAGCTAGTTAAAAGAATATTTCTATATTGATTATTTCAATCCTACTTAGATTTTAAATCATTGATTGATGATCACATCAATTTAGTCAACAAAAAAAAACTCAAGTATATTATCCTCAAAATATAACTTGATGACATGACCAAACATTGATCTGTCAAAGTAATGCAATATTTTTCCAAAAATTTCAGTGACAAATCTGGCAATGGGAAAGCATTGAATGACAAACACGTAGAAATTAAAGATGCTTTTTTTGGCTCTCAATGCATGGAGGACAAGTTGGGGGAAGAAGACAAGCCTCCATTAAACTTGATCCTTTCTTCTTTATTCTGCAGTCACCGGCCATGTGTTTGATTTAATGCCCGATGCCAACTCGAAGTATGTAAAAATGGCTATATATGGTTACCCGCTTTAAGTGCAGGCTCATGGCAACGGGTCTGGGTCAAGGGGAAGGAGGAGAAGCTGGCCAAGAAAGAGAGGACCGAGGACCAAAATGAGCAGAAGAAGACCACCGAGATGAAGAGGAGAGCACAGAGAAGGCGACAGAGGAGGATTCACAACCTCTACTGCACCGAGCATTAATTCAAACATATGGCATCGGCTTCATCTTTCTCTCCCTCCACAAAATTCTTTCTCAAGAGTGGAGATTGACAAGACACGGTAAGAATGATTTACCTTTACGACCGAATGATTCTGAAAGCAGCATCTACCGTCTCCGGCTCAAGTAGAACTTGGAACCTGGAGAGGAATCATCGGACCACTTCGGGTACGACGTAGCCAAGTCCTTTTGCGGAGGGTGGCGAAGAGCTTTTCTGCACAACTTGCATTATCCTCGGTACAAAGGATAAAAGAACAAGAAAAAGGAAGCATATTGGGAGGGAGAAGGAATCGGCACAAGAAACAAGCAAATGGCAGCCCACTTCCATGATACTGTTTGTAGAATTGCCAGCAGATAGTTTTCGGGTAGCTGTAGCGCAAGAAGGGGTTAGGTAGGGGTTGCTTTCTGGTAATGACGCCAATATATCGTACGTACACCTTCGTGTAATGTAAGTTTACAATTGATAACTATTTATTTATTTATTCCTTATGAAGAAAATATTGATGTTGGACTCGTAGAATATTATTAGACTAACTTGACTCAGTTCTGAATTGGCTTAAGTTAGAAGTCTAGATCAATTATTTAGTAATTGATCTAGACTTGACTATTACCGGCTTCGGGAAATCTTAATATACGTAATGAAAAATATTTACTAAATAGTTTTTTTTCTTCTTTGGTATGGCAGATCCTTTTTTATTAACTTTTATTTATAATTGAACTTGAAAGTAAGAATTTGGGTACTGATTTTATATTATTGACTCATCTTGAACTATCACCTAGACAATGACGTGTATGAAATAACCCATGCCCGTTCTTTACGATCGTCGGTAGGAGCACGATTCTCTGGCCCTTGTCTACCTTGATCTCGGAGGGATGCACAAGCCAACTGTAAGATAAATTAATCTCCGGCATCAAGACTTATCCTCGTGGTTTCTTCTCTCGTTTGGGTTACCAATTGCAAGCGCACTGTCACCCCCATCAATCATGATTTCGAGAAGCCTCACATGACGAGTTGCAATGAGCATTAATCTCAAGAGACAAGGCTTAGTTTTTCTTTTTGGATGTCTGATACCAAAGATCATCCCCTACTTATCCTAAAGAGGCTCCAGCCCTAACAAATAGCGCTCTCGCAATTGTCCTTCCCTGACGCCTCTCTCAGAGAGGTGTGCTCACTAGCCATCGACATAAATGAGCTCCGGAATGACGTGAGAAGCTCTCAAACCAACTGTCGATCGTACTCAATCAATCGCTCAAATATAAAAGCCAACCCCAAGGTCTAAAGGGGTAAAGATTTTTTATTATTTTTATCACCAAACTAACTTTACTATCGAATGGGTCGAGTTGAAAATATCTCCTCAACACTAATCACTTGTGTTGAGACCTCGACGAGACTAAGGTGAACCCAAAACTTGCTTATAATGAATAAGTAATGTCTTAAGACCGTGTTAATCGGTTCTTCTTCTAACTCCAATCTCCTCATGGGACCCTCATGGGACCCCTAGACGAGCTTACACCTTTAGACATGATTAATTTGTGGTCAACGACATCAACCTAACAACAAAGTGCATTTGAGAACACTTGAAATAAATTCAAGTGTTATTTGTGGTGTTTGGTAAGATTTTTTTTTAATCAAATTGGACTTGTATATTGTATTATAAATCTTAGTATAAAATTCATAATATGATATCTGTTATATGAAATTTTTTTAATATTATAATATGAAATCAAATAACAATGGATCTAAAAGTATTATTAAATCTAAGATTTACAATAATGTTAATCTATATTCCTTATAATGTTACTATTCAGAAAAACCTTCATCTCATCTGCGAGTGTATCTTTAAATCTAAGATCTACAATAATGTTAATCTATATTCCTCCTCTTTTATTCCTATCTTTTCACATGACTACTATGTTTGATGGATTTAGAAATAATAATATGAGAGTGAAATATACTCTTTGATTCACGTGATAAAATGAGATGAAGAGAATATATATAATCTCTCAACTGTGTCATATTTTTTTCATTCTCATAATCGTTCCTTTATTCTTTATTATGTATTTATGAGGTTTTATCTTTTTATAGACGAGAGCAGAGGACCTAAGATAAGTAATTAGGAGAATTCCTCCCATCAAGTACATTTTCTAAAGAATCATACTTGAACTTCCTCTCTATTGACCAATAACCATAATCAGAATCTAATCATTTTCATAATATATTTTACTTAATTAAATAGGATCATATAATTTAATAATAAATACTTAAATACTAATAGTACCTATAATGTATGATATTTTAAATCACGAGTAATATAATAGCGTACATGAATAATTTGAAAACCCTAAATAAAAATTATGTGATGAATAAGACCATCGACAATTTAAAGTGAATGGCTGAATACTTACGAAAAATCCTCATTTTGATATCATATTGAATTCCTAATTTTGTTTTCATTCACTCAAAAAAGACAAAACCTTAGCATCATCAATGAGAGTCGTTGTGATGACAACCATGATGACTAAGATATCTTTCCTTCTTCAACAATGATTCCTTCATCTTGTAAACTTAGCATCATGAATGAGAGTCCTTGTGATGACTAAGATATCTTTCCTTCTTCAACAATGATTCCTTCATCTTGTAAACTTAGCATCATGAATGAGAGTCCTTGTGATGACTAAGATATCTTTCCTTCTTCAACAATGATTCCTTCATCATAGTAAAACTTTCCACGTACAAAGAGCACCGATTCCTACGAGGCTGCCTTCTCCTTCACCCAATTCATCTCCATTAATCAAAGCAATATCAAATAAGAAAAAACAAATATACATGACATGATTAAAATATTATAAAATTTCTCTTATCTATATTATAAATTATAAATCTCTTTTGTGCCATAAGAAAATACATAAGAAGATGAGTCTAATTCTCTTTGAAGATAGTGTCGATAGTAAGTTAAAAGTTTTTTTTTATAATCATCTAAACATACACATCATATATTTAGAAATATATTTTATTATTTAATTTTAAAAATTGCTATTAATTATTTTTACATAATAATAATATATTATACATTTTATGTTCATAGATCCATCCACCTTGTGATGACTAACATTGTTGTGTTGTTACTTTTCAGATCATAATATACAGATTAGTGGGTCATTTTATGTACTATTTTCTTGAATCATTGTTTAGATAGGAAGCACTTAGAGACATTTTTGAACTGACTCATAATTAAAACATAACATGAATCAAACGTGCCATTGCATTATGTGGTCAAAGTTTGCATCAGCGTTGCATCTTTTCCTCCTTTCTTTAGATTATTTGGGATATACTACATATATCTTATACTATTAATATGATGCTTAAAAAATTATGTATTTAATTTAAATCTAGAATATTAAAATATTTATTTATAATTTTTATTAAGATCTTTTTTTATCTTATCTTTTTATCTTTGTTTATACCATTTTCATTAATTATTTTACTTATTTTAACTGCTGCATCCCCAAATTATATATATATATATATATATATATAAACATATATCTCACCCTCAATATCTATATTTTTCTCGTTATCTTTCTGAAGTCCATTAAACTGTATTTGGTTTTGTGGAGCACATTTTAACTTCAATATCAAAGGATGATCTAAAATCTTTGTCGTTTATTTTTTTTTTTTTTTGAGGTTTCTCATATTGTTTAGTGAATATAATACCCTAAGAATTTGAATTTTAGATCATTTCAACATTGGTCATATGTTTTATTGGTGATGTTTGAGAAAAAAATCTAATTCATCAAAATCTAATTCATCAAATGTCAATTAAAGTGTTTGGGAAGATGAACAATAATAATAAATCTAGCAAATTTGAAGAAAGATATTTATTAAAGATATTTCGGAAAATTAAATATGGAAATAACTAACATTGCTATTAATTATTCTTTAACGCCTTCCTTCCTCAACTTACATGACATGACGCAGCATATACTTTACCACTTCACAGACGTCTCCTTCTTCCTTCTATAAATGAAGGATGGAGCGTGCCAAGGTGAGGCTTGAAGCCAGCAGCCTCGGGAGCAGCATCTCCCCCCTCCCCTCTCTTCTGCTCTTTGAGGTCGGTCAGCTTCTTCTTCATCTCTTTTCTCCTCCTCGCTTTTCGTCATTGGAGAATCCAACAATCTAAGAGCAGGAGGAAGGAGCGACGCAGGCAGGCATGGTCGGGACCTCATCCTACTCTTCCTCCCCCTGCGCCTCATTTGGCTCCCTCGACGACGTCTCCGTCAAGCCCTCGCGCGCCATCAAGTTCCTCTGCAGCTACGGCGGCAAGATCCTCCCACGTTGCCCCGACGGCAAGCTCCGTTACGTAGGTGGCCACACGCGCCTCCTCGCGGTCGATAGATCCATCCCTTTCTCAGGTATCGTCGCAATTTCTTTTGATCACCGGTTCGTATCGGTCATCTGATCTGTGGATATGGTTTCATGGATTGCGAGATAGAATGGGAACAAACATTAGGGTTGGAATCATGTGTAATTAGGGTGTGGATTTTGCCTGGAACAGAGCTGCAGGTGAAGCTGAGGGAGTTGTGCGGGTGGGGTGCGGTGAGCCTCCGGTGCCAGCTGCCGACGGAGGATCTCGACGCCCTTGTCTCCGTCACCTCCGACGAGGACCTCGCCAACCTCGTCGAGGAGTACGACATCGCGAGCCGAGACCGGCCTTCCCCTCTAAAGATCCGAGCCTTCCTTTTCCTCACCCCGCCATCATCATCCTCTTCCTCTTCCAAACCTTCCTCCAAAACTAGTCCTACCATCCCTATCTCCACAGACCGACCTCCGTTCATCGCCACTGAGCGCTGCCTCCACCGGGTCTCCGTGCCGGCAAAGTTGTATAGCCGGTATGGAAAGCCCGCCGCATCGACCACCGTGGGGCATACTCGCTTCCACATCCACCACCATTATGGGCATGGCAGCCCGAGGGCGTGCAGCTATCTCGTGCATCACGAGAGCCACTTGCAATAGGTACTTATGGAAGAAGAAAGAACAGTTCAAGGTAAAGGTGGAGGAGAACAGGAAATGATATGGGACAGAGAACTATTGGAGCGAGCATCTAAATTAATGTAAACAGAGGAAGAAAGGATTGTACCTATCCATTTTATCTCACGAACACTCAAGAATTAAGAAGACCAAAAGAATAAGAAAACAAGCACTTAAACGCCAATTGCTCTGACGATTTCTTCTTCATTCTGCGTTCTCTGTTGTGTTTGGATCACCATTCTGCTGCATGTTTTGTCTTCCATGCCTTCGCTGCCAGCGCCTCCCATTTGTTTCTTGTGTTGCTACCTCTTTAACCCATTCACTCTTCATTCAGGTGTTCCACGTTAGGTTCAAGTCTCTGTTCATCTTCTTGGTCTTATGCTTCATGCTTTCGCATTAGTATTTGCTCTTTATCATCTATTCTTTCTGCCTTATTTCGTATCTTTTATCTGCCTCTCCTTACCATCCATTTCTTGCTCTTCTTTGACTGATTCTTCTTTTATCTGTCTTCGTCTTGCAGGTTAATCAATGTTGAAACTGTTTTGGTGCCTTCTTAATTGGTGTCAGAGCTGCAGGATGTATGTATTAGATACAGCTGCAGCAGAACATGGACACAGGAGTGACATAACTCAAATATTGGCCAAAGTAGATGCAAAAGATACATGCTTGTGTTTTTGTAAGAAAATATTTTGTTTTTCAATACTTTCTGTCAATTCTTTTGATTTTTTCTTTTTTTATTCAGTTTTCCACCATTTTAACCACTTGGATAAACTTTATCCAAGTGGCTAGTCACATGATGAAAATAGTACTAGAACACTTGGATTTTTTTTTTTTTTACTCGGAGAATATTCATACAGGTCAAAAAATTAGGAATTGTCTAGTTATAAACTGTTTGATAGCTCTTTCTGTAGAAATTAGCATTTAATATGGTTTATGATTACAGAATTTGCATCAATTTGTTGATGCTTTGTGCATGTTATGATATAGCTATTTATCTTGATTTTTCACTCCCATATCTACTCTGCTATTTTTTTCGAAGGAGAAAAGGATAAATTTTGGTGTTTTTTCTCCATTGTATGCAATTTGGCTTTCTAGGAACGGATTACTTGTAGCATTCAGATGAGGAGGATTGAGGATGTTGAACTGAACTTTATGAGGGATTTCAACAGATGGATTACAAATAAATAATAGATGGTTAGATTACAATCTATCTTATTCGTATGGGGTTCGGGGTCGACAATTCGTCGATCTGATACCATCTTGAAAATTTTAACGGAGAAGAAAGATATCGCTATGAGACAAGTGTAAAACTGAAAGGAAAACAATCTTCATTTACAGGGGACTAAGCAACAAAATAAAGAGTGATAAAAGACTCAAACGAAAGCATTAGAACACAGGTTATTTTGGGACAGCACTTGGGTGCTCTCGACAGAAAAGACTTACTGTTAGTTCCAGTCTTCTCCTTCTCTCTTGTTGCTAGAACTCCTTTGGACAGCGAGCAACAGGGCTTTGAGATTTCTCACAATACCCGGATGAAGCTTTGATGATTGACTTTGACTTTGACTGTTGGAACTCGAGGAAGAAAGGGCTGTGGCTAGAAGTACTTGGCAGCATCTTGTGGGATTCCTCCTTTCTTCTTCACTCTTCTCTTGCTCTTGGTAGAAGCTGGAAGGCTAGGGTCCACTGATTGATGTTTCTTGAAAGCTGTTGCACCCTTCTTGGAAGGGTAGAATCCTAGCTAGGTTAGGACTCCTAAGTGGCGACCAACTTGATGCCCAATCCATGTCCAAATTGGGTTGAAATGAGTTGAATCTTTGAGTTGATTGGATTGGACACTTGAGCTTGAGATTGATTTGGAGTTCGACCCAAACTCTGGTTGTGTAGAATTGGAGTTTGACTAGACCTCTGGTTGAGCTAGATTGGAGTATATGACTTGGACTGGGTTTGTTCGTCCCTGGCCACTATCTAAAGGAAGGATGCAATTGCAAGATTCAGCACCATAAGTGACTACTTCTCTTTCTATTTTTCGGCTGCAACTGAAAATTGTAGATTTTGAATAGGTGGGATATTCTCTGGTTCTTAGTGCTTGATGGAGGAGCATCTTCATGGAATGGTGGTGTTCAAAGATACTTTCAAGTAGTCAGGGATTAGAAGCACCTAAAGTGAGGATGACCAAATGGAAGGGAAGCCTTTCCATCAGAAAGTGATGGCATTGGTGTGATACGCAATGCTTTTGTCAGCTGTTTCTTTCTGCCCGCAGCACATGCTGCAAATTGGTGAAGAAAGAACTGGATGCCACCAAACTTTGGTGTCATCTTTGGTCAAGAAACTAGCAAGCCTGAAGTCTTGGTTGTGATTTGATCAGTTCTCAGTGGTTCATATGCATAAATCTTCATGTGAGTACAATTTTTGGCACTTTAATAGATGCATTAGTTATTTTTCTAAGAAAAAAACTCATGCATTAACCTTGTGTAGATATTAAGTTATTAGATTGTCTGATGGTGAAGAATTCTCCTCTCACAAGGCTAATCATGGATTCTATTGATAGATTCTCTTTCGGTCTCAAAGAAAGTAATCTAGCTCCAAGTCAAATACATGAGAAAAGAGATTAAAAGAATTAAAATCTAATCCTCATGCATGAATGCAGTAAACAAAAGCTGAGCAGCAGATGCAGCATGCTTAGAGTTTGGAGCACTGTATACAAACTATAGGAGAGAACAAGTTAGAAAAATAAGTCAGCCAATGTCAAGCTTTTAGTTAAATATAGAGCAAACCCAGTGCACGAGCCTCCCGCCAATGCGGAGTCTTAGAAGGGTCAATGTATGTAGTATTACTTTAAAATATTTATAAAGATTATTTTTATAATTCGAACACTGATCTCCCAAGTCGTAAAGGAGCGATCTTTTTTGTTGTACCAAGGTTTTTATATATATATATACTCAATTTGGATTTTCCATTTCTACACATTACCAATCATATACAAGACCAGTGCTCCATCTATTTAGCTTACTGATGACAATCCATAACCGAGATTTTGTATTGGGTTTTTGGATTTCCAAGCTTTACGAACATCCTTATTCTGTGCATTTTGATTTTTTCTTTTTAACTTACAATTCTCAACTTTTTTTAATTGAGAAAGAAATTAGAGTTGGAATATGATGAATGTGATATCAGTCCCATTCTTAGCAAGCTGGTTAATCCAATTGCATGGACTTAAGCTATCAGTAAGATACAGGAGTAATTTGATTTTTTTTTTCTTGATTGTGCAGCATAAGGTCATTATGCAGAACAAAATATAGGTTGAGCAAGATTATGTTTTACTTTGTCACTTTTGATTTAGATTCAGATAGTGCTAGTTGTAGTTAGAGAACATGCAACTTCCTTGCTGCCAACCTCTCCTTTAATTTTCTATTAGCCCCCCTACTCATGAAGAAATAAAGCTCCCTTGATGAGCTATCAGAACTAAACTGATGAACATTATCTTCCTTCATATAGGTAAGTAAGCTGATAAACACATATTATAATAACAAAGGTAGGTACAACAAAATCAGAAGAAAATTGTTTGCCAGTTGAAGAAAGAGTTTGGTGACATTGGAGTCTACTAGTAAGTTTATAACTGAAACAGAATGTTGATATTAAATATAAACCTTGCATATGATTTACCTAGTCCAAGCTCAGCAGATGGTGAAGTCCTGATGAAGAACAAGCTTTTCTATTTCCTTGAAGCTTTGCTGAAAGCATACAAGCTCTGCTCGTTCAGGTTTTTAATTTGACCCTTCTTCTAGAACTTCATTCTCTATTTATTCATTTACATGAAGCAACTACAATATTGTTTGCTCATCTCTCTCACAAAACATCACATCTCAAGGTTATGTTGGAATCAGTCAGTCATGTTTCTGAAAGGGATTTGGCAATTGATGAAATAAATAAGCTTCAGGTCTTGGAATCTGTATGGTGTCTCTGCTGATGAAGGCTGTCTAAAATAGTTCTCTGAGAATTTTTTTTTTCCAAGTATTTCCTTTCTCCAAGTGGTTTTTTAGATTGGAAACATTTGATCACATTTACTACTCTCAACTTTCTTCAGGTGATATCATGACAGCATGTTACGAAGATGATGCCATCAGCATGAGCTTTCAAGCTTCACAAGGTGACTAGGATTTCTCTGAGGAGCCTCTTGGAAAAGTTGGGAGAAAGTGACAAAACCGGGTAAGGATTTCCGATTTGCTTCAGCTGCAAGTTTCGCCCGAGGGAAATTTAATGCATCATGTATCCTGACTTAGACGAAAGAATTAGGCAGAGAAAGAGAGAGGACATGATCCTCCCAGCTTTTTCTTTGGGGGGTTTTTATATGCTGCCTAATTCGACAACTAAAGAAACCATGCATCATATGAGGAACTTGACTTTGACTTGGGGCGAACCTTTGAGCTCTACTCTGTAGATGCCTGTGGATCATTACTTGATCATGTAATAAAGTAGAAACCTTGCAGTAGATGTTTCAAGTCCCAATGACAAAAGTGTTGAATAATTAATTATATCATAGTAGTGGGAGAATGTAAAATTTCATATGAATAAATTTTTAACCGTTTATGTAGGAGGTTATAATGACATGATAATAAATTTTTAGCCGTTTGTCGCTGTTGTGACATAAAAATAAAAAAAAAACTTTGTTTTCGTTTGTTATTCTTAGTGGGAATGGTCAACTCAAATGGAATAGAAGTATTAGCTGATGTGACGTTGAATAAATTGAAGACTTTTTATTTTCCACGTCATCCAACCTAGGTTTCCAACATCCCATCAATAAGAAATAATATGATGTTATTATCCATCTTTTTCTTTTGGTTAAATATTTAAAAGACGTCCGTCCCACTCAGCCCCGTCGTATACGTACCGGCAGAATAATTACCGTCCCGCACATGAACTTATTTTTTATTGATTGCAGTCTTTCCTACTTTTACCTTTTATTTTATTCTACTTATAGTGCAATGTACGTAGGCGCGGACTGCCAACGTAATCCTTGCGATAGAGTAGGACAGGTCACACAACAAATCAAACAAGCCCACGTCATACTCGGCACAAAAAGCACGCTCACGCTGGTGGGCCCGCTCGCCTTCATCCACCTACCGCCAGGAGACCTGAACCCGCCGAGTGCCTGCTCGAGGAGACTGGTGTGGGAAGGGAGACGAGGTTGGACTTCATTTCGCCCTCTTCTTTTCCTTATAGTGATAGTAATCGGAGATCGGAGAGATGATGCTGAACAGCGGGAGAGGAGGGGTCGGCGGCGGCGGTGGAAGAGGAGGAGGAGCGACGGGGACGATGGAGGAGCAGGAGATAACGCTGCCGATCCTGCTGGCCGAGCGGGTCGCCAAGGCCGTCCGCGAGGCGGAGTCGTTCAAGTTGGAGTGCGCCGACGTGGGGAAGCAGGCGGAACACCTCGCCGCCATGCTCCGCGCCGCTGCCCGCGTCGCGGCTGCCTCTCCCTCGCCCTCCTATGACCGCCCCCTCCGCCGCGTCCTCGCGGAGGCCGCTAAGGCCCTCGAGCGCGCCCTCGCCCTCGTCCGCCGCTGCCGCCGCGCCGGCTTCCTCCGCCGCGTCGTCACCATCACCACCGGCTCCACCGACTTCCGCAAGGCCCTCGCTCTCCTTGACGCCTCCGCTGCCGACCTCCGCTGGCTCCTGTCGATCTACTCCGACGAAGACGGCGGCGGATTCGCCATCAGTCTCCCCCCCATCGCCAGCACCGACCCCATCCTCGCCTGGGTCTGGAGCTATGCCACCACCGTCCAGTCCCCCGCCCGAGCCCCCGCCGACCGCGCCCATGCCGCCCAGGCCCTCGCCACCCTCGCCCTCGACAACGACCGCAACAAGAAGATCATCCTCGAGGAGGGCGGCGTGCCGCCGCTCCTTGCCCTCCTCCGCGACGGTCCTTCCGTCGAGTCGCAGATCGCCGCGGCCACCGCGTTGTCCAACCTTGCCAGTGACGCCGACAACGTCTCCGTCATCCTCGAGGAGCTCGCCGTGCCCATTATCGTCCATGTCCTCTCGGATTCCCCGATGCACCTCCAGACCCAGGTGGCCGGCCTCGTGTCCCGTTTGGCCGCCCACCAACCCGTTGCCCAGGATGAGTTCGCCCGGGAGAACGCCATCCGCCCCCTCGTCTCGCTTCTCTGTATCGGGGTGCCCCTCGATGACATCAGACCAACGCAAAGGAAGCCCTCGAGCATCCACTCTCTCGTTCAGGGAATGGGCGTACCCTCCTCCAACAGTAATCCCAGCGGCAGCGGTGGCGGCAGCAACAGAAGGAGCTCATTTCTGTTGCGGGACTATTACCATCAACATCGCAAGGACAGGGAGAATGAGAGCCCCGAAGCGAAACTCGCGCTCAAGGTTGCCTCCGCTGACGCGCTCTGGACGCTCGCCAAAGGGTGCCTCTCCAACTGCCGCAAGATCACCGAAACCAAAGGCCTCCTCTGCCTATCCAAAATCATCGAGCTCGAGAAAGGCGAGCTTCAGCAGCACTGCATGATGATCGTGATGGAAATTGCGGCCGCTGCCGAGATGGATGCCGACCTCCGGCGCTCAGCCTTCAGGACGAACTCCCCGGCTGCCAGGTCGGTGGTGGAGCAGCTCATTCAAGTGTCCCAGCAGGGGAGCAGCGTGGTTCTTCAGATCGCAGCTATCAAGGCCATTGGCTGCTTGGCAAGAACATTCTCAGCGAAAGAGACCAAGGTCTTACGCCCGCTCGTGCTCCAACTTGGACATTGGAACCCGGAGGTGGCTGCTGAAGCAGCCAAGGCTTTGGGGAAGTTTGCTAACCTGGAGAATTTCAACCGTGTGGAGCACTCAAAGACAATAACAGAGTTCGCTGCGGTGCCAGCGCTGATGCGGCTGCACCGATCAGGGGAGAAGGCGCAGCTGCCTGCAGTGATCCTGCTCAGTTACTTGGCATTGCACATTCCTAAGAGTGAAGCTCTGGAACGAGCAAAGGTCTTGGGGGCTCTACAATCAGTCACCAGAAGTCCACTGGCACAGGATTCGTCTTTAAGAGATATGCTACCTAGGGCTATCTACCACCTTGAGCTTTATCAGGTTGGATTGCATGCACACAGACAAATGTATGAAACATGAGCTCTACCATCACTGATTGGCATTTCCTCCTCCCTCAAGACAGATCCACTATACCTAAGGCCAATTTAGAATGATCTCCATGGATCCATTCAACTTGAAATGATCTATCAAAGATTGATATCATGTTATTCCGTCATTTATTGAGAAACTGATTGTGGGTCTGAAGATGCTATGACAGCTCCAGTGGATGGTTTCTAGGTATCTGGACATATGAAACAGAGGTCAAAGTCATTTTGACAATGTTATTTGTATATACTGGATAAAGAGTTGCCGCTGTGTGTACTAGTGACAGTTTGATGCAGCAGTTCACCTTGATTTCTGATTCTCCCCAGTGCTTTCACCTTTGTCCAAGCATTTTGAGAAGCCAATTGTGCTACACCTCATGGTTGATTCTTCTTTAATGCATTTTCTCTACCACCCCCAGGTCAGTACCAAAGACTTCAATATGCCATACTGCAACTTCAATTATGTACAGTCTATAAGCAAGATGTGCTATGGTTTTACTGCAAGTTAGCAAGTTAGAAAGTAAGCACACGGAAGAAGCAGATGTTTCAAACAAAATTATTTTTCTGGTTCAAGCAATTTTAACTTATCCTACTCTAAAGGTGGCTTCCATATTACTTATGATTTATTCTATCATGTCTTTGCCCTTTATAAATCAGGCTAGCACATAAAGAGAAATCAACCAATTTATGATCGTGATGGATTTTCAGTGTAGCCTTTTTTTTTTGACATAAACATGAAATGCCTCAGTTTTCCCATATTGGAAGTGGGAGAAGAATTGTGATGTATATAATGTTAAACTATTCAATGTTACTAGCAAAAGTTTAAATATTTTGGCCATATGGCCATTGGCCCATTATGTTTAAATTATTGTGAAAATTGGTCTACTAGTCTTGCTAGTTAGAAATTGACAATTCTTATCAGCTCTGACCTAGTATTTTGGATATGTGTGAGAATGAGTTCAAATAGGAAAAGCCAATTAGTGGATGGTGCAAGAAGTATGTTACAATAAGGAGTCATTGTTAGCCTTTTTCCAAGAATTCATAAGGTACTGTCACAGACTTAGTTGGAATTGTCTAAGTCGTGAAGCGTCCTTGCGCCAATGTCACAGACTTAGTTGGGATTGCCTAAGTCACGAGGCACCATTGTGTTCTCCGTCCGCAAAGAGTCAATCTAATTGCAATCTCGCGTAGGTCTTGTAGGACCTGTAAAAGAGCAAATTGATTAGTTTGAAAGCGAGCGACAAATAAATCCCGACGTCTTGCGAAGAGGACCAAGCAATTCAGCAAACACTAGGTGTGCATTAGAGAAACAAGAGAAAGGTGAAAATAAGGACTTTAGAAGGCAACGAACAATCGTAAGTCCGCAAACGATTGCTCACCGAGTGTCGGGTACAATGGCAAGTTGTCTTAGACTTAACATGTGCATGTATGTTTAGCATTTGCCTAACTTGACCATCTTTATGACAGAGCATCACGTCTCTCATTTGCTCGGGTTTCAAGGGTTGCGTTGCAACTTAGAGAACCTTCTTACACTATTGTTTCTGAGGTTGTTGAAAGGGAATACTGAGTGGGTTTAAATCTAGCATTCAATTGATTGGCAGTTGATAATGGGATTTAATCAAGTTTGTTCTAGTTTTTGTTGATTAGTTTCAGTTAGTATTTTCTTATTTGTTCTCATTTCGATTAGTGATTGATGTGGCAGGAGGTTTGCCGAATGGATAGAAACATGGGATAAACTGAGGTGACTGTTGATATGACAAACGCTGGCCTAGCCGTCACGTCATCATACCCTCGGACAGCTGGCCCGCCGACATGGCCGCCCCGACACGGGCAACCGGCCGGATGCAAGTATGGGGGGCGCCAGTGGTCGTACAGCCGACCTGACACAGGTAAGGTTGACACTCCCTACCTGCAAACGCACGCCTCATCGCAAGGACGGCAAGCGTGGTGGAAGGGTACAACGACATGGTAGGTCATAAAAGCAGTAAGGTTACCAGGTACGAATGATCTACAACACTCACTATAAAAGCTCCTGTACCTTTACGGGGCAAGGGGATCGAAAAACGAACCACTAAACTAATTTGACCGTCGGAGGGGTCACGTCGGGAACCTACCCGACCCGGCCTTCGTTCAGGAATCAGCGGCCGACCCGAGCTGGAGTATTTCCTCCCGACCCGAGCTTCACCACTCCAGTAGCCGACCTCCCAAGTCGAGTTCTGGATCACCACTCATCCGGTCGAGCTCCAACTTCGTACCAAGAAGACCGCAGGCGAGCTAGCGCACACGGGCCCGAACCAGCAGTGCTTGCTCCACAAGCCGCGGAGGCGGAACGTGTCTACTAGGCAAGCACCAAATTCTCCCCTAACAACTGTAAAACCACATTCTTGTTCCCCTCAGCTTATGTGGATAGGCTTCAGCCTCAGCCTTGCATGTTGTAATGGTTAAGATAGCAAGGGTATTATATTGCTTTGGAGTCAAACAGAGAACAAGAAAGGTGCAGGTTCCTTCCAAGGGTAAACCATCATGGTAAGGGCCGGAGATAAATGAACTCATTTTACTGTAAGGGCTGGTGCTTGTAAACCTGATTATTGTGGAGTTTGATGCATTCAAAGAGATAAAAAGACTACTTTATAAACTTGTTTCTCTTAGACTAAACTTCAAACTGATGAAAGTTACTAGAGAACTGCAAGATTTCTGGATTAAAATATTTCCTAGTCATGAAGTTAAATGGTCAGTAAGTCTGTTTGATATGATAGGTGGGCATCTACTGTTGTTTTGATAGAATAGGCACTACCTCTAAATTGTATATGCACATAATCTTTGTCAAAAAGAATATGTGCCTTCTTTTTCCTGTGTGAGTCTGCAACCATAGATGATAGAGAACACATTTTCTACATCAATGCTTGAAAAGGAAGTCAGATGTTCCTTTTCAAAGATGTGAGAACAAATTCTCATCCACACATTCTGATGTGAAACTAATCTGATTCTGCCACTAGTCTTCTGCATCTTGCTTCTGCTGTAATGTTGCATGGACTTTGTCCAAAATCTTTGGTATAATGAGGTTTGCAGTTTTATTGTGCCTTCTGTGATTTTGTTTTGCAATTGTAGCTTCACAATTTCTCTTCAATATTTTTGGTACTAATTTAGATTTTTTTTTCTAGCTCAAAAGAGGTGTTGTTTTTTTGCATCATAAAGTATAAGCATCAGGTTTCATGCTTACTGATGGTTAATCTATGTGCTTGATGCTCAAAACATATCTTGATACAGGCTTCTCTTTACAGTGTTTTCTTCTATAGCTCTCATGATATGTCCATGGCAATTTACTGAGACTGTGACAGTTCTTGACCATTTGGCTAATTCTGTATGTGTCCATGTGTTAGCTCGTCAATTGAGTTTTCTTTGTACTTAAATGGATTTTAAAAAATAATCCTTACCATATTTCCCCTTTAAATTTTAATATAATACATATTATTTGAAATATTAAAATATTATATATATATATATATATATATATATATATCCCTTGAAATATTTAAATCCTTTATGCTCCTTTGATACTATCAAATCAATTACTACTAATCTTGATTATCAAATTAGTTTAGATAATATATTTAATATTTTTAAGAATATTAATATCTTGATGCTGATGATAATAGATAGGATTAACCTATAATAGATTTTTGAGTTTCATAAGAATTATGAAAAATCATCAACTTTATAGTTCCACACTCACACAGATGTATATATATATATATATATATATATATATATATATATATATATATATATATATATATATGGTGTCCGAGCTTAACCCAACTATAGGTGCTAACTCGGGTTGTCGGGGGGTGAGTACCTGCTTCGATAGCACGAACCAATTTAGAAGTACCGGTTCGGACTCCCCATATGAGATCTGAAAGGGATCGCTACACCGCTTTCTTGGAACTGCGAGCGGGTAGAGATGCGGCATCCTCTCGGGTCGTCACCCTCCCGCCGGAAGCGCCACCGCCGCCTCCTCCTCGCGGCCGTCGTCTCCACCACTCTCTTCCTCATCTTCATCTCCACCAGGCCCGTCGAGCCCTCCGACGGCATCGTCCTCGGCTCCCGTGTCGGCGATCGGCCCGATCAGGAGGAGGGTATCGGGACTCAACAGGAGGAGGAAGCGGAGGAGGAGGAGGTTGTTGAGGGAGGAACCGATAGAGCCTCCTGCGCTACGGTGGAGAAGATGGGCGAGGCCTTCGCTGACAGCTCCGAGATGGAGAGCTTAAGGGTGAGGGAAGTCATCAAACGCCACTTCGATCTCCATGGTATATTACAAATTCAAGCACGAGCTGTTCTCAGATATACTTTGTTTGACAGACACTGCTTGTGTTTCTATCACCTTTTTTTTTTATTTGCAAAGTTTAAGTGGTGAAGGCGGGATTCCAAGCTAGCTGACACCTTCAAAATGGGATGACCGAGATTGTTGGGTGGGTTGAGATCATGATCGTGATTCAGGTCTTGTGACTTGGGGTAAAGGGCATTTGTTATGATAAGGGAAAGGTAGATAAATTGATTGTTTAGCAGGGCTAGCTAATATTCAGCACCGAAGTAAGATGGAGACTTCCAAGAACAAAATCTGGTTTTCCAAGTGTCAAGTTTTGGGAGCATTTTGAGTACACTTGGGGATGATTACGTGCGTTTCAAATTAATTTTAGAGAAAGCCCCTAGCATTTTAGTATATTGTAGGTCATGGATGAGTTAGAATTTCTAATTCATGTTTGATATATTCTACCGATGGTAAGGTATTTATGAATTAATTTGGAACAATTAGTCGTCCATAATCAGTTTTCTAGCAGTGGGCTCTATGCAGGTGACGAACAAGGAAATAGATGCCAGAACAAGTGAGATTGATCATTAAATAATGATTCTCTCATTGATCAAGCTAAGTTTATACATTGCAAGTTTCACAGGAAATGCTGATGGTCAATTTTGGATAGTTATGCAGTAAACTGATAAATTTTCATAGCAGTACAAACCACGACTTCAGCTTTGTCATTAGTGAACTTGATTTGAAGTCCATGATCCACCATGAACCTCATGCAATTTGCTGCCCATTTTAGTTTTTATGGGTTTGGCTACTTTAGAGTTATCCATGGTGTGTGGATGCGTTTGGCATTTACATTGCACATTCTAAAATTATTATTGTCCATTTTGTTAGATAAAGAAAATTCTATTGTTGTAAATACCCACATTCTGTCAATAATTTCAGTTAAGTCTACAGCTACAAAGGCATGGATGCATAGTTATACCGGAGGATTTATTTGAACTGTCCTAAATGTCAGGTTTCTTTCTTTAAAGTTGTACAAGAAAACATATAAAAAGATTATTTAATGAAGTTACTACTCAATACTAGGTCAGAATGGAATGATAAATGTGAGACTTGATTTTTACTAGTTTGACAAAATATTGATACTTTTCAGTCAGCAATGGTAAGCGTTTTCACTTGCTTTTATTGCTTTATCTATTATGAACTAGTATAATTTAATGAGTAATCTACAACAAGAAGCCCTATCTGGGACAATAAAATATTTTGACACATTTTATAAAAACAAATGAGAAGCTGGGATGTTTTGACAGGTAAGATATTGGTGCATGAAGAGAATGAGCTTCTTTTCATGTATTTTAGAAACCATAATTTCATACCTAACTTGATCTAATCTTATTTTAGGAAATAAAAATAATGCCTTTTATGTAGGATTTTTGGGAAGATCTACTGGTCATCCTATGCTTGCTGGTGAGAAACCAGATTGTATAAGTGTAACAGACCTTGCAACCACAAATATGACTTCTGTAGGGTAGCTAGCTATGCTGGTTCAGTTTTTACAAACTAACTGGGTCTCTACTCGATTACTTTCCCATGTTTTATAAGGAATGAACTATAGATTATTTTTATTAATATTTTCTCTTTTGTTCATTTTCCTTCTTTCTTCAAGTCCACTATCATCTGGACTTCATGTTTCTAGTTTACTCTCGGTAACCAGAAATAAGGTGGTCTTGTTTTTTCTCTTGCTCAAGTAAAATAATCATAAGAATGAATGCAAAATATTACCACCAAATCTATTATGGTTGATTCTGGTACTGTTATAATGATCATGTCGCAAAACTTTGAACAGTCATTAAAGTTGGTTTGATTATTACAGTCTATGGTTGCATAACAAAAACTCGCTGAATAATCTTCACAACTTTTTCAAATTCATGCTTCTATCTTCTAGGTATCGTATGATTGGTTAAAGTTGTCACACTGTTGTATATCTTACATTTATATGCTCATGCTCTTGAATTTTATATGTTTTTTCTTACATTTATCTTAAGCCGATGGCTTACTTTTAGGTGTCCACATGTTGAACACTTCAATCTTCTTGGAAGATAATCCACTTGTCTCTTTATTTGTGGGACCTACTTGCTGTTTAATGTTTCTGATGCTTCCTTGTAGATTTTTACCTTTCAGCATATCTGGGTTTGATATAATTTTGTTGTTCCTTTTTAAATTTACGACCTTTAGCAACTAAATTTTAGAAATAATTTCTGGTAAGTAATGCCAAAATTTTGAGTTGGGAAAGTCACCTGATTAAATTTCAGCCTCCTTTGTAACGATTACGATGTGCTGAAGAAACAAGTATTTCAGAGCTGAGTTGGTTATTTATATGTTTGCAATTAATCAACTGAATTGTTCATATTAACTGAATTGAGTTCAGCTTAACTTTGGCAAATACTTGAAGAATGAGAATGTTGAGAAGGCTTTGACTGTTTTAATCATATCAAAAAGAACCATCTGCTCTAATTTTGAATAGGTAAGTCAAGAAATAGGTTCAAAGTGAAAATTTTACTTGTTTAACTTGTCAGGGGCTGCTAGAGTACGAGGGCTACCTGCACACCAGTTTTGTGGACAAGGTTTTGTGATAGGCAAGGCATCAGAGGCGGGTTTTGGAAATGAAATGTACAAGATTTTAACTGCAGCAGCTTTAAGTGTTATGCTAAATCGATCCTTGATCATTGGGCAAACCAGGCATATTAATACTCCCTTCAGCTATGTTCTTCTATGCAAGTGGCTTTGTGAATACTTAACATTGGAAGGATAGAAAAGTTCTTTGAATAACTCTCTGAATATTCGGTTTGTTTTTTCACTCTTGGTTTGGTCAATCACCTTTTTCAGTATTTATGCATATTGCTACCTCCTATTATCACTTGTTAGGGCTCTGCTTCTTTGGTGTAAATGATGCAGTATACAATTTATCAGTATGTTGCCTGATGTTTGTGATAACTGAAGAACGAATTAGTAGGCTATATTAATTGGAAGAATGTTCTCAGTAGAGAGCCTTCATTTTTTTCTTACAGGCAGCTGTATCCTTTTGGGGATTACATTTCGTTTACCAACATTTCATTTACTCTGAATGAAGTCAAGCATTTATGGAGAAAGCATGATTGTGCTGTTAAATATGGGAGGAGATTAATAATGAGAATTGATAACTTCGAACATCCAGCAGAAACAAATGTTCTTTGTAGTGATTGGAAGAACTGGAAGCATCCTATCATCTGGTGAGTCCATGTTGAAGTAACTTGTATGGTAAATTATACTAATGGTTGCATTTACAGACTTCACAGGTATCAGAATTCTGTTATTACTATTAGGATGTTGTATAAAAAATTGGTACAAGTTTTCTTTCCAATACTGAAGAAATGACAAGACAACATATAGAACTCTTCCCTTGTAGGACCATGGTTAATCATGCCCCTCCATATCAAATAAGTCTTGTTTTTACTTTCTAGGGTTATCTTTTTCTGAGTAAAATGCCTCATATTTTTAATTTGTTTTTTCTTTAAGTGGGAAAGTCAAACCTAGTGCATGTTTTTCCCACCTGCAAAATAATTTGGATATCATGTTTTGACATGGAAGAAGAAAAAAGACTAAAAATATGAAACACATTATCTGCCAGCTTCATCATTGTTTTATGCCATATTAGTTATTATTTGTGGTTTACTTTAGGCACTTGTCTGCTGCTCTATCTAATTTTTTTCCTCTGAAGCATAGCATGAGAGCCACCTGAGGCTTTAATTTTTTGATCAAATTTGATCTTTTTTTTTCTGAATACTTATAAAACCATCAATTTTATGGTGTGGACCAGATCTGACTGTAGATTCTGGTAGCTACAGGTTCCAAGGCACAACAGATGCAGTGGCCATTCAGTTCTTTCTGAAAAATGTACATCCTCAAATGAAAAATGCTGCTTTAGTTCTATTTGGGCGGGAAGACTCACTAGAATCTAGGCCGAATGTGTTTGGTGAGCTGATGCATGTAATTCTATCTCCTACACAAGCAATTGAAGAAGCTGTTGATTGGGTTTTGCAAGGTGTGGATCCTGATGTTGTGCTTCACATGCGGATGATGACTAACAGGTAATAGATGTTACACATTTGGAAACTGGTTTTGCCTTAAACTTCTGATGCTTCATTAATTGGGCAGTATGACTATAATCACTGGTCTTGAAACTTTACTCCTTAGCCTTTGAGCAAGCAGTATCTCTCTGGTTTCAGAATAACGCCCTAATAATTCCTTGTTATGATACTTGTTGAACAACTTGTTATGATATTTGGTAACAACATCAACAACTGTAATTAATCTGCAATTGAAAAAAATCATGTATATGGTTTAATTGAAGTCTCAAACTTGCAATGACACACTAAAACTATCTTGGATGTTGTTCTAAGGTCTATACGAGCAATACAGGCTGCAGTACAATGCATCAAGAGGGCGCTAAGCAGCTTTCAGCAGCAGATTGCAAAACCTAGGGTGGTTTTGGTCTCTGATACACCATCGTTCATCAAGGAGATTACTCCCTACCTGGCTGAATTTGCAGAAGTAAAAATCTCTTCTTTTGTTTTTTCTGGGCAATGTATGGTCATTAGTTCCCCTTTCATGTAGGTTTGGTTTGATATTATGTTGAAATGGAACACAACAGGAGCACAATGCAAAGATGTATACTTTCATTGCCAGTTCTTTATTTCAATAAAAGAAGCATTTTGACTAACTTTCACTTTGAACAGGTACTTCATTTTAATTACAAGTTCTTCCAGGCGAATAGTTCTGTTGGGAACATGGACACACTAAAGCAGGTATCATGCCTAATTTGAATGGTTTACAAGATCATAATGATAGCAATGCAAAAGCAGCATTGTACGACCCTTGTTTCCTTTAATCTTTGATTTATATCTAAAACCATGTTTGTAGTCTTTGACGCTGGTTTCTTTTTTTTTTTTTTTTTTTTTTCTTTTTTGGCTGGAAGTTAACTCTATTGTTCATCAGAAATAATCTACAATCGGGATGGTGATTGGGTTTCTTCTGTATTTTTACAACTTGGTCCCTTTCTGGTGAAAAGATGGATTTTTGTCATCACTTCTGGAGTATTATCACATTTTTGTGGTTAGGATTGTCCGGCACTCTTTTTGTATTCTACCGTAATCTTGTCAGAATCGACATGTTTGACCTGTTGTCTGAAACTTGTTACCTGATTCCCCATTCTATTGACTCACTGCATCCATTTAGAAACACCAATAACAGTTGCAAGTTGACTCTTTTTTGTATATTCAGTTTGATTTTAGAGTCAAGGACTGGGGACCTGCACCCAGATGGGTGGCATTTGTGGACTTCTTCCTAGCATCGCGAGCCAAACATGCTGTGGTTTCCGGAGCACACCGTCGTGTTGGTACAACTTATGCACAGCTGATTGCAGCACTGGCAGCAGCGAATCGACATGGTACGCGCCCCGTGACTTTGTCTCTCAATCCCCTAGCTTTGTGAGTAATGTAATGGTTCAGCTCTCTGGCTTCACAGGTAAAGATCCCTCAGGCACCAACTTTAAGTTCTTCAGCAGCTTCCAGAGTAACCTGTTGGTTGATGGTCTCGGAAACCAGATTGGATGGGGCCACATCTGGAACAGATTTGCTGGTCCTCTGAGCTGCCGCCACCAGCCCCACCAATGTGCCCAAACTCCGCTCCTCCCACCGGCCTGGTGGGATGGTGAGTGGCAAAGCCCCATTCCTCGAGATATCCAGAGACTAAAATCCTATGGTGTCACTCTAACAGAGAATGGCGATGTCATTGAAAGCCACCTCCAGGCCTTCTGTAGAGCCAGGGAAGACCGTGTCAAAACCCTAAAAATCATTAGCCAGTGAAAGAATTCCGAAGCCCGCGGAGGCCAAACTATTCTCAGCATGCTTTAGTCAGACTTGCCACGATCATCATCATCTTTTCTATCATCCACAGAGGGTTATGTTCCTCCAGGTGCTGCTTCAATGCTTGCTGCATGCATCAAGGACCATTTTTGCAGAGGCTGGGTTACTCGGTTCAACTCATCACGCAACGTCACTGGTAAATTTGCCATTACCTTTTCAACTCATAGCTTGTTTCCTAGGTATCAATTTCGTTCGCAGCATCACGTTGGATATATGATTCATATATTGCAGTGGCCTAATCATGAGCTAAGTGATCAAATTACAAATCGTAGAAAGAATCTTCTTAACCTGCAGTAGTAGTAAGTTCGGTGTATCTTAACTAACCATAATAAATTTTTCTTTGGATTTTTTTTAAAAAGTTAATCTAGTTTTTTTTTTATTTATTTATCGTGTGACCGAGAAATGAGATTATGTGTTTTCTCATAATGGATATAAAGAGACTTTAATGTGTTCCGCGGGCGGCAGCAGAGCATCACCGATAGACAACCACACACTATGTATGCGTCGTTGTGTGACTCTACGCAATGGCGGTGGGTAGGCCGCGTGAGGCGCGTGGTTTTACGTGGCCTCACGTCGTGCACGTCTTCATGCTTCGATCCACCATTCTATTCTAACGTTTCTGTTTTATTCTGTGGTCAAAGCGCCCATCACCGATGCCATCACCAGTGGCTACTACAATTTATATCTTTTTTACTTTAATATAGCTAGCACATATATCCTTTTACTTCAAGTACATAGACTTAGCAACTGATTTAACCTAAAAATAAATAAATAGCAATGATATACATAAGTTTGTGTCTCTTCTCTTCTCACTGCATGTTTTCAGCGAAAATAGAATGCCAATTTTTTTTTAAAAAAAAATTGTTAAGTAAAAAGAGGCTCAAAATTGACACAAAAAGGGAGTCGGTCAAAATTACGTTGACCAGTCATAAGTTTTCTCAGTTGTCAGGAATATAATAATCGTACTCTGAATGATACCAACAAAGTCGTACGGAAATCCGTCGGAGTTGACCGACTTTGTCAGTAAGCGGGAGCTTGCCCCGTGGGTGGAGGGGCCCACCACCGTCATCCCTGTCTCGAACGCGTGAAAATATTACGTACAGTGAATCAGTCGTTCATATATTCGTTGATTCGACGCATTCCCACTTTCCCTCTTCGGATCAAGCGCTTCCGCACTTGAACCCTAATCCTGCTAATTTATTGTTTGAAATCCACCCACCAGAGGATCTCTTCCACAAGGTATTATTCCCTTCGATCCACTCCTGGTTTCGCGGATCCTGCTCCCCCGTCCGATCTCCTTCGCTTCTCGGCCTCGCCGTTACCTCTCGATTCCGCTTCAAAAGGTACGGCTTCTTTTTCGTTGTTTGCCGACTTGTATTTTGTTCTAGGAGGGGAATTCTTGCTGGTGGATGAACTAATAGGTCTTTTTTTCGATTGCCCTTTTTTCTTTTTTCTTTTTGGGTTTGATTGGTAATAGGTTGGAGAGGACAAATGCCAGAAGAGGATTTGGTCGAGCTCAAGTTCCGGCTGTGCGATGGATCCGACATCGGTCCGATACGCTACTCTTCTTCCTCCACCGTTGCCATGCTCAAGGAAAGGATTCTCTCTGAATGGCCGCGAGGTGCGACTTCCTGTTTCTCCTTATTACATCCATGGGTCGAAATCTCTCTTCTTCTTCTTTTTTTTACTGTGAATCTCTTGAAAAAGAAATATCCTTCTTTGTTTACCCTCGACTTCCTGGATCTTTCGTTTAGTCAACATCTTTTTTCTGGTGAATCCGCTGTTTTGCTTCTTTTCTGTGTCGAGCTTGCTGCCTCTGTGAAGAGGACTTTACAAACTTAGCTCGGACATCACTTCTTTTGTTTGATTGGATTTCAGGTGCTGTATATGATGTTGCGTTGCGAAGCTGTTCTAGCTTTGACGGATAGCAACCTAAAACGAATGAAGGATGTCATGTCTACTAACTCAAAAACAAATGAACTATAGGCAGATGATGAGTTCATCGATTTTGAGATGGGGATCAACCAAATAACCATCAGTGCATAATTGAGAGACAGGGTTCCCAACATAATACTGGCCCTGGTGCTCTGCCATACAATTCGGTGCTATTGAAAATATTTATTTCTAGATTGCACAAATTGCTTTGGATAGTTTTTACTTAAGTTGTCCAAATAAATGTTCAAAAAAATCTTGGAGCTGGATACATATCAGCTCTTTGCTTTTTTAAAAAAATTGTATATATTTTTTTTTACTATTATTGCATGATTCTATTTTATCTAGCTTGAAGGTTTTATTTTACTGGCTTCTACATGTATTGAGCTCGCTGGACTTTTTCTTATATGGTATTTGAATTTTTTTTTCTTTAGTTCTGTATTTATGACTTGGTTTGACTTGCAGCATGTGTATGTTAGTTTTGGACATCTTAAATATGTGCTATGCTACAACTGTTTGCTTTTGTCTGTATAAATTTCTTTTTTTATCTACAAGTTGGTGATTCAGTTACATTTGACAATCAGGATTTCTTTACAGTGTTTTTTAGCTGCTATTTTCTTAGATGTTCTCATCATGTTATTTGCAGCATATGCTTTGCTGCTTTGTGATATTTGTCTGTGCTGATTTCGTTAGTGACTTAATTCTTATTGTCTTTTAAAAAAAAAAAATTTATTTTGTAGATAAGAAGATTATTCCTAGGGTTGCTAATGATGTCAAACTGATAAGTGGGGGCAAAATATTAGAGAACAACAAAACAATTGCCCAGTGTAGATCACCATTTGGTGAGCTTCCTGCTGGGGTTATCACCATGCATGTTGTTGTGCAACCATCATTGACTAAAATTAAAACAGGTAAGCTTGACCTTGTTTACTTGGATCTTGTTACTTCTTCCTGGAATCTATGGAACTATCATATATTTTATTTATCTCTCTGAAGTCCAATTATATGTATCTGAAATTTCATGCCATTTGGTGCATTGTGTAGCTTTCAATTGAATGGCAGCAGCTTGGTTCTAATGTTAAGAATGACTCAGATTAAGTATATTTGGAGTCTGATATTTATCTCTCTGAAGTCCAATTAAAGTCTCGCAGACATGCTGCAGAAAAATATACACTATATTTGTATTTTTCTAAAGCCAAAATTCTAGGTTCTTTTTCTAATCAGATGGGAGCTGAGTTTTCATGGGTACGGTGATGCGATGAACTCACTGTCCCAATACTACACCTATAGGATTTGTTAACAAGTATGCAACTGTTTTAAGCCAAAAATAGTTATCTGCCACTGGATGGATACCGATAGCACACATGCAAGTGAAAGGAGGTGAACCGGAGAAGAATTGTTAGAACAACAAAAAATGACGAAGCAGGGCCTATGCTAGAAGCAATCTTTTTTTTTCCTTTCAATGAGTTGCAAGTGTTGATACTGTTGTCGTTTTGGCTCAACACTTGAATATATGCCTCTGTTAATCAGCTTAAAGAGTAGTAGACAGTACTTTGTCATGGTTTAAGATTTTTCAGAATAAGATCGTCTTGAATGCTATTAAGTCCTTATTTTCCAAGTGGCTGTAAGGTGACTTGTTTACTGATCTATATAAAACTGAACTTCCAAGGGAATAACTAGCTGACAGGTATGATTCAGATTAATGGCTGTTCATCACTTTAGTCTCCTGATTAGTGTCCATGTAGATTCCTCAGAAGACCAGCATGTAACTGCAACATTTATATGCATTAAAAGATCAGGTTTCATTCAAAAGGCTGGCTACTGAACATTACTTTGGCAACATGAACATTCATAAGATTAATGGTTGCTTCTTGTTTCAACTCAAAAAACAGCAGGGTGGTGAGGGTAGCCAAATGGTCTAGGGGGACACCCATGTGCCAATGTTGAGCATTCTTTTAGTTTGGAAAAACCTTTTCGTCGATAAAACACTTAAAACACACACAACAACATTGTCTACTAATTTGTCTGCCTTCTTTATTTTTCAGAAAAAGAAAATCTTATATGATGCATTTCTATGTTTCAGTTTTAAATACATGATGCATACTCACTCTTAATATAACACCAGAAAAGAAGGTCGACGAGTTTCCGAAAAAGACAACCTGCTGTTGCTCTATATTGTAGAGCAAGGAGAGAACTATCAGTGCTTGTGGCCGGCAGCAACGAAGTCATCTGTTGTTGGGCTTTATTGGGGAGTGAGCGGAGATCAGAGGTGGATGTGTCTGTCTTCTGTGTATGCTGTTGCAGAATTGGGTTTGCTGTATGCTCGTGCCATTTGTGTTGAACCAGGTCGAGGAAGAGAGTGGCTCAAGGTCTGTCTATGTAAGGAGTAGATTGTACCAGTAGATCTCATCACAGAGTAGAGTTTTGGTTAAAACATATTTGTATTATTGATTGCATTGGATGCAAATTAATTAGGTAATACCAATGGTTCCCATGCTACTCCATACTGTGTGTTATTTTGATCCAAGACATGTTGATAATAAACACAGGTCATGTAAACTTCACTTCTGACCACTTTCTTGCCAAACAAACAGTAATGCTACTTACTGATATCATGATATGCTTACAGAACAGAATATTTAAGTTTAATGCCCCATTGGAGTCAATAAGTGGAGCACTTACTGCACGAAATCAAAAGCCCCAAGGCATTTAAACTGACTGTATGTAATTCTAGATACTACTTGGTATGCAGGTCTCAGATCTTTGATAATTGTTTGTATATGTCTCCCTGATATGGTTTCTTTTAGAGCCTTGTTAGAATTTTCTTGAAGGTAATAAAAAAAGGTGTGCATACGGGTTTTTAAGGCTAAAAAAATATAACTCAAATAATATTATTAAATAAATATTATTTAATTTTATTTAGGAAACGGAGAAATGGCATTTGTGGTAAGAATCTTGAATTTTGGTGTGTAGTGATTATCATTAGCCCTAATCAAGGTTTTAAATTGGAATCGAATTGGATCGGAACTGAAATCATCTTTGGGCAATTCGATTCTAATTCTTAGATTTGGAAAATCGACGATTTTGATTCTGATTTGAGCCATTAGTTTCGTGAATTTCAAGAAGAATCTGGCATCTTCAAGAAGAAGAAGAATCTTGCATTTCAAGAAGAAGAATCCAAAACATCGAAGGGTCTATGCAAATAGCTAGCTACTATTAGATTTTTCAAATTCCAAAAAAAAGAGAAGATTATGAAACGTTTTGCAAGTATATTGATAAATAAACACTCAACATAAGTCAGTCTTAAAAAAGAAAATCAAACCCTAATTTTTATTATTCTGTTGAATAAAGTCATGAAACATTAGCTGGATTAATTATTGTTAAATGTTTGTCTTTTATATTCGATAAGAAAATCAACTATACTTATATAATAATAGAAACTATTTAAAAATAATATTAATTGATCTTTAAATTTAGTTTTGATAATGTGGTCGACAATATTGCTTTTATTTTGAAATTACAAAAGGTGTGTCAATCAACCTTTGATGGAATTCATTTATTTATTTTTTTCGTTAAGTGTTAGCATCATAGTCGTATTTTAAAATTGTGTACAGAAAGATTTATGACTTCTGGTGCTCCAAAAAATTTGATGTTGCAACAGATCACTTGCCTTGGTGTAGACAACATCACTTAATAAGGGAATCAATCCCACGGCAATAACATCAAAATCCATATTAGAGAGCATCAAGACCATCAAATTAGGACAGACAGGAGTCATCGTAGCAGAAGCTTCAGAATCATCGGGAGGAAAAATAATTTTCTAGTTGAAATCACTAGAAACACTGGTTAATTATCAAAATCATTACCTTGCTTTGTTAAAAATAAGCACGAGTATAATAATTGAAAAATGTGGGCCCAGTTAAGCCCCAAAAAGGAAACAAAATGGCAGGCCATAAGCAACTAAATGCAAAACTCTCTCAGAGATAAAACTGTACATCTGAACCTACACTACTGGAGGATTTACCTTAACATAATAAAAGTAAACTTCATAATCCCAGAACATATGAAGGACTTGTGACAAGATGGGTTCGGTTCCACAGGACGATAAATTACATTGCCGATCAACAACGGGCAAGTGCAACGCTTTGCTTCTTGTTGCTTTAGCCAGTCATGATGCCTACTTCAAAATTTTAGTACTGTGGTAATTGAACAAAAGCTAGTTACACGATATTTGATCTTTGAAGGTGTAATAAGCATGGTCGCTAGAAGAAAATGATTTGAGATTAGTTCAGTTTGCTCCAGTCCTATTATGATTTGAGATCAGTTTGGCCCTTGGCCAACTTCTCCAACAACTCTTGTATAGTGCGAGAGGCATCCTTCAGAAGAGAGAGAAAACAGAGGCAACAAATAAAATCAACTAGTTTCACAGTCAAATGCTTATTATGAAAGGAAAATTTTGTTAGGACATGAGAATATCAAGGTATTTCAAGCCTTTTCTTCTTAGTGAGAGGTTCGAGCTTCTCACCTTTAGTTTCTTTCTCAAATTCTCTTCTTCTTTGTCCCTCCGGCTCCTTTCTTCTGAGAATATGTCAATCAAAGCCTCTTGTTCTTTGTTTGCCTCCTCCAAACTTTTTTGCGCTGCTTCAAGCTGGTGCAAAATTGAAAAAAAACACTCTTGAGAAGATAAATGACAATATTAAACATTTAAGCTAAAACAATGATCATTATTAACAAATACAAATGGACATTTTTTGTTCTAGAAGTACACAAGGTAGACCGTATAACATTGATATACTCCTTTGACTTCAAATAATTATATTTATGATGGTCATTCCAAGCTTCTTATTTAGTTCATGGATGTACAGATTATAGTGCATCATGTAGAAGTGTATTTCGTTAACGAAACATGTTTGCATTAGTGCCTCGTATTAATTCCCCATAAATAGCAGAACCCATGACAAGCATACTGATCCGCATCCCAAAAAATTTCCTTAAATCAAACGAACACGATGAGATCTTAACTTCAAACTTGCATGAGACATGAATATTAGTAACAACATGCAGATGGACACAGATATGGACACAATGATCCTAAACTCATTGTCATACACAAGGTCTACCATTTCAAATCTAACAGTCCGATACGGGTGACACGTACTGGTCCACCAACGGATGGATAAGCGGATCACCCGCTACCAAGAGGTACCCTCGACCTAGCCCCGTATCAGACGATAAAAAATATGGAGCTGTTTCCGCCCCGTTACCACCCGAAACAGGTCAGTAACAGTCGATTTCGACCGTCGCCACCTGCTACCAGGCAGTATCAGCCTAGCAGCGTCGAGGGAAGAAGAAAGAGGAGGGAGAACCACGAACGGCCGACGACTCGACTTCTTCACCGAAGGCCAAAGACATATGCGACTGGAGAACCTCGAGAAAACACCGCGGATGAGGACAACCTCGTGAGGCGGTGACTTCTTCGTCACGGTCTTCTTGTCACCTTCACGTTTGAGGCGATGAGGAAAAGAGGAACCCTCGACGATGTCCTCGGCGACATCGCCAAGGCTTCTCATCCGCACCACAAGAAGAAAATAAGGCAACATCACCTTTTTTTTAAAAAAAAAGGTTATGTTATATATATATATATATAAGCGTATCGAGGCCATACCACTCGATACACCTGTATCGTACCATACTGAGCTGAGTTCAGTATGCTGGTACGATACAAAATTACAAACCTTGGTCATACATATATAATATATACTTATGCAACCATGTATATACATCAGTATCTTTTCTTTTAACTTGCAATAATCTGTCAAATAGTATAAGAGAAAATATAAATCCAATAATCCATCTAAATAAAACATGGAGACATAATTCTTTCTGAAAACAAATTCAAATTGATGTTCAGTAAAGCAGAGTAGGAAACAAACAATCTGTGCACTTCAAAGCTGTACCACTATGTAGAAATAGCAAAAAATACTAAGGCGATCTACCATGTCTTCTCTTTTAAAGATAACAAATAATCTAAACATCCTTGAGATATTCTTAGATCCTCACTATGCTTGAACCCAAGCTGAGTAAATCTTAGGATCCGGCAAACTCTCGATGTCAAGAAATTGAAGATTTTATACATGCAAACCTTAAGCCACTCTTGTGGAGTAGTTGATGATTATGATGTCTTTCTTGGTTAAAGGCACCGAAGGAAGTTAAATGATATCACAACTGGAGGTTATGCTGCTTCAACAATGTGACAACAAAGGTGTTGGCAAGCAACAAAAGGCCTAGCCTTCTTCATTTATGCTGTTCTCTTGGAGAAACATGAGTGTTAACAATTAGCTATTGCAATGGACAAAATCGCTTAAACAACGGAGTTTTCATCAAAAAACACTTCTACTAAACATTGTTAATAATCTCTTGCTTGTAGTAATTTAGATGCGGGGCTAGTTAGAATTCAAAGAAGGTTAGAATGCTAAAATTATAGGACAACTAATATAACGATTTGTTCCGTTCTGAATTATAGTGGAGGCTTGTACAACAATAAACAAATAAACACTTCAATTGATTAAAATCAAGGTTTTACTTACCGGTCCGTACCGGGCGGTATGCACAGTATGTACCGCCTGGTATTAAAATATAATATAATATTTTTTATAATATAATATAATATAATATAATATAATATAATATCAAAATATTTAAAAAAAGAAAAGGGGGGCGACGTCGCTTCGATCTGTCTCCTCGCGTGGGGAGACGCTCCGTCTCCTCGCGCGGGAGAAAAAGCGGCTGCGGTCGTGGCCGTGGGCGACGACGGCGCGCAGGCGACCCGCGGACGGGGACGACAGGCGGGCGAGGACGGCGCTGGCGAGGTATTCTTTCTTCCCTCAATCGACCGCCGACGGTCGATTTCTCACTCAATCGACCGCCGATGGTCGATTTCTTTCAAAATCGGCCGCTGACGGTCGAAATCGACCGCCGACGACCGATTTTTTACAGAACCGCCCGGTAGCGGGCGGTCTACGTACCGGTAACCTGGCGGACCGGTATGTACCACCCGTACCGGGCGGTACAGGTCTAAATCGCAAACCTTGATTAAAATATAAAATTATTTTGATCTTCTCTTTGTAATAGACCAAATAGGTAGCTGTAGCAAAATAAAGGGACAAATGATTGGCAGAAGGGGGAGATTGCCAAGAAAAGACATGGTAGCCATTCTTTTTTGAGTAGCCAGTTTGATTTGGGCAAATGATTCACAGTGAGAGAGATAGACGGAGAACATAGGGACAAATGGAAAAAGATATTCAGGTTTAATGATGTTTACCTGAGCTGAATTTATGTTGGATTGGTAAAGTAAGAGAAAAGACAAGGGCAAATGGAAAAAGATATTCAAGTTCAACAATCTTTTACCAACCTGAAGTTATGTCAGACCTGTAATAAGGGATTGAGAACTTGATCCAACCCAAGTTCCCCATGTAGTTGAAATGAGATAAGCTGACACATGTATCCTATATATAGCACATCTAAACCATTGATCCTTAGGGCTCAGACTAGCTCTCTCTCTCTCTCTCTCTGCAAATCCACTACACTGACACACAAACTGAGATCTAAAACTAGAGCTTGGAGAGAAGGTTTGGTCAAGGGATACATTGGGTCAAGAATGGCATATCACATGCAGCCTAAGTTGGCCTTTGATTTATGTACAACCTAACCCAATGTGCATAGCTGAATCCCTGTTGTATCCAAAAACATTTTCCTAATTCTATAGCTTGCATTTCCTCATCCATACCAGCCAATTGAAATGTATGTCCAAACATTTCCAGACAAAAAAGGAAGATACCCAGCTGAGCATGACTAGCAGTAATTTGATATATACCCTAATGATACTTTGAACACGTTGCAATTTAGCAATGCATGTATGTATGTGACCCGAACATAAGAAACGTATGGATGGATTGCACTTACTTGCTCAAGTAAAGATTTATTACGGTCCCTCTCATACTGCAATTCCTTGGTTGTTGATTCCTCTATTTTTATGATTCTACAAGTATCACACAAAAATCAGAAACTCATTTGAGACAACAGAAAGTATTAGTGTCTGGTAATTAATTGATGTTCCACTACACCTTTTCTTTAATTCTTCATTTTCATCTTTCAACTGCTTGATATTGGCAGAGTCCTCGGCGCTGGGGCCATTTTCACCAGAGATAATTTTGGATGCCTGCAAACAGATTGAAGTACAACAGTACTTTATGAGGCTACATATTAGGAGCAACTTCACATGAAAATTTATCATACTAGAAATACTTGTTCATCATTTTGTGCATAGTCAGACAAATTAGTGCTTTATCTGCCCATGGGAAGTATCATTTTCTGCACATGTTGCATTAGTTTTATGGTTCCTGAACAACAATTTTGGTAGGAAAAGGCCCACAACATTAAATAGTGGATATACTTACGGGTACTGCAACCAATGAAGTTTGATAAATTACAACCAGAAAAAAATCTAATGACATTTAATAAACTGTAATTTCACAACTGTACATGTTGGAACCAGAGAAAAAAGGTTTTATTACATGATTATCAAAACTTACGAGAAAAGAATTCATCTTCAGCTATGGACTACTCTTAAAAGGACATGAAGTGATAGCATTTAAATATTCATTTGATCTGGTCTAAAAATTTGGAGGTCCTTGAATCAAATAAACTATATGGAAATTCATCCATAGACTTTACACCCAAGTTTATAAAGGTCTGTTTACCTAATTCAATAACTTTAAGTAATTATTTTCTCAAATACTTCCCATCATAAATCATGAAGAGAAGAGAGTCAAATACACCAAGGTATGTTGTACCGACCTTTACTGCTTGGTACGAGCAATACGTACCGATCCATTAGAGGATCGATATACGGACTGCCCTCTACCGAGAGGTATCTTTACATGACCGTATCAAGCGATACAAGGTTTGTACCAAGCGATAACGATTGCATCCAACTGTTACTAACTTGTACCAATCGATAACAATCTATCGATCAAGGGCTAAGATTGCCCTATTTCAAACGATTGAATTAATTGTTTAAACAATAAGAAAGGATTTTTAAATCCTTTTCTCCACCCTTACAATTCATTTCCCTCAAGCTCTTTCTCACTCGCATCTCTCTCTCATTCTAACATTTTCACTCTCTTAAAGCTCAACAAAGTTCCAATTTGTGGATTGGATCAAATTTGGGCAGATTAAGAGGAAGAACACTCTAATAAAGAGGAACTATAGACACCCAACTGTCATAATCATCTGCCCAATGTACAAAGGCAAAGGTAAAGGAGAAGGCAATAGCATTAGCCACACCATTGGAAAGAATTGAGTAGGGCGACGACACCTCCACAATCACATCCTACAACCTGTTCAATCCAGAGACATGGCAACGACATGGATAGCAGTGCCTTCACTGATGATGGCGATGACATATGCATGGAACAGTTTGAGGGTGGTGCATGGAACGGGAGCAGTATTTTACATATGCCACTCACGATTCAGATCATGAAGATTAACGAGGTACTGATCAAGTTTATACACGAAAAGGGAATGTAGTGGATGATTTGAGCAGATGCGACAAAGCCTACACAACATAGACATAGAGCAAAGCTCATCGTATTCACAACCATCATATTATGGAAAAACCTACGGCCAACAACAGTAAAATGATAGTTGGTCATACTTCTCCGAGCAATCGTACAATGATCGATCTTATGATACGGAGCAATAGATCCATAGCAAAAGTGATCTGACATACTACTTAGTAATAAAGGCATTTTGCCTTTGTAATTTCTGTAACTTTTGACATGTTTTGTAACTATGCTTAAACATAAATGATCTGACACACAACTTAAGAATCAAAATAATTGTGCATAAATGATCTGAGTACAAACAGATTTTCTTAAACTAGTCTGCATCAAGGTTTGACTTATCGATCCGTACTGGTGTACCGATATATTGTCGGTACTGGTACGGGACCTGTACCGGGCGGTATGCACAGTGCATACCGCCTGATATTAAAATATAATATAATATATTTTTTATAATATAATATTAAAATATTAAAATATTTATAAAAAAAAGGGGGCGACGTCGCCTCGATCTTCTCCCCACGCGGGGAGACGCTCCGTCTCCTCGTGCGGGAGAAAAAGCGGCCGCAGGCGGCGACGGTGCGCAGGCGACGGCAAGCGGGCGAGGACGGTGCGCGGGCGAGGTATTCTTTCTTCCCCTCTTCTTTTTTTTTCTTTTCCTCTTATTCTTCCCTTTTTCTTCCTTAATCGACCGCCAACGGTCGATTTCTTCTTTAATCGGCCGCCGACGGCTGAAATCGACCACCGACAGTCGATTTTTAACGAAACCACCCGGTAGTGGGCAGTTCGCGTACCGGTAACCTGGCGAACCAGTATGTACCGCCCGGGGTCGAAATTACAAACCTTGGTCTGCATTACAAGCTACATAAAACTTGGCATAAATGATCTGACACACTACTCCAAGCAACCATACGATGATCGATCTTACGATACGGAGCAATAGATCCATAGCAAAAGTAAAAGTTCAAACATTCACCATGCTCTGCACCAATACATGTCACATTCATCCTTGCCTCAGAAGCCGACTCGGACATATGTGGTCCATGATGAACATACTACAACCATCACCACATTGATGCACCAATGACATACAATGTATCAATATACTATGTCGTGAGATCAATTTCAGGATTTAGTCCGACAAACATGTCAAAATGATATATAGATATATAGGATCGATGACCCCAATCCACTGCCCGTGGAGTCTCGTCATTCTTTTTTATGATAAAACCAAGTATATCCATTGATTGATTACTTAATTCATTTGAATCTTAAAGTCTAAGTTTTAAAAATATATATATAATCTAGCAATTCAAATAATTTCTTTGTAGAAAATACAATATTAATAAAAGGACGATCCTGAACAAAAGAGATATGTATCACTATTCTTTCCTACTTTAGATTATTTTTGCTAAAATCATACTAAATTTATATTTATTTCTAACTTAAAAACCCTAATCTAACTTTTTTCTATTTTTCAGATTTTTTGAGCTATTTTTAATTATTTTGGGTGTACCAACACATGGTACATCAATACGCCTCGATACGTATCGTACTGATGACTTGTCAGTACACCTGTACAGATCGGTTAGGCGAACCTTAAAATACACATCATTTGGATAAACTAAAGTACACAAGTGGGAAGATTAGCTACTAATTCTTAGGAAGGATAGTTAAGTAGCCAATCAGTTCCAACAACCAGCCTCAAAGGCCTGAACTCAAGTTTCTTAACCATGCTCAAAGGGTGTAATTAAAATATGTGAAAATAGTAACTACCAACTAAGTTCTCAAGAAGATATGAAAACTTTTCAGGATTAAATGGTTCATATTCAGTTTTAGCTTAGATTATTTGTGATCATGAATCTAGTGCAATGAGTCTTTGTTAGTAATAAAGGCATTTTTGCCCTTGTAATTTCTGTAATTTTTGACATGTTTTGTAACTATGCTCAAACATAAATGATCTGACACACTACTTAAGAATCGAAATAATTGTGCATAAATGATCTGAGTACAAACAGATTTTCTTAAACTAGTCTGCCTTACATGCTACATAAAACTTGGCAGATTTTTACATGTACAATCTAAGTGTGAGAAGCTTTTTGTGCAAGTAAAATTTCAACGATGGTGCAGGGATCTCTCAATATAACTTGATGAGATAGGATATGCCAGACCATGGTTTGAACTGGATCAGCTGAACAAATCAACTGCAACTAAAGTCAAAACCCTTGAGAAATCAAGATCTATCAAAACCCTAAAGAAAACAAGACTAGCAAAAACATATCACAGATGGAAATTTTGACCCAATCCCAGTCTGAGCCTTAACAGTTTTGGCTCTGATTCCTGCTCTGATTCCTTGACTAGGGCAGAGAGATCATCATTCCTTAGTTTTGCGTCATAATGTCAGGTGGGGCTAAAAAATCATCTATTTAACTAGGAATTGAAATCCAATGGACGATAACATCACTTTTAGAGATGTAGAAGTATCTAGTATAATACATACAAAAATAACATCTCTTCTTAAAGCTACTGAACTTAGAATATCGGGTGAAATCTTAAAAAAAATCTTAACTATGTAAATTGTAGAAGGCAATCAGTTCAATATTCATCCATATTTACCTTTGCTTGTGACCTAGTAGTAACTCGCTCGATTTCTGCAAACCCATTTGTTGTACGATCTCCTTGAGCTCCATTACAAGCAGAATAAGGAGATGGAGACAACGTTGGAGAAGCAATAATTTTATCAGAGGTTCTTGAAGTGAAAAAGGCCTTGGGAATATTTGAATCATGTGTTCTCTTATCTGAAGCTGTGCACTCGGTCTCAGAATCACTGTCATCATCAACAGCATGAATTCCACTGGACCTAGATTGAGCTCTTATGTTCATTCCAAATTTCGTAGAACTTTTTACTCCACAGTCCATGGAGGAGGCCGAAATTCCACTTTTCTGATTCCCAGATTTACCCAAGACAATGGCTGAGGCGCTGGCCTTTCCTGTTTTACCACTTGAGCTTGACAAGTACTTATATCCAACTTTATCTGGAGCACTAGACTTGCTGACATGGCTTCTGCTGCTTGGAGAAGTAAACTTCTGCGAATGCCGGGATAATTGATGAGCTGGTGCTTCAGGAGAACTCTCTGTCGAAGAAGATCAGCAATCAGATGATATAATGCTAAATAGCATGAATTCTGGTAACAAGTTAAAGTATTACATTGCATATAATGAGAACTGAATTAATATGCAGAATGGGAGAACCAAAATCATCAATTAAATGGTCATTCTGTTAATAAAGATGCTTTCATTACCATTATCATCTTGCTCAATAGTTTTCTTGTTAAACCTGGGAGCATAGCCAATCCTATGACAATTATTAGACCTGAATGCAACATCAAGCAAAATGTCAGAGAAACAGTGTAATCAGTGACAACATTATGCAACGCTTATGGCATATAATTGTATAAAAATCAACAATGGGGCCAAAAAAGTTGAGAAGCCTCCATAAGAATTTAGAAAGAACTCCAACTACATAATTTGTAAAAACTCAGTTAAGTGGACTAGCCAGTATGTTTTCTGCATCTGAACAAGTCTTGCTTCAAGTCTGGAAAGAATAGTTGTGCGTTCAAAGTCCTGCTTATCATGTGCTGGTTCAATAAAATTTGCCTCTAACACACCTGCAGGAAAACATTTGGTTCAGGGGAACAACCGAAGAAAAGAGAAGAAGAATATGCAACTGAAGTACCTATAACTCCACGCCCATCACTACCAGCAGCACTCCACACTCTCCAGAAAGGCTAAAAACATATCGAGAGCGACACTAATTAGACAATTGTAAATTGTGGCTCATATTCTGAGTAGAAAGGTTTGATGCTTCGATCATGATATAGATCATCTTGTGATAGTGAAAAGAACAATCTTGTGAAAGTTACAGTAACAGGAATATAAAGCTCAAGTAACAGGAATATAAACATTTGTCTCAATCATGGTAATATATCCTCTATTTCATCATCATAATCATAGTATTTTTTTTAAAAGCTCTTCCTCCATCTCCTTCGCTCCCCCTTCTTTTTTTCTTCTATGGTCATCAAGTCAGTTTTAAAATTGAATAACAATTAACTTATCCATACAGAATTTAATAACTAAAGCCGTTACCTGAATATCATAAAAAAGTTCAATGATGCATACACTTTCATCTCAGTTGTCACTTAACTTTTAGGAGCATTTCCAGCATCAAATTCATCTTTCATGCATTTTTTATGGAATAATTTAAACTTGTTATGATTTATTTTTGGCCTAATAACAGGACAACCATCACATATATCAAATCAAGTAGCTCAACGCCTCAACCACAAACAACCTTTTCTGCTCAATTTTCTTCATTGAGAATTTACTCTGTCAACATATTTTTTTTATTCCAGTAATAAAATCCAAAGTTTAAGAACACCTCTTATATCTTCATTTGGTTGTTATCCAGTAAGACCGAGTACCTAGTGGAACCACAATGGACTAGACAATATGGTCGGTATCCCATAGCGAAGAAGTGATAGCTCATAGGTTTGAGTTTAAATTCAACCATTTCTTATTTTTCAGGGAACCCAAGTGTTCAACAGATAATAATCCATAAATCGCAGCAAAACAATACGAAGGAAAAGTAATTCACAGAACTACAAGACTGCAGGTGTAGAAGATGAAACTGTGGGAGAGTAGAACGAGAAGCACCTTTATTAGTCGATTCTTGTGATAAACATTAAACCCCTGAACATCAATATGATCTTTTGCGTCCTTTACAAAGCCAATAGTCACAACTGCAACCATCTAATCCAAAGTACCAGTAAAATTAATGTCTAATGTCTAGCAAATGCAAAAAATTCAAAAGTTATAAGGAGAATAAAGGCCATAAAATCAATAGAAGAAAGCAAACAGAGAAATTTACATTAGGTTCTTTAGGAACACCTTCAGCAACTGATTGAGGCTTATATGTGACCTCTTGTTTTAGCATCATATCATTCACGATATTGTGGTGTTCAATCTCTTTGCCACGCAGTATCATTCTGAAGACATTTGGAAGCCTGAGATACAGAATTGAGGCATAACTCTACATACAAAGGAAAGTAAATCAAAATCAGAATAAATTTCACATAGGAAGATATTTAAAAGGCAAGGACTAACCAGCCAAAAGCCACATAAGATAAACTATTAAAACAGTTGTACATACTAGATAATCGGTCTACATATCTGTGAAGAATCGAATTAACATCATCATAACTGTCAATAACAGATCTACATACAAGAATGGATAATAGGGGGTTCCCATACAACTATTACGTAGAGATAAGAAATTTTCTTACATAAAATAGCAGTCAGATATCTGAATGAAGAAGCACAACAGTTTTCGAGTAAAACAGCTAGTGCTGATTAATAACATCATAATGCAATTATCACCAGCGTATTGATGCCGACACTCATTTTTTCCATTAGGTGGTGCTCTCAAAGTGTATGCAAGTATCCTCATAGATATTAAGAACAAAATAAAACAATCCAGAATTTTATAGAGACCAAGGTTTAATATTTTGACATAATACTAGTCTGTACAGTTTTCGAGTATAACAGCTAATGCTGATTACTATCATCATAATTCAATTATCACCATTGTATTGCTGCAGACACTCACTATCCTCGTAGCCATTAGGAACAAAATAAAAAAACCCACCACTTTATTGAGACAAAGGTTTAGTATTTTGATCCAATACTAGTCTGTACAGTATCAAAATACCAGGTAGTATACAACCTGTATCACCTTGTATCAATGAAAAAATAATAAATAATTAAATATTGATTAGCACCCAGCTATATGTCCACTGTGGTCCTTGTTCAAACCACAAAATCTCAATCAATGCACACTAAGCCTAAATGGTATTTGAAACCTTAACTTAGACAATCACCATCAAACTTAAATTGTAGACACCATGATTAAACTAGTAACATTCATGCAACAATAACTTCAGATCACCTTATCAACTTAGCAATGAACAACCAATTTTACATTACTTAAAGCCTTAGATGAGTTTGGACCTACCAAGACTTGACCATATTTGAAATGACCTTGTCAGATGCAACTTATTATACAGGTCAATCTTCTAGGAATCTCCTTGATACAGATTGAGGACTTGAAAGTGACCAATACATCATCATCCCCAACATTGAATTGTTTATTTGCACCAGTCAAGCCAATCCATTGCACAGACTTAATTTGTAATTCATTTGCCAAAATTACAAAGAATTGAAACATTAAGTAGATATATTAATACACCTTAATATGTCATAAACCATGAAGAAACTAAAATTTTGAATTCATAGGCAATCTAGGATGAGACACTTAGAATAGAACAACATTCATAAATGCAAAGAGATGTCAATACACCAATTCTGCACCAACTTTGCATCTAAGATCACAGAATAATTATGCAAAGCACTTTTAGTGAAAGAGAATGTTCATTTTGGTAATGTATAAAGTTAAAAAATGTAATGTTTGAAGAAAATTCTCGCACAAAAAACCTCTAAGCTTGACTGGAAGCAGTTGCAAATTGGTCGAAGAAATGGGTCCATGTTGCACCAATTGTGTATGATAAAAACCAATAAACATCAACATTACATGCAAGATGAGAAAAGGACAAAGGACAAGAAACAACACTTATTAAGAGTAAAAGTCCAAAACTTGCTACAGATTTATCACATATTTAAATGCATAAAATACTAAAACTAGGAACTGATATGTTCAATATGCATGACTCAATAATTATTTTACCAAAAATGAGTAAACATGCAAGTTCAGTTAGAGGAACATATCACTAACAACAAAGTTATATTCGCCAAATTCAAACCAAAATTGAGAACGTTACCAGAAAAAAATATTTTCTGGATATTTGTCATCCACATGATGTCCATGATAATCACAAGGAAAAAAATGTAACAAATTATTGCAGTTTCACTTCGAATGAAATACAAACTCCAAATGGGATTAACCACCAGACTAAAACACATATTCAATTATTTGTAACCTTTAACATACAAGCCAATCCAAAAGATATCCATATACTTAAATATAAGTACATTTATGTGACATAACAGAAGAACCGCTAAATTTTTATATGTTTAAGAAGCATTCCAGAGTTTTAGAGTCCACCCTTCAATATTTTGCTCTAGACACTTGGATTCCAATGAACAGCAGCACAAAATGAAGTGAAGAAAGCTACAAACAATAAAATGTAGCTGCCGCGAACTAGCAGTTGACTAATACGTAAGAACAGCTTCACGAACAAAATAAAAAATAGATTCAAACATATTTTGAAATAATGCTGTAAAATACATATTTGGGAACATAATATTAGTGTTTCTTTTAGCTATAATGTAAAAAACTAGTTTATGTATCTTGGTTCAAAAGTTCTAATAATTAGGTTTCCTATTCTAGTATATTAAAAATCTCAGTGCTATAGATATCACCAATAGCACACACTGCATGCATCATACAGACAAAGGATTCTAGATTGTGAAAATTTTCTCAAACAAAGAAGAGAAGCAAAGAGCATATGGTCATATTCTCTTTCATCAAACAAGAATGGTCAAATGATTATCATGATGATAAAAAATATTGTTCAGTTTTTTGTTGTTATTTCGCTCCACTGTCACCCGACCATGCAAGAAAAATGGAAAACTAAACTGTTCAAGGTTATCACTGCCCAGTGAAGCTTTTGAAGAAAAGGGCATTCCTCTCAAACATATTACCATACAATCCTGGGAAAAAAACGAGCATCTTTCCGACAATCATCTCATGCTTTCTCTTAGTCCATGGTCTCCAGCTGAGATGACTTAAACAATCTCACAATTGTCAAACAACCAATAGCTTTACAAATTAACAGAGCTTGTATATATATATATATATATATATATATATATTAGAGCATCATAGGCAATACCCAAAATATCAAAGGGAAGGATATGTCTTCTACAGATGCATGCACAAAAACAAAGAGCTGGTTCCATTTTTAGCACCAAAAATAAAAACATCGAAACACATGAAGTACCCTTAATGAGTGTCGATATGTTAAAAAATGCCTGGAGTTCGGAAACTTCTTTGCCATTTCAATCTTCTTCTCATCACGATTAACACCTCTAACTTGAATGTCCTGCCATCATAAATACTCAAATTCAGTGCACAATTTCAAATATAGGCAACAATTAATTGTTCAGATAACTAACTGTTGATAGCACTTGTACCAACAAAACACATTCCAATATATAGAGAGAGATGGCATGACAGTTTATCGGACGAACTTACATGTTCATCAGCATCAAAATCAAGCTCCAACTCTCCTTGGTCATCCTCCCACAAATTGTATATGACTATTCGAGTCCCTTGATCTTTAACAGAACTGAACTGAAACATCATAATAATGAAGTATATGGTATAGAAATGACAAGTACACTGTTTTGTGAAACGTAGTTGTTAAGGATAAGAACTAGTAAAATACAAACTGGCAGATGCAACAATGATCAATCTTTCAAAAAGAAATATATTCAACAATTAAACACAAGGATAGATGACTAACCTAATTATTTTTCTAACAAAAGTCGATCAAATGTTGGCAATTGAGAGCAAGAAATGAAGACCTTAAACAAAAATTAGACCAGAATGGCATATATACATTGGTAAAGACCACAGCACCAATGTGGTAAAAACCAGTAAGTTTGCATTTCTTAATAATGTTTCATGAACATTCTGCCAACAATATAAAATTGTCATGAATGATAAAAAAAATGATACTTTTTTACAAGGTTATACATACTGGTCTGTACCAATGTACCGACATTTTCTCGGTACTGGTATGATACCAGTACTGGGCAGTATGCACAGTGTGTACCGCCCAGTACATTAGAATATATTATAATATTTATATAATATAATATTAATATATTAAAAAAAGGGGACGACGTCACCTCATCTTTCTCCCCGCAAGGGGAAACGTTCCGTCTCCTCGTGCGGAAGAAAAATCGCCCATGGGCGAGGGCGGCGACAGCTCGCGGGCGACCTGCGGGCGAGGACGGCGCGAGGTACTTTTTCTTCTTCCCCTCTTCTTCTTTCTTCTTCCCCTCTTCTTCTTCTTCTTCTTCTTCTTCTTCTTCTTCTTCTTCTTCTTATTCCTTCCTTTTTCTCCCTCAGTCGACCGCCGACGGCCGAAATCAACCACCGACGGTCGAAATCAACCATCGACAATCGATTTTGGCAGTACAGATCAAAATTGCATTCCTTGCTTTTTTAGAGGTTGCGATTAAAAGAAGACTAACGATATATGTTTCTCTTTGACCAACAATGTCGAATTAGCTTAACTTGTTTTTAGCAACTTCAACCATGGCTCATCATTCAGGTATGGAACTCACAACATTATAGTTAGAAACATATCTCAATGACATATTGCAAGTAATGTCATCAAATATTTTACATTTAATAACCATATGTACTATTAATTCTCCAATTTGAACATCTGATCAGAGTGTTGCCAGATCAGGAAAAAATTGGCTGCCCCATGATTAAGAGAACACAATGAGATGAGATCTAAATTTTTCATCATTATTTTTGCTGTCATTTTGAGGATACAAATACTAGTATGAGTTGTACTTATGTTTTGATAGAAAATGGACTGAGAAAGTAATTTAGTCATCAAATATAAGTTTTGATTTGAAAGTTCTACGTCTTTTGCATGGTTTCTAGAATCATAAAATGATTAACATAGACCAACAGTAAGTTTCACCGATCTTTTATGCTTGACATAATAGATACTTCCATTATAAAAGGTGCATTTTGAGTGTGTTCACAAGTGGAAACCACTATGTAAGAACCATGCAGTTAAATTACAGTTTCAAAGTAAGTCTTTAAGTTGGCCTGCCACAAATTGTTGTAGTTAAGTCCAAAACAATGTATTCATAAGTGCCCTGTAAAAACTCACCAAGTCAAAGACTTCCAAAATATACCACATACAAACAAAGAGTTGCAGAAAAGTGAATCATCATCAAGCCTCATGCAGACGTAATATCACTGATAAAGCAAACTCCAAATAGAGAGATCCATGGAAGAATCAACAAAGATTTAAAGGAACTAACATGAAACAATTGAAAGACACTACTGAAGCAAACAATTGTAATACAATTAAATTATTAGAATAAGCATGAAAGGTGTAGCTTACTGACAGGAAAACTATATATTGTCAACCATGCATGTCCAGGCACCCTGAAAGTATATCTTACCTGTTGAAGAAGATCTGCTTCACTAGAATATGGAGACCATTGGATGATGGTCTCTAAATTTGTATTCCAATCAGTTGAGGATGATCTCAACATCTTACTCCAGACTTTTTCTTTCTCGTAATCAAGCTGCAAAAGAAACCTAGAATGAGTCAATCTGAAAAGGAATCTAATGCCTAAAATATATCTAGGATAAAAAGAGTAGAGATATTGGATTTATCCCATGGCATCTCACTTGTCAGAAAGCTCAACACACCATGGAACAATATTAAGACATCAGAAAATAACATTATGTGATCAAGTAGGCTCTCATTAACAAAAATAATCAAAACAAGGCCAAGTAATCAATGATTTATTAACCCAGCTCAAGCACATTCTTCTACATAGCATAGACATAATAATATTCTGTTATCCAAATAAATTCATACACAGCTACTCCCATTGCGACAACAATAAGCAGTGATCCAATATGATATCTATTGCTTAAATTTCTCCCCGAACTTCAGCTGATCTGGGTTTCTATTTTATTGTATTTTCATAAACGGAAGCACAAAGGACTCATTACTTATCTGACAAGAATCCCTTTAAACCTCTATTTCACTTATTTAATGCTTTACTCTCCCTACAAGAGATTAAGGCCTTCGTCGATGAACAGTCCATTGCTTTATCAGTATACAAACTACAAAGTCAACAAATTCTTGAAACAACTACAAAATGACAAATTATCTCATATACAGTATTAATAATGCATCATTTAACCACTGAGGCAAACAAGAGTATAACTTTTAATGAACTCTCCAAAATGCATGACGGGCTTGCAATAATCCCCATAGAATAACCATATGTTGTTAACCTTTGCATGGATTATGTAAAAAGAAAAAAAAATACATGTAGAAGATTTGCCATTTTAGTGAATATTCTTTTGGAAAAAATTTAAGTGAAAATCATCAAGGCATTAGCACATGTTCTTAATCTACAAAGGTTGACATCACATGTTCTTTTGGAAAAATTTAAGTGAAAATCATCAAAGCATTAACACATGTTCTTAATCTACAAAATCTATTCCGTATGCAGGAAAAATTATGTTCAGAACATTTATTTTAAACATCAATGGACATACAGATCAGTATCAGCAAAGGGATGTGGGTACAATCATACATCATAAACAATATCATTGTCTATATAACATCATTCAATATACCATTGGAACTACAATATCTTCTTTCCCGGTGTTCCTCAGAAAAGTGTAGGACAGCATTCCAATGGTCTGTGTGGGCCTGTATGCCAAGTTAAGGTAAGTCAGTCACATTGGAGGCAGCAATGGGAAGGTTAAACATAAACAAAGATATAATGAAGAACCATGTACCACAATTATCATAACAAAATAATGACGCTAGACAAGGATTTAGATATCAGTCTGATACCAGTTTCGATAATCTATAGGACCAGAATAGTACTAGCATACTGGGGATATTACCAATGTCGAATACAGTATTAAAATTTTTAAAGATGAATGGTATTGTACCAGTATCAAGCTATATGTTCCCATACTGGTACTTGGTCAAAACCAGTCCAAGGGGTATCTAAAATGCTGACACTAAATAGGTATTTCTCACATTTAGAAATACATATATAATTAGATTGCCATATTTACCAAATCTTTTGATTATTCACAAAAGGATTTAAAAAATATTCTACCCCATTTTTATAAATAACATGCATACATAATAGACAGTTGTACAACAGGAAAGAAATTAATTCCTACATAACTAACATAACTAACATGACGATTAAGCTTCACATCAATGAATAAGCAAAATTAGCACACTGGATTCTATTGACCTACACAAGTCATGTAAATACTTTAAATGCCGACTACGATCCATCATCATTAAGTAAATGTCACTGAAATAGATATATCATGCATTACGATGACAAGGCACCATCTCCATCCTTCTGTATTGTGGTCTATGTCACCGAGTTCCACATTCCATTGCATCTTTTTTTATTTCCAATATGTCTTCTCAAAATTTTCACTACCTCTTTCAACACCGATATTACAAATTGAATTAGCTTACGTGTTCAAGGCCACCTTAAAGGACTACTCTCATTTCACCATACATTTGGCACAATCCATCTAAATATTTCTTCCACAAACATATATTTCTTGTCATCCTTTTATGTAAAACTAAAATCCATCTCAACATCCTCATCTTCAGTATCTACAATTTTAAAATATGTTAATTAAACTGCCAACACGCCAGCCAACACAGATAACCTCATAATTGTATAATGGTCAAATGCTCCTCTCCAATGAACAATCTCAGTTTAGTTCTATGGAAACCATATTCTTCAACCTCCCCAACCCTATAAACATTATATCAAATCAACTTGAGAAAAAGATGAACCGACTCCTTTTCATTGTTTCATGAACATCTTCAGTCTAAATGTATGATATCACCTTTGTTCACTCTCGGACTTCTTTCTATTGTCATTTATTTCTTAAATTTCTTTCCATCAATTTCTGCAATTTCGTTCATAATTTTTTCGTTTCTTCTGTAACCCAAGTTACAGTAAAAGGTTTTTCGCCAAAGAGTAAGCTACAATGAATTTTATATGCTCAATTCTACCTATTGTCCTGATGGAAGAGAATATTATCAGTTGATTGTTCAACTCTACAATGGCACTTAGCAAAACTTTCTCTTCCTAAAACATTTATTTGCACCAGCCAAATCATCCATAATATATCTAGAACTTTTTGAATTCATCTTCAACACCAGAATATAATTCCTGTGAACCACTTAAATATGTTTGTCTCCAATGGGGCAATTTAAGTTACCCAACAATATGGTAATTTAAGTTTCCGCCAAGGTCTACAATATAGATAGGTACCGCCCGTACAGGGGGATATGTACCGGTCCGCCAACAAACTGATACACAGACCACCCACTACCAGGCGTTACCACCGATTGGGGTTGTTTCACCTCGTTATCACCCAAAATCGACCAGTAACGATCAATTTCGACCGTCGCCACCAGCTGGCGGGCGATATCAACCGAGGGAGAAGGAGAAGAAAAGGGAGAACCTAGAGATCCGACGCTGCTCTCCCTCAACGATCCCAATCCGTCGCTCATGGGGAGAAGAAGCCTTGGTGAGGCTTCGTGGGGAGAATAAGCTTCGCCGATCGCAAGTAGAAGAAACAACGTTTCTTCTCCCCGCGCGAGCTTCTCACTGAGGCTATGCGATGGCGTTTCTTCTCCCCGTACGAGAAGGAGCGAGGTGGCGTCGCCCTTCTTTTATTTTTTAACTTTATTATTATTATCATTATTATTATTATTATTATTATATATACTGAGCGGTACGTCAGAGCGTAACACTCAGTATGCCCATACCGTACCATACCGAGCTGAGCTCGATATGCCGGTACAGTACGAGACAGAGAACCTTGGTTTTCGTACAAAAAGAAACCCACCTTATGGAACCTTAGAACCATTTTGTTCACATTCTTAACTTAGGCTATTAAGCTTTCAAGTGTCGAGGTGCAAATAAGATTAGTATTCCTTCCATAAGTACATCCTAACACAAATGTCCTAGCCAATACAATATACTTTGCAGTTTGCAAGAGTATCATAATCAGAACTGAGAAAACAACCAAGAAACCTGGTAAAAGCACATAAATTGTCCCATATGTAGGTAGAACAAAAGTGTGTATGAAGTTGCTCTACACATATATCCAAACAGTACACGTGTACGTCAATGTTACTGCATATGCTTATTGTGGGTGCAGATTTATGAAAACATGCTGACCTTCTTCCATCTTTCCCATGACTACGAGAAAACACGATAACATCTGCGCCAAGTCGCATGGTGCTGGTTTTAAAGCCATTCCCATCTATGGAGACCATATAAACAATGTAAATAAAGAAAAGATCCTCATTTACCAAGGAGATCAAACAATGTATCGAAGGTAAATGCGTCCTTTTCCTATTATGGTGGATACTCACACTGTCCAATAGTGTTTGCTATTTTGGACTTCGCAGAATACCCCAATGACATGCATTGCCGCATTTTATCGGGGTCCATCCCACCACCATTATCTGCAAAATAACATAAATTCAGCGATTGCATGGATTAATGTGTGATAAACAGAACAACAGCATACAATAGAATTAGGATTAACATAGCAAGTTATAAAGAAAATGACAACCCATTAAAATTTACAAGCTCATTTACTATCTTGAGTATATACCTGAAACCTCATGTTTAAACTTTGCAACTAAAAATGACAAACTAGCTATTATATTGGGAAGTGTTGCTTGCTAGAAATAAAGAATATCTTCTCTAGAACTACCATAAATTCCTAAGGTCAATAGTGTGATATTCTCTACATAAAGTTTATTTTGTTTCCACTTTCCATAACCCTTGTTTTCCTCTTAATGGCTGATGAAGCCCACCTGTCCATCTTCTCCATTTACACCACCAATCACTTCAAGCTAGCCTCTTATTTTATATACAACATAGTATGCTACTTATATTTCCTTTCCTTAAAATATTCAATTTTAGTTTTGTTCAAAGTTCAAACCATATATTATAATCACCAACAATTGAGGAAACCATGGGGCAGAGAGAGAAGCCATCTCGACACCAGAAACCATCAGTGAAAAATGACCTCCCAATGTCGACATGCGGACTTTGGTGCAAGTGGCAGCATTGGCCTCAATGTTGTACTGGGGGCTGCATCGTCTGCCACATCATCGACTTCCACAGCAGTTATGCCACCACAACAATTGAATTGCCACCCCGAAGGCAGTTAACTCATGTCAACCACCATTTTGGCAACAATAATGCCACCTCAGCGATCAAACCACCACCCAAGAGGTGGTTAGGCCACATTATCGACCATTTTAATAGCATTTATGTCACCTTAGATCGAAGCCACCACCTCAAAGACGATTAGGCCACATCACCAGGCTGCCCTCAAGAATTGTTCCAACCACCTAACCATGAACGATTAGGGAACTCAAATAGTTAGACCATGCGTGGTCTCTCTCTCACACACATTCTTTCTTATGTATTGCAACAGACAAATGGTTTTTCATAGGTCAATCCATGTTTCCGACAAGATTCACAATGCAAAGTACATTTAAAACCTAATGGATACCGTAGTAGAGGGGATTGGACCACGATACAACATCCAGAGAGTCACCGACAATAGAGCCAATTTCAAAAAAGTTGATTTATAATTGATGAAAAAAGGATAACATTGTTTTGGACTATACGTGCAACTCATTGCATGGATCTAATGTTGAAGGATACTGGTGAGCTACCATCAGTCAGCAAGTGTGTAGCTCAAGCACAATCGATCACAAAGTTTTATATAATCATCACTAGGCCCACTCTTTAATGCAAAAGAATATAAATGGCAAGATACTCAAACTTGGTGTCACTCGATTTGCTGCAAATTCCATTGCCTTAAAGTCAATACAACAAAAGAGGCAGGCCTCAAGGAAACAATCACCTCACAGGAATAGTCCAATTCCAGGTATTTAAGATCAAGCAATGAAAAAAGACGAAAAAAAATATTCTTTCATCTAGATTTCGAGATGCCATGAATGAAATCATAAAAGGAGTGGAATTTATCCTCTGTAAGGTTGATATAGGACAAGCATTCTCAAACGCCTTATGTTAGACATGTTAATTACAACAAAAGAGGAGCTCAAAAAAGCAATTAAACTACTTTTAAGGCCGAGCAATACTTACAAATCATCGATCGTAGAAATGAAGTTCATATGGACCAAGATATCCATAATGCAAGTAAATTTATATTAATTATAATCTCATTCATAATTTTTAATATTTAAAAATTCTTACTAACAAAATTATTTGTCTTGCAACATATTATTTAAATCCAACAACTCAATATCAATACAAACGTAGAATACAATCAGATTTATTATCGACAGTAAGAAATATTATATATCAACTCTAATCAAACACTACTGATGCTATTATGGAGGGTCGGACCAATTATCCTAGAAAAATTACACACATAGAGATTATAATTTATATTTGACATTAATTATTTGTTATGCTAATAAAATCCTTTATCTCTTTTTACAGTCAAGTGGGGGCTATAATTTAGAGGGGATGAATCAAATTTAAGGTTGTCATTCATGTGCTTTCGCGGGCAATAACTTCTAGCGGTTACAAACGTAATTGGTCAATGTTCACATTGGTACACATAAAGATTCGCAACAAACTATCGTATAAAAGGATAGAGAAACTGATATATGTCCACTACAACATGCACGTAAGGATGCAGAGTGCCGAGCTGCACAATGAGCCAAAACAAAGATTGATCCCATCAACCTCCATTCTATAACGAAGATTCAAAGCCGATATTAGAGTGGGTCGAAGCAGTAAAGAACCAAAAGGATCCTCTACTTGATGAGGTGGGACATCCTTCACGTCCTTCATGATTTATCACCTAGGTAACAAAATAAGAAAAAGCACATCCCAACAGGAGGAAGATCCCCCTCGATCAAAACATAACGAAATGGGTTGAACAACATTGAGTCAAACTGCTCAAGGAACTAGAGACACCCAATCGTCACATTCGTCCGCCCAACATGCAGGCAAAAACAAAAGAGAAAGTAATAACATCAATCGCACCATTGAAAATAATCGAGTCAGGCAACAAGACACATTCTCAATCGCATCCAACAACCCGCTCAATCTAGAGTCATGACAACGACATGGATAATAGTGCCTCGACAGATGATGGTTGTGACGTCGAGGAGTTGGTCTTATCTACACAATTTGAGGGTAGTGCATGGACCAATGAATAATATTTTATGTGTGCCACCAAAGATTCAAATCATGAAGCTTTACGAGGTACTGGTCAAGTTTACACACGGAAGGAGAAGGAGAAGGCAATGAATGATTTTGAACAGATGCAACAAAGCCTACACGATCTGAACACAGAGCAAAGCTCATTGTATTCACAACCATCGTATTATAGAGAATCTTACGACCAACAACAATACCTCATGAGATCAATTTCAAGATTAAGTTCGATAAACAAATCAAACTAATATACAGATACATAAAATCGAATGATCCACCACTCGTGGAGTCCTATCATTCTTTTTGATGGTAGAACTAGGTATATCTATCGATTAATTATTGAATTGATTTGAATCTTAAAATTGAAGTTCTTTAAAAAAATAATCTAACTCAAATCATTTATTTATAAATAATTCAATATTAACGGAAAGATAATCTAAAATGCACCACAAAGCTACTCCTCAAAGCCCAAAAAAGATGTCATCATTTTTTAATTTAAATTATTTTTACCAAAATTATACTAAATTTATATTTATTTCCAACTTAAAAACCATAATCTAACTATTTTTTATTTTAAGTATTTTTGGTGCTATTTTCGATAATTTTATCATACCATTGATACACCTCAGTACATACCATATTGATAGTTGATCGATATACCGATATGAACCAATAAGTCAAACCTTGATCCGCACTGCTATAGAGGTGCCACGGACGTAAAAGAACTCGATAACATGATATGTAGCATTACTTTAGTGCACAGTTTTGAATAAACCAAGGTCAACATCACATCCATGTACCTAAAATCTCTGGTGAAGCACCTGATGGGATTTGATCCAACAAGGCACTACAGAGTGAATATTATGGATCTAAAGCATGAGTTATGAACTCAGTTCATGTCTGCGAACACCAAGTTCACCATAGTTGTCAAAGTCTTTGCCACCACACAAAGGCAAGGACCATTATATTGAGCTAAGTCGGAGTGAAGCCTCCACGAGATCTTACCACATATCCCCACTTTAGTTGGTGAGCTGACAATGCAACCAAATAGTCTGCTTAACAAAGATATTATCCATAGTTTTAATGCATCTTTTAGAGCTCCAATTCTTTTCGAGAAGAAACAAGATGAGAATTATAGACTACATGCTAAAAATTGATACATAACAAGTACTCAATCCCACTCATTGTGAACTTGTTTGATCAACTAGGCAAAGCAAGGTAGACCTTTCGAGATACCAATAGGTGTTAATTGTTCAAGGTGATAAACTAAAAAGTGCTCATCTAACCAAGTTTGGTATATTTGTTTCCTCATGATGCCTTTTGGCTTAACGAACACCCCAACCACATTCTATATTCTAATGCATCGATTGTTTAAAGAGTATCCAAATAAATTTGTGATTGTCTACACGAATGGCATCGTTGTCTACAACTAAAAGAACACATCCAACACTTCCAAATACATTTCAAGATTTCTAGGGAGAATATTCTGCTCGTAAAGAGAGAAAAGTGATACTTTACTATGGCAAGCTTTAAGATCGTTAGTTAATGATTTGATAAAAAAATAATATCAAATACTTGCATTGACATATTAAACCAAATGTTAATGCTTTTTCTATTATTACTTGTTAGAGACTACAAAAATGATAACGAAGTTAAGCAAACAAATGTCACAATTTCTTTATCAAGAGAAAAGAAAATCCATACCTTCGACCAACAACATTTTGCTTCCATTTTTCTTGTTTATTAGCATATCAATATTCACGAATGTAGATCCATTGCAAACCTTAAAAAGTAGAAGTACAATTTAATCAACATAAAAAAGATTAGATGTATGTCACATAGGAGGAAATAGCAATGGTTACCTCATCTAAAGAATTATCCAAGAGCTCAGCCAAAGCTGTTCATCAAGTGACCGAAGAAACCATCAATATATAAATTATCAAAACTCCGACTATCTATATGAAAGTATTTTCATCAATAAGGCACACAAATAAAGATGTGAAAATGACTTCACAAGTACCTCCAAGTGCCCACTTGTGACTTGTAGCATTTGAATGCAAAAATTTAGGGTGAACTCGCACATGATCCATCCCTAAAGATGAAACCAGTAGAATGTTTCAACATCCAAAGTGGCTTAAGTAAGCAAGAATAACGAGAAAAAAACACTGAAGGCGCATGAGTAGATAAGCAATCTAAAAAAACAACAAAAAAGAAAGCTGAAGCTTTCTCAGTGTCGAAATCTCTTAAACTTACTCAAGGAAGCATCGTCTAAATGTTGAAAATGCAAAAGATACATAACGCGATTTATGATTAGTAAAAATGATAATATAACTGCACAAGGTAGAAGCAGTAAGAAGCAAGGTTCGCCATACCAGTCCATACCGGCATATCGAGCTCAACTCGATATGGTACAGTACACTAATACCGAGCAATACGCACAAGCGTACCGTTCAACGACGTCGCCTCGTTCCTTCTCCCCACGCGAGGAGATGTTTCTTCTCCTCACGCGGAGAGAAGAAATCGCCCGCGAGCAACGGATCGAACGAGCGCTGCGGGCAATGGATCAACGGACTCCAGGTTTTTCTTCTCCGTCTTCTTCTTTCACCCTCCTCGGCTGATACCGCCCGACAACTATCGGCGACAATTAAAATCGACCGTTACCGATCGATTTCGGATGGTAAGGGGGCGGCAGCCCCAATCAGCGTTACTGCCCGATAGCAAGCAGCCCGCATATCGATCAACTAGCGAAACGGTATGTACAACCTAGTATTACAAACCTTGCTAAGAAGTATCCTAATTAGAACGAACATCCAAAAATCATGAGTATGCATAAACAAAAAGACCACAACGGACAAATAACAAATGTCAATAAACAAAAATCTAGATAACTTCCTATATGTGAAAGACATTCAGTCTATCGAACCATGGGAACAACAGACTCTATATTGATTTCTATAAAATCATTAAATGAACATTCTATGCAATTAGCTTTGAAGATAGACAACAATAAAAAGTGTTATAACCTTTACATTTCTTCAAGAACATTATGGCAAGGCACGTTTGATGAGATTGAAAATTGTGAATGTTGAACCTAATAATATTGTGTTGATTGAAACACAAGGCATAGTTTGCACTAATTTGATGATTAATGAGAAGTGCTCAAATTATAAAATAATTTTAAGTATCAATGTATTTAAGATTTATTGAGTGAAAATTCTTTTTCCAATCGAGAAGCAGACATTTGCCAGATATCATTGGCCCCAATCTTGATATCAATTTATCCATCCGCTTTATTTGATCAGCGGCATGACAAATCTTTCGACAATCATCAACAAATGACAACCATGATCTCTTCTTTCTCGGTTCTTAGCCTCTTCAAGTTGCAATTTGAGTTGTACATCTCTGGCAACCAAAACTTAGTGACGACCATCCGAGAAACACTATCGGACATCATAACTTCATCACGAGAAAAATAAAGAGATTTTGCTGATGCTGTAGCATGCATGATCCAAGAACGCAGAGAGGGAAAACAAACAAGCCAGAACGTGAGCCGTGTCGAAATAGGGCTAGACAAACAGAGCAAGTATGACAAACAAACCAACCTGGGAGCGGCATCGGATGAGGATTCAAGCTCTCGTCGAAGTCCCCTGCCTTCCAGAACTGCTTGCACCGGAGCAATGCCACCAGCGACCGCGAACGCGCCGGCGGCGGCAGCAGCGGCAGCGGCTCCTCGGGCGGGAGGGGGTCGAGGAAGCCGGCGGGCAGAACTCCCGCAGCCCGAGACTTCTTCAGAGGGCCGCCCATCCCATCGGGTTTCCTCCGCCGCTTGGCCGTGCCGTCGTCCTCCGCGTCCCAATCGCTGTCACTGCTGCTCACATCGATCACGGAATCGTCCAGCGGCTCCGTCGCCACGACGATCTCCTTCTTGACGATCGAATCCATCAGCACCACCGGGCGTTAAAGGGGTACAAGACGAGATTAGGGTTCGAGGGAGAACAAGATAAACACCTCCACCAATAATAGACTACAAGGGAAAAAAGAGGAGGGCTTCGCGAACTGGCTCCGTTTCTCTACGAAGCTCTATTTATAGAAGACCGACCGAGCCGGGGAGCGCGATGGCGGTGGAAGAACCATATGGGATGTGCGCGGAAACACTATGCATTGCTTTGGGGTGACGGCCGATTCTTTTGGACTAAATACTTTTTATGTATTCGCATTGCATCTAAATATTCCTCAGTCGAATTTAAGGTGAATTTAATATGAAACATATATTAAACTTGGATCCCTATTGGTATTCATGTCTAAAGGATGCGAATAATTTGGGTGCCATTAAGTTTACTCGAATCTAAAAATCAAAATTATTTATTGAAATAGATAAAAGTAAGTCTTTTTTTGTTATTTGAAACTCGTATAAATTTAATTAAAAGATACTAAAACTTGAGTAGAAAAAAACAACAATAACGTGTCATTGTTATTTGTTGGATGATAAATACATTTTGGATTATATATTTATATATATATAATATTATATAACAAGTATATAGACATATCATATATTATAATATATATATATATATATATAAAAACAAAGAACAATGAATAATAACAAAAATAAGGACAGAGCATGATTTTACTTGGTAAACAAGCTTATTTGATTAACAACTTATTCAAATTTGAAGTGATTTATCATCGAGGAAAAATGTTGAAATTACCAACTTGTGAGTATTATGAGGATGAAAAACACTTTTATCTTAGAAATACTTCGGATAACCATATATTTATATTTATATTTATTTAAATCACATCTGATTGACTGAAAAAAATATAACCATTATAGATTATTAAAAGAACCTCATCACTAAGTCAAATGTATTGTGACACTAGATGGAAGAAGGTTATATGAGATATGAGTTGGAAAAATATTTATTTAGGTTTTGGAAGTCATAAGTGATAATTTGTTTGAAAAGCAAACCTAGTTGGATTAAACTTGATAAGTTGGATTGATGACTAAAATTAGCATCCATAGAAAATAAGATATTATAACAAGTTGAGTATGATTATTTTGTTTTGAATATAAAATCAAACTTAAATAACTAAACAAAAATCCCAATATTAACTTAATATAATATTATATTTACATTACTTGTAATAGATCAAACAAATATTTTGTTTCGATACATTCATATAACATCATAACTTCCCCATGCCTTTTATAACATCATATCCTAAATCTCTTAGAATTTAGAGAAAATTATTCACTCGTACCTAAATGGCATGTTTGTTTAATACGTTTTATAATAAGCTCTTATTTTTACATCATTAAAAAGAGAACAATCATCTCCTTTTATTCATGCTTATGCATATAAAAGAAAATGCACTATGAATTCTTTATTTCATATATTAATCAACATTGTATCCAATAATTTTCCGCCAATCAAAAAGCGACGCGTGCACATTGGAATTCCAATCGTCCACCAATTTATATTGCATGGGAAATAGTCAAAATTTGACGTGCTGATGAGAAGGGATCAAATTGCCATAAATGTCGACCATGCCGGATCTAGTCCACGCCGCACAATAAACTTCGTTACGTTCCAAGGCCCCGCGAGAGACACGAAGGATCTTGAGATTCCAGCCAGTCGCAAGACGATACTTTGAACCACTGATGAAACCAATTGTAAACTTTATTTCCATCGTAGCTTGCACTTGATCCGGGGAACAAAGAATTAATATGTCTCAAGGGAAGGTTTCATCTGTGCGTAAGATTTAGACTGGTTTAATATTTAATTATATCTTCATAAACCCACTCCAAATTGTCAATAAATTGTTGTACTGGATTGAAGCCATGACAGTTCACCTTCCAATTACAAAGTATTATTACATTGAGAATATTTATCTATTTGGTTTTAATGGCCATGTAGGTCATCTGATGCCTGACCCTAAGTTGGCTAAATATTTATTTTCTAAATATACAAAAGTAAACTTAGAGGTACATTTTATCATTAGCCACTTAATCTGGGTTTGTACACTTCAAATTCTTAGTAATGATTGATTTCACTTGCTAACTTGAGATAAAAATTGATGAAAAATACATTTAATATACAAGATATCTATTTGTATGTAAGAATCACTAGTATACAAACAAGTCCACTTCATCATCACTTAATCTCATCTAAGAAATTGAACTGCTTTTATTAACTAGTGTTTGGTAAACAGATCTCGTTTAGATTTCCAAATTAATAAATAAAAAATGTTCCTAAAATATGCAATAATTGCAAGTCATAATGTTCTCAATTGGATTGTTTAATGAAACGTAACCTACTAAGCAAGGAACCTACTCCATTACACGAAGAAATATTGATCCTTATTTGGTCAAAAAATTAAACTTGGAGTAAGAAAATTAGAATCCTAAAACACTTCTCTAACCTGAGCCAAGTCAATACACCAAGAGGCGACTCATCATTGTTAGTTTATATCAAGGAGTTCCATTTTATTCTAAAGGCTCGGTAGGGAATCATTATTAACATTCTCTTTTTTGTTTCTCGAGAAACATTCGATTAAGCTTTGCACGAAGACACCTCGAAAGCTATCGAATGAATTAATATGATATGTCCTGCATTTAATTATTGCTGTTTTTTTTTTGTACATGCCATTATGACAAGTATTTAATAAGGGCATGAAAACTTCATATTGAAAGGGAACGATGTCGTACCCAAAGCCTTTGGCATGCGTATATGAGGAGGGTGGATATGGTGTAGCTCTACGCAAGAAAGAGAGAGAGAGAGAGAGAGTTGTTTCTCCTCCTTGCAATGACCCTTAATACTCGCTTCTGAGTTCCCGAGAGATGCATGTTCTACATCTTCGCGGTGCAAATGGATCGGAGCATAACAAGTAGCTCTTTGATTGTCTTCAAAGAGATGGACAAGTAGTTTTGATGCTTGTTCTGATAGAAGCTTTGAAATGGAAAGGCTGGGGAGTAGGAAGGGGAAGAAGAGCCTAATCGTCAAGGTATTCGAGCGATGTCGTTCCCTCGGCCACAGGAGAAGCTCAGCTGCGGCGGCGACGCCCAAGAGCGAGCCAAAGCACCGCTCCGAGTCCACCGGGAGGCGACGGGCGCCCGGGGGCTGTCTCACGGTGTACGTCGGGCCTTCCAAGGAGCGGTTCGTGGTGAGGATGGAGTGCGTCAACCACCCTCTTTTCAGGATGCTCCTCGATGAGGCCGAGGTGGTGTACGGCTTCACCAGCCCTGGCCCGTTGCAGCTCCCATGCGACGTCGATGTGTTCAACAGGATCTTGTGTGAGATGGACCAGGAGATGATGGCGCCGCCCAGGTGCAGCTTCGCCAAGTGCTACAGCGCCGGGTATCGCCTTCTCAGCCCTCCAAGGCTCATCGTCTCCGATCATCTCTAGGCACCCTCAGGCTCTTTTCTAAGGTTCATCATCTCCATGTATCATATACGGTCCAAATTTTGCTTTTATCTTCTGGTGCAGGTAATCCTTTGTTTGTAATGTTAACAAAATGATTTAGTAGTAGTTTTTCTCTCTCTAAGTATATTTTTTTTGCCTTTGGTACAGATTATTTGATCTTTGAGATCGAAAAGAATGTATAAGTTCCTTTGGATGTGGAGTTGTTGTCCTAATGCATTACATCTAATGGAATTCAAAATTCTCGGGTTTCTTCGTCTTCTTCAATCCAAATTGATTTATTTTCTGTCAAACATGCATGATAGAGTTATAAAGAGGAGAAAGACTGAAACAAGTGCTGCAGATTCAACAAACATAACAACAATTTATAACCTATTGCATTATTTCATGTTCTTACAACAACAAATCCATCATACGTATACGTAGCGTAGAATAAAGAGATATCAATCTCAAACTGCTGCTTCAGACTGCAGGAAAGGCTCATCTTCCCCATATTATATGTCCATCAGCTTTTGGAAACTTGCCATTGCAGAGGTTGGGAGACCAAGAAGCACATTGATGCTCTTCCTCTCCTTCCCATGGGATAGGAACAAGATCACCTCTTTCTCAGGTAGAGTCACGGGCCCAGATTGAACTGGCTCCCCCCACCCGAAGTCCGTGGTGTGGAAGGACAGCCTCGACCAGGTAGTGATCAGAACAGTAGCAGTCAGAGAAGGCCGGGCCCTCGTCGCCTCGAAGTAATCCATCGCCGACCGCATGTACTCGTCGGTGACCATCTTCACTGCGTCCTGAACCAGTCCAACCGCAAAGGACAGTGGGCTGCCCAGGAGCTCTCCTGCTGTGCACAGGGAGTTGGTGAGGACGATGCCATTGCCGAAGTAGCCCTTCGGCAGCGGGGGGTCGAATCGGGACCTGCCGTCGACGGCGAAGAGGAGCTTGGTCTTCTGCCCGGGCTGCAGCTTCAACGCCTCCGTCCGGGCTCGCCAGACGAGCCCGGAGAGCGCTTCGAACGTGGTGCACCCGTCGAGCGTCCCGTCCGCCATGACCTTCCTCTTGACGCGCTCCAGCTTCTCGGTGTCGAAGCAGAAGGATCGGTACAGCATTTCTTCTTGGTACAAAGTTGTGGTATCTGAGACGTCTTCGATCTCAGCGAATTCATGGTGGGGGAAGTTGATGACAGGAGGATCACGTGATCTCAGAACACTGCGGTCGATGAACGGCGGCACCGTTATCGGCAGGCCGCGTGCCGTTTCCCCCCACGAGTTCACAAACTCCATTGCTCCAAGCCCGTCGAACATACAGTGGTTCATGGCTAGCCCAAGGATGAATCCCCCACAACTGAACTTAGTAACCTGGAGAGAGAGAGAGAGAGAGATGAGAATGTGAGGCATCAGTCTCAAGCCGGAGCGAAACAGAGCAAGTCTCAGACCTGAGCTACCAGTAGAGGCATCTCCAGTATGTTCTTAGCACCAGGGACGCTATAAACAAGCTTCCCAAGCGTGTCGGGATCAGGCTTTGTGATGTCCCCAACATCTTCCATCTCGCAGTCTGCTTCAGCCTCGACGAACACCGCGCCTTCACCGGTGCAGTCCACGATGAGCTTCCCCTCTTTGCTGATCGTCAGTCGGCCGGCGAGCGGGTAGTAGCGAACGAGGACCTGCGCCAGCGCCTCCTTGATCACTTCTGCAGCCATCTCATTCCCCTTCTCCTCCGACTTGAAGCAGTATATGGTCTGAACTATGACTGCAATGTTCTGGTCGAGGTTGGTGAGGAAGTAGAACCCCTTCTTTGTCTCTTCCGCCGGAGGAACAAGCGTCGGTTCCCATTGCCTCACAGTAAGCTCAAACTTCTCCCTGAGATCTGCAATCTGCATACCAAACACACACAAAAATGAGAAGCCTGCATGGCCAAACCCTATCTAAATCTCGAAGAACACCAGACAGAATCTCTCACCATTTTGATGTCTGAGGAAACCGATGGGGAGTCTGAGAAACCAGAAAGCAAATGGCCCCAATTTATATAGGGAGCGGGGAAGATGATCCAGCCAACCTCTAACAGAATTGGTCAGCTAAAAAGAAGGAAAAGGACATGTTGTTGAAGAAAGTTTTGAGCTCAAAACCTAATCTAAGGAAAGATAGCATGTCTCGGCGACATCTTGCGAGGCCCCCTCGTATGGTTGGGGTTGGCTACTAGCTTGCAACACAACATAAGACATTAGCATCTCTCTTTCTTGCTCATGGGTAGGTGAAGTTGGCCTCCTAATAATGTTATGATATGTTCACCTGTTATTATCGCGTCACCATGGAGTTCATATGCCTGACAAGATCTACGCACGATCTTGTACACCTAACTCGTTTGACATAATCGAGTATGCTTGACCTAGTTCTGCTAAGATTCGTCGATTTAAATGATCGAGTGCACTCAATTAACATGGCCTCAATTCTGACAGGAGCAGCATATGTCGCCAGCAAAGAGGGCTCGGCATCTGTCTATGAGATGGCTGAAGGTTGTATTCCGAATCAGGGCTTCGAACCACTTCACTCGGAGCTTGGACAAGAGCTATGGTGATTGGTAATCTCTCTTCCTTTTTCTGATTTCTGCCTTTTACAGGCTTTGAACATGATTAGTGGAAGATCAAGCTGGCTAAATTATGTATGACATACATTTTAGAGAAGAATATATTTGTGTTGGTTGGATAATAATTGTTAACATATTTTATGTGGAGACTCAGGTGGTTTCACGATTTGATCTTATCTTAGTGTGCAAGGGTGTCAACACAGTTCTAACCTATCGAAGAGATGGAGAGACGGGTTGGAGACTCTCCTTCGAGTTCATTGGGCCTTCTTCCTAAGTCGTAGCAAGTGTTTGCCTCCTCCTTCTTATTGGTCATATCCTGCACAAAGACCTAAGTCGCGTGGAACATCATCTGACTCGACCCCTTCGATGCTTTAGTTAGCTACGAGTCGAAACTCCCAAGAGATAATTTTAGTGGTCGTGCGCGTATGTCTCCTCCCCTGATGTTGTTGTTCGTTAGGGTGGCTTTTATACCATATCTCCTGGGATCGTCGCATGTTGTTGCTTAATGGCTACCGGTGCCATTGTACGTAGGCATTAATGTGTGCTGGCACCTTAGAGGGTTGAATCGTACTTTAGGGTATCGACGTCGTCAGAGCTATGTTTGTACCATCATGCCTCTTGGTTGTCGTGCCTTCTGGTTATTGGGACAGGTTGTCAGTCTATCTCGAGGTCACGGCCCAAGCTGGCCTAGGGATGCCAAGCCAGCTCCACCGTGGTTGTCTGATAACCCTCGTGGAATGATGAACTAGGGTATGTCATATCAAGAATATATTAGTTTAATTAGATTTAAATACTGTTAATATTTTGTTTTTTATGGTTCAAAGAGCTCATTAATTCAGGCGAATTTAGTTGTATAATTTTAAATTGAGTGATGTCAATTTTTTTGTATAATTTTTTAATTATTCAGTTCAATAGGAGTTGTGCTGCACACGATATAAGATATAGACACTTTAGTAATTGGAATCGAGTGACATCCACTTAGTATGTTGAGGTTGTGTAATGAGTCTGAGATCCATCTACTGTCAATACAGGAGAAAGAGAGTTCTTTCAGGGTTATATTATATCTAAATTCTTGTTGACCCTAGTAATATTTATCAAAATTAAAATCATTTTTTATACTTTAAAACTTGTATAAATTACTATTCGTACTATAATTTTTGTATTAAGTGACACTCCGTACTATTATGTATATATTAAATAAATTCTTTTTGTTAATAATAAAAAAGATAACAATGTTTATTTTTAAGATTTGGGGTGGGGTCTAGTTAATTTTTAATATAATCAATGAGAAGAGAACTTTAAAAATCAAAGACACCCAATATACTATAATATGTTAATCAAATATACCTCTCGTACTATCATTATTCATCAAATTTATCTCTGAAAGTTAATACATTGGTATTAAGTGATAAAAAAGTTATGAAAAAAAATGTTGGTATTAAATGATAGAAAAGTCATGAAAAAAATCTTAACTTCTAATATAGTTTGAATTTATTTTATTGATTGATGATGATTTTTATTTGTTATATAATTAATTATTTCAAGTAATTAAAAAACTGATCTACTAAAAATCTTAACGTGCAGGATTATTATAATTATTTAATTCTTTTAAGTGTGACTAAATTTTGGCAGCACCTTTCCTAAAACTCGAACATATATCATTTATAACCAATCACAAAACCTGCAAAAAAAAAAAAAAAGATATAATCAATTAATTGATCTACCACAAAGCTAGAGATGAAGAGAAGTAGGGGTAATAAAATTTGGAGAAGAAACATAGAGAGAGAAGGATGGGTTAGACTGTTTAGTTTTAATCTCTAAATAAAAATAATTCTCTAAACTAAATTATTTTATATAATCTTATTTGTAACAAAATCATAGTACATTATTAAAGTAAGAGGGATGACTTTGATTTTGAGACATAGTAAGGGATGTCAATTAAAAATTTTAATAATTATTTTATCTAACGACGTAATCTTATTTCTAATAGAGGATATTACTTTGATGCGAAATTTTAGTACGAAGTATTATTTATATAAATTTTAAAGTATAAAAATTAATTTTGATTTTGAGATCTAATATAAGAGAACAATAAAAATTTCGATCGTTATATCATTATATTAAGCACCTCGTTGGTGTCTTAATGCTTTAGATGATAAATATATCATGAAATGTTCATGGAACTGTTCCCGCTTGCTGCTCTGCGTCATAGACTCTTCTACAACCGATGGGCTACTTGTTGAAGTCTCTTGCTGCATCAGATGGTTAAATGATACTTCGACGTGACCATTGACTCGTCAACTTCTGACTTCAACCTCGATGGACGCATTCCATCAAGCACCATGCCAGCTTTCTTTTAGTCAACGAAAGGTGGCTATGGTGTGAGGTGATGAAGCTTCGGTTGGTGGGGAGTAGGGCCGAGAAGAGCCGACTTGAAGCTGTTGAAGGAGTCAATTATGGCGATCTTGGAGTTCTTTAGAAAGAGTACTTAAAAATCCCGTACTTCTCATTCACAAAAGAAAAAGAAGGAGAACTTGGCTTTTAATGATGTTTTTTTTTCTTTTATCCAGTGTAAGACTCTTTTGAGCTTAGATTTGACCCTTCGACGTATGAAAAAGAAATGCTTGTAATTTTGGAACCAAAAAAGTTAGCTAGCATGGATGGAATGGAAGGTACTGAGGGGGGAACAGAGTCTACCCTTCTGCAGAAGAAACCGAAGGTTGTGCCGAGGGGCAGAAATAATGGAGGAAAAAGTTCCACTTTATCATGCTTCAAAAAGGTTGTTGGAAAAAAGTTGTTTTACTATATTAAAGACAATATCTATGCCAGCAAGTTAATAATTCTAGCAATTTTTTTATCGATAGAACAGAGCCAATAATCATATGCATTTAAAGTGAAAATGTTGACTTCTTAGATTTCGACACAAAGTAAAAGTACATCTATCTACAGCTCAAATAAAATGTGTATTCATTCACAGCTGAGTGATTCTACAATTTAGGACTACCACCACATCTTTTTATCAGTTTCAGTATAATTCTAATCCTGATCCATCTCCTGCACAGGAGTGGATCTGAAACTAGTGGGGCTGCTGGATCATTATTCTCAATGTATCAGGCTAACCTTTTGGTATTATCACCTTTGGATGCTTATCTTCTTCCATGAGTAGAGGAATCAGCTCGGTAGAAGGTTTTGAAATGAGGCCTTGAAGAGATTACCAAAGATAAGACTGACGGTGCTGACCACCTCAAGAGGCTTCGACGGGAGTAGAGGGTTTTGCTTCACCCTTAGGACAGCCTGCCCGATCCGTCTGCGTATCGAATCGATTGTCTTGGCATCTACAGGGTTGCCCGACATCTCAGAAAGATAGAAGGTGTCTACTACTTTGCCTTCCTCGGTTGAAATCTCTGCTCTCCTGATGGTTAAGCCGTTTTCTCGGAATATTCTAGTGATTTCTGAGAGAAAACCAAATCTATCCTCTGTCCTCAGCTCCAATTCCAGACCCTGTGCATGGCCAAAGACAATGTAAGTAACCAAATGCAATAGAGTGAACAACCATCACAGTTTTTGAGACTAAAATATTACCTCTGAGGCTCTTCTCTCTATAGCTGCCTCAAGGCACTGGATTAGACGCTGTCGCTCGCCTTCTGAGTTTATCGGGAGGCCATCGACATGTCTTATATAGTACTCCTGAAGATTAACAAGAGTGAAAGATCAAGAGTGGCATACAATGTAGATTTCAATTAAAACCCAGTAGTGATAGGAATTTAGATTGACATTTACTTGATAAGCTCCTTCCTTCCCTGAGCTGACGGTTCCATGAAACACAACATACTGCATGTCGGTGAGTGTACAGATAGTATCAAAAAGAAGCTTAGGCCGGTCCTTAGACCTCAAAACGACCACAGTATAATCCTTCTCCAAACAATCCGTCACAGTCACTTGGGGCCTAGATTTATCATTTACCTCTGCCTTCATCATGCCAACCCTCTCGTAGTCCCTATCATCAAACATCAACTGATGCAACCTCCTGTCAATGTGGGTAAGCCCCAACGATATGGTCATCCTACCCGTCCTCGAATCATTATCACCTTTAAGTACATTGCATAGGAGCTTTTTGATTGCAGAGACCCTTTCGGGGTCCTCTATTGCACCCCCGGTGGACTCGTCTGTAACATGAAGCACAGCTGCAACTCTGGTGTTGTGTGTCCATAGCTCTGCTTTGTCCACATGGCACATCTGGGTTGCAAGCACAGCACATATTTCAGACAGCAAGCCAGGCCGGTCGGAACCTGTTACTTCGATCAATGTTTGCTCTTTTGAAGGTGTTATACCTACTGAACTCCGTAGTTTGGGAAAGAAACAAGCATCTGATTCCAAGGACTGCATAAATAAATTTGATGCCATGAATGTAATCTGTTTTTGTGACAACATCCTATCTGAAACTCAAAAGCTTAGATGATTCAAATTGATACAGATAAATGTTCAGAAGAATAAAAGGAAGTCCTACATTCACATAGAACTCGGTTCCACCAAAGATAATGGAAATGACATGCTAACAACTAGAATAAGGACTAATAACAAGCACCTTTGTTATATAGGAGATAGTCTCTTTGTTCCACACTTTATTTCCATCTCGGTCTGTCACGTTAAACACTGAAAACACCGAGTACGGCAAATTCGACACAGAAATATGAACAAGAACTAAATATGATTCCTTTCAAGTTACTTCGATCTGATTGAAATTTGGAGTGCATACCATCCATGAACCAACTCCCATCAGAAGAGATGTATGCCTTGCTGATGACAAGGTCCAGGTCAGTAAGGACTTGAACGACTTCGAGTAGAATTCCATGCTTGTTAACGCTATCCACCTAAAACAATGAACACACACAGTAGTTAAGAGATACTACTGCAGAAACAAAAGTATCTATCACCACAGATAGTGATTAAGCTTCAATCTCTCAAGAACGGTCAGACTTACTCTAATAACTGTGGCATCGTGATGAGACTCATTATCTATCACAACCCTGCATTCCAGAACCAAAGATATCACAGATGAGCTTTTGAAGGAAAAGTAATTCCCTGTGCACTTAAAAGTTTCAAAGAAAGGTAAGCAAGGCAAAATAATTTACACAGACAACAAGAAGGTACATGTAGTTTTGAAGGTTCCATACTTAAAATGATGGAGGCAAAAGCCTCAGAATAGGGATTCCTTCCAATCACAACATGTTTCAAAGAATAGAATACCCAAGAAACAGTAAGAACTCAAACAAAGGTAAAAGAGGATTACTCAAACAATTTACACCAAGTAATTCAATCTATTGCAAGATATCTAGACCACAAGCAGATTCTCGAGAGAAGCCAGTAGATTCAAACAGCGCATGCTGAAATGATGTGAGAACTAAATCAGAAAATTGAAGTAGAGCGAACAAGAGAGCTGTTGTTGCAAAGGTTAGCTGACAACAAAACCCAAGCAAACCAATCCATTCAAACATTAAGCACACCTAAGAAAAGATGGAAACAAATAAAACATTTGTGTACATACATAGAGGGAAGAAGATGACAGGAACACAGGGGAGAGGTATAAAGTTTCTGAGCCTAATCGAAGACAAACTCCAAACCACTCCATAGTCCCAGAATCAAAACTCAAGGCAACCCACTGAATCAGAAGAGAAATGATCACATCTGTTCATCCCTTCCCAAAGCAAACTCCAATTCGATCCTTGAAATAACCCCCATACCCCCACAACAAGCACCCAAATCAAACAACTGTGGCAAGTAAAACCAAAGCAAAAGAAAAAAAAAAAAAAAAGGAGAGAAACAAAAGGGGTAATCAAACTCATATCACCTTGGGGGGTTCATCCTCCTAATGAGCTTCGCAAACTCATCATCATCCACCTCCTCTTCTCGATAACTCCCCATCTTCCCCAAAGCCAGGCTTCTCCTTGGAACCAAAAGAAGCAAACAGCTCCAAGCTGAAGAGAAAAAGAGAGCTTCCCTTCTCCTCACAACATATGTGGACAAGAGAATCTGAGAGCTTAACAGCGAGAGTAAATAAGAGAAAACTATATTTATACGGAGTCGGGTAGATTCCACTGGGGAAGTGTTACATATCTTTCCCTATATATTCTAATATTTTATATTTTACCCCATATTAAATTACGTATAAAAAAAAAGGTACCTGAGCTTAATAAGAGGACATTTGGGTCATTTCGCAAGGGAGGACAATCTTCTGACGTGGCTAATTGCCACTGGTGGAGTGGCTGATGGCTGCACGATTGCTGGGCGGTGATATTTGTCCCCTTCCTCTTAGGTGACAAAGGTTGGGTGAGGATACCGATCAACGTTCGCAAGTGGCGGCGCGCGGGTAAAACATGGGGTAGCGTTCCCACGTCCGGTGACCGCACCAGTTCACGCGCCTCAGTCGGCCCGGCCCAATCACTGGTTTTGATGTACATATATGATATTTATATTTATATGGGGTGAATTCTTGTAAAAAGTATCTTTTATTTTGAGAATTTTCTAACAATCTTTTTTTCCTCAACACTTGAAATAGTTCTGATTTTACAATCAATCAGTTATTTTTTTTTCTCTTTGAATCGGTGCTGAACCGATCCAGCTATAATATTTTTATATTATATTATGATATTTTAATAATATAAAAAATATTATAATATAGTAAAAAATAGTATAATATATTTTTTAAAATAAATCTTATAATAATATTATGTTTTTATATTATGTTATAATAACAATACTAAAAAAAATACAGTAACAATGGACAAAAACACTGTAGCTATTTTAACATAATATTTTTTTAACTGTATTGCAGTATGTTTTTGATATTATTAAAAACACTATAACACAGTATAAAAATATCGAATCTGTTCATTAAAAAAAGAGAGAAAAATATGAGTAATTAAAATGTCTCATATACGAGATAAAAAATATTATAAAATTTTAAAAGTAGAAATTACTCTAGGATTTCTTTTCAAAAATTCACCCATATATATATATATTCTAAAAAAATAACTGAAAAGAAATAAGATTCATTTGTCTCAGTGGGAACAATTTGGCCATATGAAAAATGATATGACAAATGCTGACCTGACCGCCAAGTCATCAAACCCTCGGACAGCTGGCCCGCCCACGTGGTCGACCCGACGCAGGTAACCGGTCGGATATACGGGGGGCACCAGTGGTCGTACAGCCGACCTGACACAGGTAAGGTCGGCACCCCCCACCTGCAAACGCACGCCTCATTGCAAGGACAGCAAGCATGGTGGGAGGGTACGGTGGCATGGTAAGCCATAAACGCAGTAAGGTTATCAGGTACGAATGATCTACAGCACCCACTATAAAAGCTCCTGCACCTCTACGGGGCAAGGGAGGAAAAAAATGAACAAACCCACCAACTAACTTGACCTTCGGAGGGGTCACGTCGGGAACCTACCCGACCCGACCTTCTTGCAGGGGTCAGCGGTCGACCTGAATTGGAGTACTCCCTCTTCACCCGGACTCCACCACTCCAGCAGCCGACCTCCCAAGTCAAGCTCTGAATCACCACTCATCCGGACGAGCTCCCACTCTGCACGCCCGAGACCGCGGGCGAGCTAGTGCACACGGGCCTGAACCAGCAAGTGCTTGCTTAGCAAACTCGGAGGCGAAACGCATCTACTAGGCAAGCACCAGAAACATCCCTATCATTTTGGCGCTAGAAGGAGGGCCCATGTCGTCAGAACGCCCATTCACGGATTCGGGTATGGAGCGTCAGACGGAACCTGACCACTCTCGACCGGCGGAGGAGGTCGCGGCTGCCATGCCAACCCCCAACCGTTTTTGGAGGATGATGACCGACCCGGGGTTCCCCTCACCCGCATCAAACCCCGCGCCACTCATGGTCACGACAGAGGCTTTCCTCGGCCTCACTAGCCAGGTCCAAGCGCTAGCGGGGATGGTGCAGACCATAATCTCATACCTGCCCCAGCTTGTGCATTCAATGGCTCACCAACCGGCCCCCCCGGCGGCACCCCCGCAAACGGAGTCACCGACGACCCCAAACCGGGGGATCTCGCCCGACGTTGAGGCGCCACCGCCTCGGGTCGCCGAGGCCCTACCGGCACCGGCTTCGCCGACCCCGATGCCAGCCCGATCCCAAAGTCGCTCCTACAATCCAGCACCGACTGAGCTCGACCTTGACACCTTATCGACTGACTCCACCGACTCCTTGAGAGAGCAAGTTCGCCGAGTCCATCAGCGACTTGACGAAGTCCAGAAGGAAGTCCTCAGATCAAGGGAGGAGACCGGGGAAAGCTCTAAAGGCGGCTCCCGTTCACCCCCGAAATACAGTCCAAGCCCCTCCCGGCCACCTTCAGGCTCCCAGGCCTCGAGCCCTACGATGGCAGCAGCGACCCGATGGAGCATATCGCCACATTTCGCTCCCAAATGGCCCTTTACGACACTTCAGAGGCGCTGATGTGTCGGGCCTTCCCGACCACCCTTAGGGGATCGGCCAGGACCTGGTATGCCCGTCTCAAACCCGCATCTATACCCTCATTTGACGTATTGGCAAAAGAGTTCGAGTTGAACTTTTTGGCAAGCGCACGCTCGAGGCCAACCACAGCCTCACTTCTCGGAATGGCCCAAGGGAGTGATGAGCCCCTCTCCCAGTTCGTCGGAAGGTTCACATCACAGGTCCAGGGCATCCCCGACCTCCATCCGTCCCTGGCCATCCAAGCATTCCTGACGGAGCTGAGGCCATCAAGGTTCTTTTGGTCGCTGATCGAGCGACCACCGACAACTCTGCCCGAGATGTTGCAACGGGCGCACCAATATATGGCGACCGAGACGCTGATAGCTGGCAAGCGGGACGAAACGAAACGCTCCCGGGGAGAACAGTCTCGGGGAAATCTGGTCCCACCTCCGAAGAGGAGGGAAGACAGGTCGGGTTTGCTGCCAGCCAGACCCCCCGACCCCCCTCAATTCGACCCGAACGGAGATCTTCTTCCAAATATGAGAGAAGGGGCTCTTGAAGGCACCAAGCCCGATGAAGTCGCATCCCGAGCGACGCGACAAGAGGAGGTACTGCCGCTTCCACCGGGAATATGGTCACGACACCGAGGAATGTCGTGACCTCCAGTTCCAAATTGAAGACCTTATCCGGCACGGGCACCTGCGACGATATGTCCGCGAACAACCCCCTCTCCCAGACGGTCGGCCCTCCCGAGACCTATCTCCCCGACCGCAAGGCCCGGTCAAAAAATAGATCGACGTCATCTTTGGCGGTCCAGCGTCAGGCGGTAACAGCTCCTCGGCGAGAAAAACATACGCACGATCCGAGGCCGGAAGGAGGCCGCTACATCATGAAGACCTCGACGTCACATTCAGATCGGAAGATGAGGAGCACTCATCTCACGATGACGCGCTAGTGATCTCGATCCGCATGGCCAACGCCTACGTCAAGAGGGTTATGATCGACACGGGGAGTTCGGCCGACGTCCTGTATTTCGATGCCTTTCAACGGTTGGGATTGACCGACCTGGATCTCACCCCTCTAACATCTACCTTGACAGGATTCACTGAGGATTCCATCTCTCCCATGGGAACAACCACGATCCCTGTCACGTTGGGGGGAGAGCCGAGATCAAAGACTCTGCTGGTATCATTCATGGTGGTCAAGCTCCCATCTGCGTACAACGCCATCATCGGGCGCCCGACCCTCAATCGGCTCAGGACGGTCGTGTCAACGTACCACCGGGTCTTGAAGTTTTCGACCCGAGCTGGGGTCGGCGAGGTCAGAAGTGACCCAAGAGAATCCAGGCAATGCTACTTAACGGCGACAACGTTGTGTAAGAGGCCGAGAACCGAACCGTTTGGTGCCATGCCCCCAGGTCCAGAAGAAAGCACCCGAGACACCCGCTCTGCAGAAAGAGTCCTAGAACTGTCACTGGACCCGAGCCGCCCTGATAGGCTGGTGAAGGTCGGGTCGGAGCTTGCGAAGAATCAACAAGTTCAACTGATAGATTTTCTGCGGAAGAACGTCGATGTCTTCGCATGGACCCCAAACGACATGCCGGGGGTCGACCCAGAGATCGCCCAACATTACTTGAACATCTCCCCCGACGCCCGACCTGTGAAGCAGCGTCCGCGCAAATTCGCTCCGGACCGACAGAAGGCTATAGAAGATGAAGTCATTCGCCTATTGGACGCACAGCTTATCGAAGAAGTGAAATACCCGACCTGGTTGTCCAATGTTATACTTGTCAAAAAAATAAATGGAAATTGGCGAATGTGCGTTGATTATACTGACCTCAATCGGGCTTGCCCGAAGGACTGCTACCCGCTTCCCCGCATCGACCAACTTGTGGATGCCACGTCGGGGCATCAGTTGCTTTCTTTCATGGATGTCTTCTCAAGGTACAACCAAATCCAGATGGCCCCGAGAGACAAAAGAAACACGGCCTTTATCACTCATAACGGAACATATTGCTACAAGGTGATGCCGTTCGGATTGAAAAACGTCGGCGCAATCTACCAGCGGCTCGTGAATCGCATGTTCAAGGACCAGGTCGGAAGGAACATTGAAATTTATGTAGACGATATGATAGTCAAGAGTCGGCAAGCCGAGACCCACCTCTCCGACCTGGCGGAGACATTTCGCACGCTAAGGAAGTACAAGATGCGGGAAGTTCTCCGACCTGGCGCCTCAACCCGGCAAAATGTACTTTCGGCATCACATCCAGGAAGTTCCTCGGTTTTATAGTACATCAACGGGGAATCGACGCCAATCCCGACAAGATAAAGACAATACAGGAAATGCAACCCCCAAGACTATAAAAGAGGTCCAACGACTTGCGGGAAGGTTGGCAGCCCTGAGCCGCTTCATTTCCCGAGCTGGAGACAAAAGTTCTACCTTTTTCCGCGCACTAAAGTCGGCAAAAGACTTCAAATGGACCCCTGAATGCGAGGAAGCATTCCGCCAACTCAAAAGTCACATCGAAAACCTACCGCAACTAGCTTCGGTAAAGGATGGGGAGCCTCTCGGCTTATACCTCGCTGCGACCGACCTGGCGGTTAGCTCGGTCCTGATAACACTCGATAAAGCCAGGGAAAAGCCGATCTACTACATTAGCCATGTCCTGGCGGGACCTGAGCTCCGTTATCCCCCCATAGAAAGGATAACTTTGGCGCTGATCCTGGCTTCTAGAAAACTGAGGCCGTATTTCCAAACATATCTCATCAAAGTAATAACCGACCAACCCTTGCTCCAGATCCTCTCCAAATTTGATGTTGCAGGTCGGATGCTCAAGTGGTCGGTAGAGTTAGGGGAATTCGACATCGAATACGAGCCAAGAAAGGCGATCAAAGGCCAAGTGCTCGCGGACTTCCTCTCGAAGCTCGCACCCTCGGAAGTCCCGGCGAACCCAAACCCTGGATGGACTCTGCATATCGACGGCTCCGCCAACTCGGAAAGAGGAGGTGTCAGCTTGGTGCTGAAGGACCCCTCCGGCCACATCTACGAACACGCCCTACGATTAGGATTCAAAGCTACAAACAATGAAGCTGAATACGAAGCGCTCTTGTTCGGTCTCAAGATCGCGACCGAGCTGGGAGCAGAAGACATCGAGATATTCACCGACTCCCAACTCGTCGCTGGCCAAGTTAACAGCACGTTCGAGACCCGAGAAGCGGCAATGATCAAATACCTGGCCGAGGCGCGACTTTTGACAGCTCAGTTTCGAAGGTGTACCATCACCAAGGTACCTCACAGCGAGAACACGTAAGCAGACGCCTTGGCCAGGCTGGCTTCCTCCTATGTGACCGACACGCCGACCGGAGCAATGGTAAGGACCATCGGGCCCTCCATCGATTCGACTATGATGACTATTGATCAGGAAGACGGAGGCTGGACCAACGAGATCCTCCGCTTCAAACAAGCAGGAGTCCTCCCCGAGGACAAGGCGGCTGCTCGAAGAATCAGAAGGACGGAATCATGGTACTGCATCGTTGATGGTTGCCTCTACCGGCGAGGCTTCAGCCGACCCCTACTTCGTTGTCTGAACCCGACCGAGGCGCAAACCACCTTAGCCGAGATCCATGAGGGGATATGCGGAGACCATGTCGGTGCTCGCACCTTGGCACACATGGTCCTCAGGCAAGGTTACTACTGGCCCACACTACGAAAGGATGCCCAAGCTTATGTTCGAAACTGTGAGCCATGCTAGAAGCACGCCCGATTCCAACATCAACCGATGGTACCACTCACGACTGTCGACTGCGCCTGGCCCTTCGCCCAATGGGGAATGGACCTCCTCGGCCCCTTCCCCCCAGCCTCGGGACAGAGAAGGTTTCTGATAGTTGGAGTCGACTATTTCACCAAATGGCTCGAAGCCGAGCCATTGGCCTCCATCACCGAGAGATAAGTTGAAGGGTTCGTATGGAAGAACATCATAACCAGGTTCGGCCTCCCTAGGGCCATCATTACAGACAACGGCACACAGTTCAACAATATAAAATTCAAAATGTTTTGTCAAAGCTATCGCATCCAGCTGAAGTTCAGCTCGGTTGCCCATCCCCAAGCCAACGGGCTAGCCGAGGTAACAAATCGAGCTATTCTTGAAGGGTTGAAGAAAAGAGTCTCCAACGCTACGACTTCTTGGGTAGAGGAGCTCCCGAGTGTTCTATGGGCATTGAGAACGACCCCGAAAACCCTGACGGGGGAGTCCCCGTATAGCCTGGCATTCAGGACTGAAGCTGTGCTACCTCTCGAGGTAGTTTTCCCGACCCTCCGAGTCCAAACCCAACGCCAGGAGGAGTCCGACCAACAACTCCGTAGGAGCCTCGACCTATTGGAGGAGAAGCGTGCCGATGCCCATCTCCGAGCATTGGCCTACAGAAGAGCTGTCGTAAGAATCTACAACCAACGAGTATGCCCCCGACACGTCAGGACGGGCGACTTGGTGCTCCGAAAGATCGAGGTCAGCGACCCGACCCGGTCCCGCGGCAAGCTGGCCCCGAACTGGGAGGGTCCCTACCGAGTTATCGATGTTATCCGAGACGGGACTTATACGCTGGCAACGATGGAAGGACGGGTGCTGCCAAGAACCTGGCACATTACAAACTTGCGAAAATTTTACGCATGATAATGTCAGCAAAATGACCCGGCTTGTATTGTAACTTGTACCGAGTTGAAACACAGCAATATCAGCAAAACAGCTTGACTTGTATTGATTTGAAACGAGTACAAAAGAGGTCGGGAGTGAAGATGAGGGCTACCCTCATCTTGTTGCCGCTCGGGAGGCACCGAGTCGTCAAAATCTTGTTGCCGCTCCATCGGCACTGAGTCGTCCTCGGGGTAGATGGTAAATGGATCTTCTTCAATGTCGGCATCAGGGTATCGGGCGCGAAAGCGAGCCAGCGCCACCCGATACCCATATTCATAAGTAACCCGACTCATCCGCTTCAGACCCTCTTTGAAGCCAAGGGACCCCTTGTACTGGGCGACCGCCTCCCTCGGCAGTTCGGCTCGGGCATGCTCCAGATCCTTCACGGCCTACAGCAGCTCGTCATCCATCCTCCGAGCCCTGGTTCGGGCCTCCTTCAGTAGTTGCTGGGTGTCGCCCAGATGGCCCCGTATCGACTGTAGCTCCTTCTCTGAGGCCTCGCGTCTGAGGAGCTCCTCCCTCAGCCTGGACGCACGTTCCTCGGCCTCGGCAACCGCCTCAGGTCCTCCCCTAGACTTCAGGGCGTCGAGCTCTTCTTGCAGCTGCTTGACCCAATAGTCCATGAAGGTGGTCAGTCGACCCGCATCATGAACCTAGTCAACCAGTGCCATTTGGAAGTGTTGGCCCTGCACGAAAGGACAACCTTTAGGATGTAGCAAAGGAGAAAAACTCACATTCCTAAGGCACAAGTCGGAAGGCTTACCAGGACCATCTCCTTGGTGGCTCGGGCCATCAGAACCTCGGAAGGGAGCGTGTACAGCTCCCGCGCCAGTTGGGGATGGAGAAGCCCCCTTCCATACTCCTCGACTGCCGACGAGTTGTTCCACACTTTCGTCGAATTTTTCAGCCCTGCCCACCGGGCCTTTAGCTCCTTCTCGGGGTCCTGATGCCCCAGGTCGGACATTAGCAGGGCATAATAGCCCTGGTCGCCATTGTGAACCTTTGTTTTGAAAAGGTCCTTCATTGACCTCGGGCGCTCGTGGACCGGTGAAGCGGCCCCCTCCTCGGACTCAGCAGGCGCCTCGGGCCTCTCCGGTGATGCGGCAGACTCCTTACCCTTGGAGCGGGAGCGAGACCCCCCTCGCCGACATGAGACTTGTGCTTTCTCGTCAGCACTTTCGTCTTCTTCTGTTGCTTCCCCGCAGCTTCTGCCTGCTCGGTCGGAGGGGGGGGAGCCGGCCTTTTCAACGAAGCCCTCGGAGCCTCCCTCGCGGGAGATGCGCCGACCTCACGGGCGGTAGGACGGGTCGGAGGAGCCTTGCCGCCAGTCACTCTCGGCATCCCACGAAGCTCCCCGAGATCCATCCGGTCTGCATCCCAACTTATAGGTCAGTAAGAAATTAACAAAGCTAGAGCAAAGCGAAATGCTAGTACCCCTAGAGGCCGGACTCAAACCCGCCTCGACGAGCCAAAGCTCGGTCATCTCCTTGATCGCATGAGAAGAGGAAAGAATCCCCTTCAGTCGACCGACCAGGACGGTCTCCTCCTCGGACAGATAAGGGGGGGCGTTGCCGATCGGGTGAGCCGACCAGCTGAGCCCGAACCCCCAACCCAGACCACTAACGTAAAGATAGTGGGATTTCCAACCTTTGTCACTGGAAGGTGCCCCGCTGACCCTAAAACCAACTCGGGCGGTAAGATAATAATCGCCCCGACTCTTGCATAGGCGAAAACACACCATGAACAAGTCCCGAGTCGGGATAATCCCGGCTCCTCGACATTCACCCAAGAAAACCACTAGGTAACGCCACGAGTTGGGCGCTACCTGGCTGGGAGAAATTCTCCACCATTTCAGGCACTCCTCAATCAGAGGGTGCAAAGGAAACCGAAGACCGGCCTTCAAGGCATCTACCAATATGCACATGCCGGGGACGTCCAAGCTATAAGGACGCTGCCCCGGCTCTAGAACATGCAACCCGTATTCAGTCGGGATGTTGTACCGCTCCCTAATCACGGCAAGTGACCCCTCAGTCACCGCCGTGTCGAGATCATGATCTGACATCATGACCTCCAAATCCCTCTGAACCCTCGCGTCGATAGGCGACGGGGGCTCGGAAGACACTCCCGAGGAACCAACCCCGGGATCACTCCGACTTGTGTCCCCCGACCCCGAGGGAGAAACGACCCTGGCACTAGTCGAGGAGTCCGACGAGGTCATCGTGACCTGTTCGAAAGGAGCTGTCGAGCTGAAGAGACGAAGGATGGCTATGGTGGTCCGAGATGGAGGCAGAAAGAAGGCAAAATGAACGAGTGATGTCTCTGCCCAACCCCACAGCTAACTTATAGCGCCCAGGGAAGTCGTTTCAGCTTCCCGAGGTAAGAGGAAGCGCCGCCACCCCGAAAAAGCACTCAGCGCATTAAATGCGCCATAACTCTGACCAAAACCCTAGGAAGAGGACGGAAGATATGTATATATATATATATATATATATATAATATTGTCCCATTGGTATCATAGTACGCAGATGATAATAAAGGCCGAGTTCACCCTCTCGGCCAAATCTCCGGATTTGCGCCCGAGTTCGCCCTTTCGGCTAAATCTCCGGATTTGCGCCCGAGTTCGCCCTTTCGGCCAGATCTTTGGATTTGTGCCCGACTTCACCCTCTCGGCCAAATCTCCGGATTTGCGCCCGAGTTCACCCTCTCGGCCAAATATCCGGATTTGCGCCCAAGTTCGCCCTTTCGGCCAAATCTCTGGATTTGCGCCCGAGTTCACCCTCTCGGCCAAATCTCTGGATTTGCGCCCGAGTTCGCCCCCTCGGCCAAACCTCCGGATTTGCGCCCGAGTTCGCCCTTTCGGCCAGATCTTTGGATTTGCGCCCGAGTTCGCCCTCTCGGCCAAATCTCCGGATTTGCGCCCGAGTTTGCCCTTTCGGCCAGATCTTTGGATTTGTGCCCAACTTCACCCTCTCGGCCAAATCTCCAGATTTGCGCCCGAGTTCACCCTCTCGGCCAAATCTCCGGATTTGCGCCCGAGTTCGCCCTCTTGGCCAAATCTCCGGATTTGTGCCCGAATTCGCCCTCTCGGCCAAATCTCCGGATTCGCCCCCGACTTCAGCCTCGGCAAAAGCCCTACATCGTAATTCCCGAGCTCCTGCTCGGTCGGATCGACTCTTGCTACATTGCAATTCCCGAGCTCCTGCTCGGTCGGATCGACTCTTGCTACATTGCAATTCCCGAGCTCCTGCTCGGTCGGATCGACTCTTGCTACATCGCAGTTTTCGAGCTCATGCTCGGTCGGATCGACTCTTGCTACATTGCAATTCTCGAGCTCCTGCTCGGTCGTATCGACTCTTGCTACATCGTAATTCCCGAGCTCATGCTCGGTCGGATCGACTCTTGCTACATTGCAATTCCCGAGCTCCTGCTCGGTCGGATCGACTCTTGCTACATCGTAATTCCCGAGCTCATGCTCGGTCGGATCGACTCTTGCTACATTGCAATTCCCGAGCTCCTGCTCAGTCGGATCGACTCTTGCTACATCGCAATTCCCGAGCTCATGCTCGGTCGGATCGACTCTTGCTACATCGCAATTCCCGAGCTCATGCTCGGTCGGATCGACTCTTGCTACAGTGCAATTCCCGAGCTCCTGCTCAGTCGGATCAGCCACTGCACCACTTGAAATCCCCAAGTCCGCACTCAGAACTAGTTCAGGACGACCTCGAACCGGCGGATAAACACAAAACCTCATCTTCGGCACCCTCATCAGGCGCCTCGAGAAGGTCTTCCCGGGAGGGGAAGAATGATATGACAAATGCTGACCTGACCGCCAAGTCATCACACCCTCGGACAGCTGGCCCGCCCACGTGGCCGACCCGACGCAGGTAACCGACCGGATATACGGGGGGCACCAGTGGTCGTACAACCGACCTGACACAGGTAAGGTCGGCACCCCCCACCTGCAAACGCACGCCTCATTGCAAGGACAACAAGCATGGTGGGAGGGTACGGCGGCATGGTAAGCCATAAACGCAGTAAGGTTATCAGGTACGAATGATCTACAACACCCACTATAAAAGCTCATGCACCTCTACGGGGCAAGGGGAGAAAAAAAAGGAACAAACCCACCAACTAACTTGACCTTCGGAGGGGTCACGTCGGGAACCTACCCGACTCGACCTTCTTGCAGGGGTCAGCGGCCGACCTGAATTGGAGTACTCCCTCATCACCCGGACTCCATCACTCCAGCAGCCGACCTCCCAAGTCAAGCTCTGAATCACCACTCATCCGAACGAGCTCCCACTCTGCACGCCCGAGACCGCGGGCGAGCTAGCGCACACGGGCCTGAACTAGCAAGTGCTTGCTCAGCAAACTCAGAGGCGGAACGCATCTACTAGGCAAGGACAAGAAACGTCCCTATCATAAAAGAAACATAATATTTGGAGCCTAAGAAGCCTAGTTTTGCAAAAATATAGCTGCAGGTTCAGGATTTTGGATAGGAGGCATTATGGAGATGGACCACTCACTTGATTCGTATTCTAATAGGGAAGAAGGAAATGGATTCTAAGGAGGCTTCCTTCTCTCTTGCAAGTGACCTTTGGGAGAAAGATAAAGTTGGGTTAGGGGAGACAATGACACAATTCTAAAAGCAGATACCATAATAGTACACAGGCTATTGAAGTATCAACGATGAACAGCTTACATTTCATAAGAACATACACTTACCATGGATAAGCCCCCACTATACTATGTGTCTTGAGAAAGAAACAGTTTTTGATAGATGAGACTAGAAGTATACAATGATATGGAGTGAATCTTACATGAACCTTCATGTATTTTGATTGTATTGATCTTTGACAATTATATCAAAACTCTTTTATGTTAGCAGTCTTCCCTCATCTACATCATTTTTCACACTTTCTCAACTTACTTGTGTGGCAATTAATGTTGCGCTCGTCTCCTTTTAACGTATCTGCATGCAAATATGACTGCAAAAGTTGTCGTCTGCACTGCGCTTTCCGCATCCTACCAGCACTTGTCCTGTTCATGAAGTGATTGATGGTTTGATAAATCTATAATTTTTTTAATCTTAATATGGTTAATCGATATGTTAATGAATCGGATTGTGCTAATGAAGTGTGACTGACTATGTTCAATGTCTTTGTTCTTCATGCATCATATTTGATGCTCTCTTTAGTCTCTCCTCCTCAAGAGTCCAGCAGAAGCACTGGCCCAGTTCCATCTTGCTTTAATCCAGCATGGAGTCTTCTTCAGCTGGCCGGAGGAACACTACAACCTAGCCAAGAAAAAAACCCAAAAGGCAAAAAAAAAAAAGAAAAAAAAGAAGAAGAAGAAAATGGTAAACAAAGACAAAATTCCCGAGTTCTTTTCTTGGAGGGAGGAAATTTTCTCTTTGGAGTGTATTCGAGAGAGAGAGAGAGAGAGAGAGAGAGAGAGCCCAAGGTAACATGATAAAATACTTGTGTGTCGTTTGATGAATGACACACACCACATTTTGAGGTCCCCCAAACTGTTTTCTTCTTAGGTAAGAAGGTAGCCATGGAGGGAATAGTTAACCTCGTACACCTGGATCCAGGATCTGATCCTCCACACTTTGCAATCTTAAGTTGGATTAAGCCATTGGGCAGGTGTTTATGTCAGCTATGGATGTCACTGCACAAGTGGAATAGAGCCTTTTTCTGTGAATGAACCTCCTCCAAGTGTTCATCTTGGAGAGAAAGGAAGGTTCGTGTGAGGGGACAAAGGAGACAACACGTAATGGGCTGCCATTTAATATGCAAGGTTATGATCAGTGCAGGTTTTGGTAGACTGGGTTAGCCAAACTTGTTTTACATTTATTATCAAGTGGGAGCTCCACATTGTAAGTTGGATTGGAGCTTTAGTAGTTGCTGTTCTTTTCTTTTACTCTATAAAAGGGTGCTGTGTTGTGTTGGGTGGTGGGGGTGCATTTCCCAAGTGCTGGGCATGTTTTGTGCAGTTTAGGTGAGCATCACCAAGCGAGCACTCTGCTGTGCCTTCTTAAACTTTCTAATCTATGGTCATTAATCCTGAAATGATATGTGGATAATTAGCATCACTAGTGTTGTTTTTTTATGCTCCCAGGAGTTGTTCATGTTTCATTTTTGTAGCCCTTGAGATGACTCAAACACTGAAGGATAGAGATGCAAAGCAAATGGTGTATCAGTCATCCACAGAGGAGGAGAACGCATGGTGTCTTGTGAGTTCAATAATTGTACGCATGCAACTGCATGCAACACAGAGACCAACCACTAAGATAAAAAGTCTCAAAGAAATTTTTTTTAAAGCAACATAATAACAATGCTCATTTCCGTACCTCATTAAAAGAAAGAAAGAAAGAAATGTTTATGAGTATTAGCTTATACTGGTTTCTCCACTGAGGTTAAGTTCAAAAGCCATGCACTAAATGTGCATATAAATAAATATATATGCATACTGTTGCTGGAATTTAGTGCATACGTTCAGAAAATATTTTCCAGATGCAAAGGCTCATAGGCAACTTTCATATATATACGTCCCCCACATAAAGAAAAAAAAAAAATGCAATATATCCTTGTGTTAACAGCACATCATCTTCTGTATTATTTCCCATTATTGCTACGTTCCTTCCTTATGTAATCCCCTCCCTAAGTATTGACGTTATCACTCCCATGAGGATTTCTTTCATGCTTATACAAATTGCATTCAAGAGAATTAATACCTTCCGTTTCGTGTAAAGAAGAATGCTAGCGCATGCACAGCAGCAATTCCAGTTCTTCCTGCTGTCTATAAATCCGACCCATCCCATCGACTTCTCGGAGGCAAGATAGGATGGCTGGAGGAGCGGCTCTCTTCGCCGTGCTGGTATGTGCAGCTTCTCTCGGTCATGCTCTCGGCGGCAGGCTTGGAGGTCCCGATAGGATGCTCGCGAAGATCCCCGAGTCGCCATGGCTGGAGGCGTCCAACAAGGTGGCCGTTCACGACGTCGACGATGACACCCTAAACGCATACATCCCCGAATCGCCGTGGATGGACGTGCCCAAAGACACTGGGAATGACTACGGTGAGAACCCACGCATCCCTGAAACACCATGGAGTGCGGCGTCTACCGCTGGCTTCGGGGAGAACCCTCGCATTCCGGAAACGCCATGGAGGCCTTGATGGCCGCCGCCTCCATCATCTCCGCTGCAGGATTCTTGACTGTAGTAAAAGCTAGAAAAGCATGTATGAACCTTATGCAACTACAGTGAACGATATATGGTGAAATAACTGCAGATTTCTATGCAAGACACGCTCTACTTACGGCTTCATTTGCATTCTAGCAGATCCATGCCATTGTCTCGGCTGGTGATATGATAAATTTGCTGGGTTTTCTTTCGCCTGATGAAGTAATTGATTCACTGCACATCACTTTTTTCAAGCAGACAACCAATATATTATGCCTTTTAAAAGTTTCATATTGCCGTAGTCGCTAAATATCTTTAATATTATAAATAATAAATTATTAGTGGGCGGTTTGATATTTTTCAATGATATTCCTGCTTAAATTGCCACACAAAATTATTTTTTTTCTCATTTGACATTTTAGTTATTTTATATACCATAATTATTTTTAATTTCATTTTATTAATTTTGATTTTTTTGAAATTATACTAAAATTTTTAATCACAGGATGAAATTAGTAGATATTATTAGAAAAAACTTTTTCTAATAAAATCTATCGTATCCGATTTTTTTTTATATAAAAAAACTCGAATTTCACATAATTTCAGCTTTAAATTTTTGATATAAATCAATATAAAATGATATTTTAGATTTTAAAATCTCAAATATATCAAATCTCATGTTCGATTGAATCTATATATTTGTTTCGCAGATTTTTGATGGGGTTGCATTGATTTTTAACATGGAGTAAAATAAATGCAACCTCACTTAAAATTAGAGTAACTCGATCGAAATAAAAGATCGGCAAAATTCATTTCGATACTTAATCTAAGTAAAGTCGGAGTGGTCTGTAGGCTTCAAATATCTGAAATGAGGTTATAATTAATTTGGCACAGTTTTAACTCTAAACGAGCAAAATTAGGTGCAAAATAGAACCTTCAAGGAAGATTAATTATATTGCACTTCTCTGTTTCGAATATGGTTTAGCAGGACATAAAACTTAATTTTGTCCTTTCTTAAACGAAAAATTTAAAATTATAATTTCTTAATGAAGTGAGCAAAATTAAAATTGACTTTATAAAAACTTGATAATATATTATTATCAATTTTAGCTTAAATATTTTGACAATTGATTTTGGTGAAATGAAGTTGATAGACCAATTAATTTTATCTTTTCTTCAATGAAAAAAAATCTTTAAAATTTTAATTTCTTAATTAATTCAATATCAGTAACATTATAACTAACTTATTATCATCAATTTCAACTGAATCATTTTGATAAGTGATTTTGGTCAAACGAAGTTGATAGGTAAGTTAATTTTGTCCTTTCTTTAATGAAAAAAAAAATCTAAAATTATAATTTCTTAATTAATTTAATATTGAAAGTGAGTAAAATTAAAAGTGACTTACAAGAGCTTGATATTGTATTATCATCAATCTTGGCTTATGCATTTTGACAAGTGATTTTGGTCAAACGAAATTGATAGGCCAGTTAATTTTACCCTTTCTTCAATGAAAAAAAACCTCTAAAATTATAATTCCTTAATTAATTCAATATCAGCAAAATTAAAACTAACTTACAAGAGCTCAATAATGTATTATCATTAATTTCAGCTTAGGTATTTGTCAAACGAAATTGATAGATGAAATTTTTTTTGCCATTTCTTAAACAAAAAAAACTTCTAAAATTGTAATTACTTAATTAATTCAATATTTAAAGTGAACAAAACTAAAAGTGACTTACAAAGAGCTTGATAGTGTATTATTATCAATTTAAGTTTAATCATTTTCATCAATAATTTTGATCAAATGAAGTTGATAGGTCAATTAATCCATTAGGCTCGAGTCGTGATACTTAATCTTAGAGCTGATCTAGTCTATTATTTAGAGGGGAGACTTGAGTAGACGTAAAACTCTCAAGTGGGGGATATTGTAACACCGTATCGGAAGTGGAATAAAATTGAGTTATAAGTACTTGATGAGTAAGAGAGATTGTAATATCCTGTTAGAAGATGATTAGACCGAGTCAAATTGCCGAGACTAAACCTTCTTCCTCCCCAATGGCTTTGGATGGTCTCACTCAACCCACTCTGACACGAGGCTGCGACAGTGACACCATTCCCACATACCTCATAATTAATAAACGGCCTTCCCGGAAGAAAAAAAAAAAAAAAAAAGATTTTTTACCTCTGTTTCGTCGGAAACCGATGTCAGTAGTGTTGTGACTGCTTTCGAACACCTCCGGCACTGTTCCGAATCCAAGAATTGGAGAGGAGTAGGCAAGAGGAACGACAGGGATTATTTACGATGCTTCTTAAACAATATAATCCCTCCTCTATTCTTTACAACGGACTTATAACTATTTGTTAAGATGTTAATCACGTTAAGAGGGGTTGAATTAATGTAATAACATTTTAATAAAATTTAATTGAAGAATCAACATATTTAGAAAACTCCGATTGTTCAGGTTAATGTTAATGTTACGAGTAAAGATTCTTTAGGAAATACTCATCTTTTCTTGATAAGCAATTGTTTATGAATTTACTCTATTTATTTGACTTCTAAAGACTTTTTTTTTTTCTCTTACACATTGAGTGTTTCTTGAATTACTTATAAAATTGATCTCTTATGCGAGACATTAAAACTTATCCGTCGCTTGTTTATTTAAGCTAATCAACTTTCTTTTCAGGATATATATTAGATTGCACTTTGGTTGACTTTTGTAGATGAATAACGCTAGGATGCGTTATGACTTAGGCAATTCCATCTAAGTTTATGATAGTACGCTTGCATTGCCTTCACCAATGGATCGTTTGTCACTTATGTTTACTTGTACGATTATATTTTATTATTATATATTTTTGCTTGAAATCGATAACCAAAAGAAGTTTGCACAGTTGCATAGCGACTGCGGGTCAGAGTGGGCAAAATTATCTCAAAATAGTTAATTTTTCATATGCCATTGTATATCTTCTAGAGGCATCTATGATTTGATATGAAATATTAGTCATTGCAGTTTCCTAAAACCATTCGAGTGGCATAGGACTAGATGAGACCTTGAGGTAGTGGTGGGTGCTATTTGGATACACAAGTTCACTTGACACCTAGCGCTACTTAGATACATAAGTTCGCCCGTGCATAATTTGTAGACTTATGATCATTCTTTTGCCTTCGAAAGTCATTATTTTCTTCTTTCTTTCTATTTTTTCTTGCATAAGTTTTTATCAAGTTACTTGTAAGCTGTTTTCTTTCATGAGACGTCGAGACTTGTTCATCGCTCGATTTCTTAAGATGATCAACTTTCTTTTGTAGATCATTTGGGACCCATACGAGGCTGCCCTTAGGTCGATCATTTGCGGATAGATAATGTAAGGGAGCCACACAACTTGGTTAATTTCAACTAGATCCATAACAATGTGATTCTGATTGAAACCTACATACTATTTAAATGACACCTCGATATCGTATGACCTACGCTTCAATGCTACATAACCGAGGCGATCTCATCTCCTTGGCATTGCAACTACACCTATTCCGATTCCATTCTCAAAACAAGACATGTTTACGTTTGGATCAAGATAAATGATGATGATTTGGAGATACATTTGCACAAGTTGATTGAGTTCAAAGTCATTCATTAAATGTGCACATAAATGCGCATAAAATGCCAGGAAGCATCTACAAACAACTTGTCACACTTGTAGGAACACCAAAAGATGAGATGCATCTTAAGAAAAGATATGCTGACTTATAACTATGTTATCATAATACATGCATAAGTGTGGTTGCCTCGAAGATATGCTATTATTCTATGATTAATTTCCAGATTCAAAGTTCAAATGCATCCCATCCCGTCTTTTAACAGCGTATCATTTTTTATAGTATTCCTTATATTGATAACATGTGCCTTATATTTATTTCTTTCTGTTTCATTATTTTTGTAGCTTTTTTTTAATGATTTCTTAATCATTGTTTGCAATAATATTTGGGTGATTTATCAAAAAAACTCTAATAGTAAGCTTTTATGAGATGATGCCCCATATTTGATTTTTACCAAGGGCATTTTCTTTTTGATTTTAATCAAAACATCCATAATAAAATTGTAAAAGTGGATGAGTATCTTTTGATTAGGTTTTGCTCGAGTTTTTAGAACTGAAAAATGAATCAGATCAGACCAGTTCAACTAAATTTTAGTTATTTGATATAATTCAATTGAGCCCTAGATTGAGTGTAATTGACAGTATAACTCAAGTATAATGATTTCTTAAGATAAATTATAAGGAAGAGGAGGCATAGTGAAGGTGGGAGGATAGTGTGGGAAAAATTAAGGGGCAATAAAGGGTGTAATTGAACTAAATAGTATAGCCAAAGTTTAGTTAAAATAGTTTGATTTCATTCATCTCAAAAAAAAAAAAAAGGTTCAATATTTAAAAAAAATAAGTGAAAGTATAATCATAATTTTTTTTTATAATTTTATTAAGGGTGGTTTGGTTAAAATCTAAAGAAAAGGTATCATTTGATAAAAAATCAAATATCGAGGCATCATGTGATAAAAGCCTTTTCCTAAAACTATTTTTCAGCCAATTGACCAATTATTATTATAAAATCATAAAAAATGCTAATGATAGTAGTGCATAACGCGCGTGTTATCAATATAAGGAATGCTATAAAAAAAAAATGATATGTTGTTAACAGAGGGGATGTCTGTGGCGTTGCATTTGAAAATTTCATCTCTAAATTAATATAATAATATTAGTCAATTTACCAAATAGTGCATCCACTATTTGTTTTTTTTATAGGATGGCACCTCACCTCCACTGTTCATTTTTTACTAGATTATGCCTCTTTTATCATAAATAATATTATTAATCTTATTTTTAAAATTCTTTCAATCAGTTTAAGCCTATAAATCGATTTGAAGCCAATAGAGAGGGGAAGAAGGTGGAGTGGGTTGATTCAAACCAGTTTATTAGTCTAAATTGGTTCATTGGGACTAAAACCGGTTCAAAAATATTTAAAAATAAGAGTAAAAATAGTATTTATGAAAAAAAAAGGGCATCATCAAGTAAAAAAATGAATAGTGGAGATATCATCTAGTGAAAATAAATAGTACCAATACTATTTGGTAAATTGTCTATATGATTTTGTTTCAGATATGCAAAAATTTGTTAGTACAAGAGAATTAATACATGTAAAAAAAAAAAATATCTTTCCAACTATTACCACATGCATAACGATTCCATGTTTTCTATCGTCTATAAATGCAACCTATTTTGTTGCACTTCTCAATCCCAATCTCATCAACTACTTAGAGCCAAGATAAGATGGCTCGTAGAGAGGCTTTTTTTGCTGTGCTAATATTTACAGTTTTTTATGGTCATACTCTTGGCAGCAGGCTTGGAGGCCCTGATAGGATCCTCGTGAATATTCTTGAGTCGTCAAGGTTGGATGTATCCAATGAGATGGCTACCCATAAAGTCGATGATGCCAATCTAATCAAATTTATTCCCGAATCGCCATGGATAGAGGTGCCTACTGACTTCAGCGAGAAGACTACTCATAAAGTCGATGATGCCAATCTAATCAAATTTATTCCCGAATCGCCATGGATAGAGGTGCCTACTGACTTCAGCGAGAAGACTACTCATAAAGTTGATGATGCCAACCTAATCGCACATATTCCCGAATCGCCATGGATGGAGAACCTTATCGCACATATTCCTGAATCACCATGGATAGAGGCGTCTACAGACTTTAGCGAGAAGACTACTCATAAAGTTGATGATGCCAACCTAATCGCACATATTCCTGAATCACCATGGATGGAGAACCTAATCGCACATATTCCTGAATCGCCATGGATGGAGGTGTCCACTGACTTCAGCGAGAAGGCTACTAATAAAGTTGACGACACCAACCTAATCGTACATATTCCCGAATCACCATGGATGGAGGTGTCTACCGACTCTAACGAGAAGGCTACTCGTAAAGTTGACGATGCCAACCTAATCGTACATATTCCTGAATCTCCATGGATGGAGAACCTAATCGTACATATTCCTGAATCGCCATGGATGGAGAACCTAATCGTACATATTCCTGAATCGCCATGGATGGAGGTGTCCACTGACTTCAGCGAGAAGGCTACTAATAAAGTTGACGACACCAACCTAATCGTACATATTCCCGAATCACCATGGATGGAGGTGTCTACCGACTCTAACGAGAAGGCTACTCATAAAGTTGACGATGCCAACCTAATCGTACATATTCCTGAATCTCCATGGATGGAGAACCTAATCGTACATATTCCTGAATCGCCATGGATGGAGGTGTCTACTGACTTTAGCGAGAAGGCTACTCATAAGGTCGACGATCCCAATCCAATCGTACATATCCCTGAATCGCCATGGATGGAGAACCTAATCGCATATATTCCTGAATCGCCATGGATAGAGGTGTCTAATGACTTCAGCGAGAAGGCTACTCATAAGGTCGACGATCCCAATCCAATCGTACATATTCCTGAATCACCATGGATGGAGGTGTCTACTGACTTTAGCGAGAAGGCTACTCATAAGGTCGATGATCCCAATCCAATCGTACATATCCCTGAATCACCATGGATGGAGAACCTAATCGCATATATTCCTGAATCGCCATGGATAGAGGTGTCTACTGACTTCAGCGAGAAGGCTACTCATAAGGTCGACGATCCCAATCCAATCATACATTTTCCTGAATCGCCATGGATAGAGGTGTCTACTGACTTCAGCGAGAAGGCTACTCATAAGGTCGACGATCCTAATCCAATCGTACATATTCCTGAATCGCCATGGATGGAAAACCTAATTGCACATATTCCTGAATCGCCATGGATAGAGGTGTCTACTGATTTCAGCGAGAAAGCTACTCATAAAGTCGATGATCCCAATCCAATCGTACATATTCCTGAATCACCATGGATGGAGAACCTAATCGCATATATTCCTGAATCGCCGTGGATAGAGGTGTCTACTGACTTGAGCGAGAAGGCTACTCATAAAGTCGACGATACCAACCTAATCGTACATATTCCTGAATCACCATGGATTGAGGTGTCTACTGACTTTGGCAATAACCCTCGTATCCCATAAACTCCATGGAGTCATGTGACCTAGGAAGAACCTTCGCTGAGAAGCGTTGCATTCCTGAAGCCCTATGGAGACCTTGATGACTACTCTATAGGATGAGTCTTTAATAAAAAATGAAAAGCATGTATAAGCTTCTTTAATTTCAACAAATAATATTAATAATATATCAATAATTACTCTTTCTTGTGTAGCACATGTTTTTCTTATGATTTTATTTACATTCAACCAAATTCATGTCATTGCTAAGATATTTCAATTAATATCAAACCTTCTCCGTATCATTGTGCTAGCCATAAATTATTAGTATAATGTGTCACCTAAAAATTTAATATTAATTTTTTATTTCATATTCTGTTGAATTAAGTTAAATCGATCTAATTGAATATATTGATTTACATGCATATGATTCAAAAAGGAAGGAAAAATGGAAAAAATAACTTAAGCACACTTTGTGATATTTCTAGTGAAATAATTGAATCTCGAATCTTAATGATGAAATCAATTGATAAGTTTATTAGACTAATATACTTTCTAGATAAGTGACATAAAAAATACTTTGATCATAGACTTGAACCCCTGAAAGGCTAACTATATAGTAGGAAAGTTTTACTTTGTATCGAGAAATTGTCATGTCGAAACTTGGACATTGAGCCAAACAATTTGTTGATATGTTAGAGATCTAACTTTATGATATAGATTCGAGAATCATGTTGGAAGGATTTAATGTTGTAATGAGAGATTGAATTCGTTGGAAAGTCGACATGTTGGTAGAATAATCAATATGCCAAAAGAAAGGATGATGCGTTGAAAGTTTGAACGAAGTGTTGAAAGATCATATAACATGTTGGAAGAGCATAATATTGGTTATAGATGTCCTGTAAGCTAATCATATGAGTTATAGATGTCCTGTAAGCTAATCACATGAGTGATGATGTGTGTGACATGTTGTGTGGTCATTTTGCTTATTATTATTGTTGACATATTCTTACTTTATGTTGCCTGTTGCATGTATTTTGATGTCTTTGAATATGTGCAATGAGAATCAAATCGTGATGAGATTATAATATTAAGACCGATTCACATTTAAACAAAAATTCTAAATAATTCTGATCAAATTTTACTTGAGAGGGACAATGAGATAACTAGACAGATTGATATACTGTATATATATATATGGTAGTGATTGGTCTTAAAGCTACTTGTGTATGAACATTAAGGATAAAATACATATGTTTATTGGAGAATGAGTTTACTAATTAATCCACTTATAGAATATTATATGGTTAATGATACCTAATGTTACATAGTGATTTCGTAGTTCTAGTTGTGTATTTGGTCCTTAGATTTAAAATACTAAGGATACCTTGTTCGGTTTCTTCTTTTCTTTGACGCCAGACTTATATGACTAGAAAGTTCTAGATATGGTACAACCAATTATTATGATCGGTAGCTCACTATATAGAGATAATTGAGTGTCAATATAGAATAATCCACTCTCAGTATCGTGAGAGAAATATCTCATGTGCTATCGCTTAATCAAATCCTTAGCTAGAGTCGTTTGAATTGAGAAAGAAATTCTTCAAGAGAATTCGATTAGAGTAAGTCTCAAATGGATTTTGTATATGACCTGACAGTACCATGCTCAATATACGATCTCTGGGATATTATATAGATGAGAAACTATTGATACATGGTAATTAAGGACAGACAAATCCAATGAATTAGATTTTCTATACCATATAAAGACTATGGTGTAGTGGCCTAGTATTTCTATAGTCGATGAGTTGAATGAATTAATATTGAATAACAATTCACTAAGTCAGAAGGAGTTTTAAGTCAGAAAGATATCTGACAAGTGTAACTCACGGTTAGCTCAATATTAGGTGTAGAGGGTCACACGTGAATGATTGCAATGAGTAAAGGATATATATGAGTAATCTAATATTAATGGACTCCTTAGATGAGCCTCAATTAGAGACAAATTGAAATTATTGGATAAAGATCTAATAATCTAAAATGTATGAGTAATTGGATAGAGACCATATTGGGAAACCTCGAGAGAATCATATACGTAGCAATAAAACAAAATAAAAGGTTTCATACATTTATCATATTGTCATGCAACGAATATGCACGAGAAAATTACAAAATCGAAAATTGTGACTTAGGGAGATTGTATATCCCTAAGACTTTCAGGAAGAATGTCAAATGTCCTCATCTCTAGCGGTATCCATATAGTAGATCGAAGTCGCATAGCTAAAATCTCATAATTCTTACGTACCTTTTTGTAGTCAACATGGAAGAAGATCTCTTATCTTCTTCATTGTCCTCTCGTAATAGGGAGAGGTTGGTTAGTTGAGAAGAGGTGGGAGGGAGGAGAATACGCGAGAACAGCCACAAATGCAATCTGTCACCCTCACCCCTGCCTCTTATTTATAGAGAGCCACCCAAAACTATAATGGATCCTACCTTAGTGGATATTTGATCTCTATCTAATTACCCTTCTTGGATTATTAGATCTTTATCCAATAATCTTAATTAGTCTCTAATTTGACCTCATGCAAGGAGTCCATTGATGTTGTGTCTCAACTAATGACAACAGAGGCTTATTGGATAACTTATATCAAATCCTCTACTTGCTGCAATTATCCACCATATGTGTGTGACCCTCTAGGTCTATTATTGAGTTGGCCGTAAGTTTCATCCATCAGAACTCCTTATGACTCAATGAATATTGTCTCATAATAATTCACTCAACTCATCAATGATGAACAATATTAGACCATTATGTCATAATTCCTAGACGGTATAGGGCATCTAATTCATTGGACTTGTCTGTCCTCTATTATCATATATCTATATTCCCTTATTCATCTAATATCTAGAGATCATATCTTGGATATTGTATTATCATGCCACATATGGATTTGTCTGAGTCTCGCTTTAATCAAATTCTCTTGAAAAACTCCTCTCTCAATCTGAATGACCTTGGCCAGAGATTTTACCTAAGCGAGAGTATATCTGATATACCTCTTATGATACCAAGAGTGGATAATCCTCTAATGAAACTTAATTGTGTTCGTAAGAATGGCTACCAATCATGATAACTAGTTATACCATATTTAGACCTCTTCAGGCCAATAAATCTGACCTCAAATAAAGAAGTACTCAAACAAAATATTATTGGTGTCTCAAGTGTAAGACTAGACACACAATTAAGATCATGGAATCGTTGTCTAACATTAGATATCATCAACTATCTAACATTCAGTAAGCGGATCAATCAGTGAACTTATTCTCCAATGAACACATGTACTGTATCCTTAGTGTCCCCATACAAGTGACCAGGTATACAGTGCACCAGTCTATCTGGTTATATCGATATCCCTCTCAAGTAACATATGATCGAGATTATTTATGATATGTGTTTAAAGGTGTATAGGTCTTATTATCATGATCTAATTTTCATTACACAGATCAAATAACATCACAATATATGCAATATGCAACATAAAATAAGAATATATAATTATAATAAGCAAAAAGATCGTACAACATATCACACATATAATTGTTTTATCTAGTGTTTTATGTGGCTTTCTATAACTACGAGGTAGGGGCGGTCAATAATATCCTTTTATAGGATCTGAAAGTTTTAGGGATATACAATCACCCTAGATAATAAATCTTACACAATGATGTGATAGAGCTAAGTTGCTTATGTAATGATTGACTTTTTTTAAGTATGTGTGATGAGATTTAAATGCACAGATTATTTTGTGCATAAATAAGCTTATGACCCTTTGGTCCCTCTTTTATTTACCCTCTAAATAATGGATCCTACCTTATTGAATATTTGTCACGACCCGAGTTGATGAGCTAACTAACCTAATTGCTTCAAGCCGAGGGTTACTAGTAGTACACTCATCAATCCTTATAAGACATTCATATGTTTTCACTTTTCTAATGTGGGACTAAGGGGTGTTACATTATTGGAGTTCCATCCAATTACCTTGGCATATTGCACACTAGATCTCTATCCAGTTATCCTTAGCTTAATTTAGATCTTTATCCAAATATCTACTATAAGCCCTTATTGGGTTTCACCCAATGAATCCAATCATAGAAGAGCTTATTTGATATTATATATCTAATCTTCTACTCATTGTGTCATTCATCATATGTGTATCACTCTCTGAGCCGTATATCGAGCTGGTTGTGAGTCGTACCTATCGAAACTCTTTCTGACTCAGTGAATTATTATTCTATAATAATTCACTCAACTCATCGACTATTAATGTACCAGACCATTACGTCATAATCCCCATAACAATATAGGGGAATCTAATTAATTAGATCCATCTACTCTTAATTATTATATATCTATAGTCCCTCATCTATCTAATATCCCAAAGATCGTATATCAGACATGGTACTATTAAACTCATACAAAATTTATCTGAGTCTTATTCTAATCAGATTCTCTAAAAAAAAATTTTCTCTTTCAATCTGAATGACTGGTTAGGGTTTTACCCGAGTAAAAGCACATAACATATTTCTCTCGTAATATCAAGAGTAGATGATCCTTTAATAATATTCAATTACCTTTGTAAGATTGGCTGACATTCCCAATCATTACCTGTATCAAATTTAAAACTTTTAGACCCATAAGTTCGATATCAAAGAATAAAGTACTAAAATAAGACATCTTTGATATCTCAAGTCTAAGGACCAGATATATAATTGAGACTACAAAATCACTATCTAACGATAATGTATCTTTAACTATCCAATATTTCCCAATGTCCCCATACAATTGCTTCCATCATATGGACAGACCTATAGCACACTAGTCTGTTTAGTTATCTTGATATTCCTCATGAATAATCTATGATCGAGATTATTTAGGGTCTATGTATAAAAGTAAATTGGTCTCATTATCATGATCTTATTATGATCCAATTGACATTGCATAGATCCAATGACATCATAATATATTAATTACATAATATAAAGTAAAAAAATATAATAATAATATAAATAAAGAATATATCACACATACTATCATTCACATAATTGACTTGCTAGACACCTATAACTTGTAGTTTCTACCTATGACACTGCAAATGATATATGACACATAATTGAAGTCACTCACACAAGCACACATAGAGTAAAAGAATCCAAAATGAATTATTTAAAATGATACTAAGCGAATCTATTGGTGACATGTATATTTGTTTTATGAATATCATCATTTGATTTAAATCACTTTATGAAAATTATCCTAATATTAAATTGGTGAGTAAGATCTTAAGGTCTTTTCCTAAAGTCTCATCAGATTTTAAATTACCTATGGAATAATATGCAAAGCGTATAATGGAAAAAAATCTTCCAAAAAAATAGAAGGATATTGCTCTTAAATTCTAAGAAAATTATTAAAGCGAAAGTTTAAGTGATGATGATGAATATATAATATTTTTTACAAAAAAAGTTAAAAAGTTAATGAGGAAAAAAAAGACAAATATAACAAGAAGACAAAGATAAGAATAAAAATGAGCTCAAGAAAAATATTATCATATTCTATAAGTATAAAAAGCTGGGACACTTCAAAAATAAGTGTCCATAATTGTTAAATAAGTTGATAACTCAAAAGAATAAAAAGTAAATTAATGAAGAAAAAGTGATAAATTATGTATTAATTTATCTTTGTCGTATGATGAATTACTTGAAACATTTCATAATTAATATGATGAACTTAAAAAAATTGATAAGGTTAATATCATATTATTTATAAATTATCTAAGGCTATTTGTGGGTTTAAACAAGTTGGGCTTGGTTTGAGAGACTTATTACTTTTCTTTTCAAAATAATTTTTAAAAATATAAGATCGACACTATATTATTTACTAAATATTTTAATAATATTATTATTATTATTTAAATTTAATTGATGATATTATTTTTATTCTGCTAATGAATCTTTATGTGAATCATTTGCTAAGAGTATATGAGCAAAGAATTTAAAATGAGTTTAATAAATAAATTGATATTTTTTAGGATTATAAATTAAGTAACTAAATAATAAGATTTTCATTAGTCAAACCTAGTGTACTCTTGATCTATTAAAATAATTTTACATGAATAATGGTAAGGCTATCAAATACACTAGTGAGCATCTCAACTAAATTTGATATGAACAATGAAGAAGAATGTTTTAAAGTTACTCCTTATATATTTTCTTAATTGGCAAGAGTTACAAATTTTATCTTCTTCAATTTTGATTTTAGACATTCCTCATACAAGTTCTTTAGTTTTAATTTGAGAAATTAATTTTATAGTAGCATATCTTAATCTTTTATGCCAATGCAATGTATTATCATTCAAATTTGATATTATCACTTCTTAAAGCTATTCAAGATTTATTTTTATTTGGTAAATCTATGATATAAGCATGAGATTTAAGTTTAACTTCATATCATTTATTACAAAGTTGGCTAATGTTTATTAAGTTGTATTGTAAGCCCTTTACCGAAAGTATATATTTAATCAAGAGATTTGATTTATTATCAATATTTTTTATCATACTATTTTTTTTTATTATTGTCTCCAAAAGTAACATAACCTTCTTCCTTTTTAGGCTTAAGAGATAACTTTTACACTCACATTTTATAAAAGATATCTCACGTCATATAACTTATTATTATCTTGAAACTCAAGAGGAAACTCAAAACTATGCTCAAAATAAAAACTTCAATACTTCATAATATGAAAAATAAAAGCTCCATCAACCAAGCCTAAGTGAGGTATTTATAGGCCTCAAAAGACTTTAATAAAGGAGACAATAATTTAAATTTCTAAATTTTTTTTGATACAGGTGGTACTACTGTTGACATCGAATGATCCTATGATTGCAACTTTTGACATCGCAAATTTAGACTACTAACATCACAAAATTTAGATTTTATGTAGAACTATTATAGCCCTAGGTGGTATTCCCACCTCCGTAGGTGGTACCATCGTTAGTAAAACTAACTAAACACAAACAATGCTTGTTAATAAACTCATGTGATATTATTACCTGAGCTTGGTGGCACCGCTACCCAAACATAGTTTAGGCCATCAGTTTGATCTTCTAATGAGCCGTATTCGGCATTGCTTCAAGCCCAATGACTTTTTCTATAAGTGGACTTTATCTTAGCTTAATTTTAACTCAAATTATCTCAAAATGATCTCGATGAAGACTATGATAAATCTACCATTCATTAGGCCTATCTTTAAAGCTTTCAACACGTTGTACGCTCTTCTAGCCTGTCCAAACTTCTAGCACTTCGTCAAAACCTTTAGCATATTGTCCTTTCCTTCGGTATATTGATTGCTCCATCTATATGCCAAATTTTTTTTATGAAATTTAATCTTCTAATGCAATATCTAATTCTTCCGACATGATGCTCGAATAAGTAGCACAAAGTTTGATCTTTAGCACGTCGACTAATCTTCCAACTCAACTTTAGATTTTTGATACGATAATTTCTTGACATAACGTTTGACTCTCTTGTTTGATAGTTGATTCTTTGGTAGCCTAATTATATGATCATTTTTTTTCCCCACTTATCTCAAAGATATATTAGTCTAAGAAACTTATCAATTGATTTCAATATCAAAAATAAATAACTTTCACAAAGTAGCTCTATATAAAATTAGGAAAAATAGAATCATAGACTAAAGATGGTTGTTATCTTAATGAGACTAAACATATTGGAAATCTCTTTGCTAATTGGTATGAGGACCTGTGGCACTTTGAAAGTGATGCTACTTGACCTTTATTATTTTCTGACTTAATCATTCCTTAAATAAATATTCACTAAATACCAGTGATGCCATTAATCTTGGAGGAGATCTTTATGGCTCTTAAAAACATGACTAATGACAAATGTTCTAGACCTGATGGTTTTACTGTTAAATTTTTTAAAATAATCTTTGAGACAAAATCAAATCAAGTATTCTTAATGCTTTCAACAATTTTCACCACTCACATTGCATTCCCTTGAGCTGATGACAAACATATCTCGTCTTCATTCCAAAAAGAAGATAACTATTCAAAAGTTGAAGATTGTCCACCCATTGCTTTGTGCAATATATTATATAAATTATCAGCAAAAGTTATAACGAATTTTTAAAACCCCTCCTCGACAAACTCATAAGCCAAGATTAATCTGCTTTCAGATGTGGTAGAAATATATATAACAACATTCTCATTGCTAATAAATTGATTAATTCAATGAAAAATTCAAAAGGCTATAATTCTCTCACACCTTAAAAATTGATCTTACAGCGGCATTTGACACCATCTCTTGCATACCATTAATGCTCTACAAAACCCCCTCCTTAACAAACTCATAAGTCAAGATTATCCCACTACATAGATTATTTATCTCCTTTGCTCTTCATCATTACCCAACATTTTCTATCCAGCGTTCTTATTCATTTGATTTCTCAAAAAGAAAAGAAAAAATCACTCCTTTTAAAATCGATCCGACCGAGTGGGAGCTCTGGAACTTGAATGGTGTGGGAGCTGATCCGACCGAGCGTGGGGGCTCGGGAACCTGAATGGTGCAGGAGATGATTAGACCAAGCGTGGGGGCTCAGAAATCTGAATGGTGCCGGAGCTGATCCGATCGAGCGTGGGGGCTCAGGAATTTAAATGGTGTAGGAGCTGATCTGACCGAGCGTGTGGGCTCGGGAACTCGAATGGTGTAGGAGCTGATCCGACCGAGCATGGGGACTCGAGAATTTGAATGGTGTGAGAGCTGATCCGATCGAGCGTGGGGGCTCGGGAACCTGAATGGTGCAGGAGATGATCAGACCGAGCGTGGGGGCTCATGAATCTGAATGGTGTCGGAGCTGATCCGACTGAGCATAGGGGCTCGGGAATTTGAATGGTGTAGGAGCTGATCCGATCGAGCGTGGGGGCTCGGGAACTCGAATGGTGTAGGAGCGGATCTAACCGAGTGTGGGGGCTCGAGAATCTGAATGGTGTAGGAGCTGATCTGACAGAGCGTGGGGGCTCAGGAACCTGAATGGTGTAGGAGCTGATCCGACCGAGCTGGGGCTCGGGAAATGAATCGATCGGGTTTAAGCACCCGGAAGCTGATCCGACCGAGCTGGGGCTCGGGAAATGAACTGGTCGAGTTTAAGTACCCGAAAGCTGATCCGACCGAGTTGGGGCTCGGGAAATGAACCAGTCGGGTTTAAGTACCCGGAAGTTGATCCGATCAAGCTGGGGCTCGGGAAATGAATTGGTCGGGTTTAAGTACCCGGAAGCTGATTCGACCGAGCTAGGGCTCAGGAAATGAACTGGTCGGGTTTAAGTACCCGAAAGCTGATCCGACCGAGTTGGGGCTCGGGAAATGAACTGACCATCTTTAAGTACCCGGAAGCTGATCCGACCGAGCTGGGGCTCAGGAAATGAATTGGTCAGGTTGAAATACCGGGGAGCAAATCTGACCGATCATGGGGCTCGGGAACTGAATTGGCCGAGTTTGAATACCCGAAGGCTGACTAGCCGAGCAGAGCAGCTCGAAAGCTGGACTGGTCGAGCAGTGCTGCTCGGGTTATGGACTTGTCTAGTATTGCGGCTCAGGTTTGTGAGTGGTTGAGCACTATTGTTCGGGCTCATAATTTGCCCGAGGCGTAGCTCAGGCTCATAAGCAGCCGAGGTGTATAGTTCAGGATCATGACTGGCCCAAAGCATAGCTCGGGCTTGTGATTTGCCCAAGGCGTAGCTCGGGCTTGTGAGTGACCGAGTGCACAGCTCGGGCTCGTAACTTGCACAAGGCATAGCTCGGGCTTGAGAGTGGCCGAGGTGCACAACTCGGTCTCGTAAGTGGCCGAGGTGCATAACTCGGACTGGTAAGTTGCCCAAGGCGTAGCTCGGGCTTGTGAGCAGCCAAGGTGCGTAACTTGGACTCGTAAGTAGCCGAGGTGCATAACTCGGGCTTGTGAGCGACCGAAGTGCACAGCTCGGGCTCGTAAGTGGTCGAGGTGCACAACTCGGGCTCGTAACTTGCCTAAGGCATAGCTCGGGCTTGTGAGCGACCGAGGTGCATAACTCGGGCTCGCAAGTTGCCCAAGGCATAGCTCAGGCTTGTGAGCGGCCGAGGTGCACAACTCGGGCTCGTAAGTTGCCCAAGGCATAGCTCGGGCTTGTGAGCGGCCGAGGTGCGCAACTCGGGCTCATAAGTGGCCGAGGTGCACAACTAGGGCTCGTAACTTGCCCAAGGGGTAGCTCGAGCTTGTGAGCGACCGAGGTGCACAACTCGGGCTCGTAAGTGGCCCAAGGCATTGCTCGGGCTTGTGAGCGGCTGTGGTGCACAACTCGGGCTCGTAAGTTGCCCAAGGCATAGTTAGGGCTTGTGAGCGACCGAGGTGCGCAACTCGGGCTCGTAAATGATCGAGGTGCATAACTCGGGCTCGTAACTTGCCCAAGGCGTAGCTCGGGCTTGTTGGGTAGTTGAGATCTCTCCGAGATGCACCTTGAGATTGTTCGACTATGGGCATTCTTGCGACATCGGGCCCTCCTTCTAGTGCCAAAAATGTTAGTGTCAAATCTGGTGCCTGCCCAGTGGATTCGACCTACCTCCGTACCCGCTGAGTGAGCACTGCTGGTTCGGGCCCTTGTGCGCTAGCTCGCCCGCGGTCATCTCGAGACGAAGTCGGAGCTCGGCCAGATGGATGGATCCCCCCGTGTCCTACCCCGGAGGTCGGCTGCTGGAGTGGTGGAGTTCGGGTCGGAGGAGGTGCCTCAGCTCGGGTCGGGCGTCGGCTCCTGCAAGGAGGTCGGGTCGAGTAAGTTCCCGACGTGACCCCTTCGACGGTCAAGTTAGTTCAGTGGTCGATTTTGCGATCCCCCTGTCCCGTAGAGGTGCAGGAGCTTTTATAGTGAGTGTTGTAGGTCCTTTGTACCTGATAACCTTACTGCCCTTAAGGCTTACCATGTCATCGTACCTTTCCACCATGCCCCTGGTGCTTGTTGTGAGGCGTGCGTCTGCAGATAAGGAGTGTCGACCTTACCTGTGTCAGGTCGGCTGTACGATCACTGATGCCCCTCATACTTGCATCTGACCGGCTGCTCGCGTCGGGTTGACCACATCAATGGGCCAGCTATCCGAGGACACGATGACGTGACGATCAGGTCAACATATGTCATATCAATATGCTATCTTAGAACTATCTTACCATAATACATGAATAAATGTGGTTGCCTCGAAGAATATGCTATTACTCTATGATTAATTTCCAGATGCAAAGTTCAATGTCTTTTAACACCATATTTATTCCTTATATTAATAACATGTGCCTTATATTTATTTCTTTTTGCTGCATTATTTTTTTACCTTTTTTTTTTATGATTTCTTAATAATTGCTTGTAACAATGTTTGAATAATTTATCAAAAAAAATCTGATAATAATTTCTCAGATGACGCCCCCTATTTGATTTTTACCAAGGGCATCTTCTTTTAGATTTTAATCAAATATCCATAATAAAATTACGAAAAATGATTATTATCTTTTGATTAGGTTTTACTCTATTTTTTTAGAACTGCACCAAGTTTTTTTTTAAATGAATCACATCAGATCGGTTCAACTGAACCAAGTTTTTATCAGATTTAATATATATTTTAATATATTATATGAATGAGTGTAATTCTAGTGTAACTCAAGTATAATGATTTCTTTAAGGTAAATTATAAGGAGGAGGGGAGGGTATGAGGGAGCATTTATGGAGGAGTAAAAGGAGGCAAAGTGGGAGGAGACGAAGGGAAGGAGGAGGAGGTGGAAAAGGAAGAGGAGAAGTCGAAGTGAGAGAAGGAAGAGAAGGCATAGTGGCGTTGGAGAATAATTTTGGAGAAATTAAGGGGCTAATCTAGGGTTTAAATGAGCTAAATCGGGTATACAAAGTTTAGTTAAAATGGTTTGATTTGATTCATCTAAAAAAAAGTTGGTTTAATGTTAAAAAATTAAGTGAAAGCTAGTGAAAGGATAATCATTATTTTTTTATAATTTTATTAAGAGTATTTTGGTCAAAATATGAAGAAAAAAAAAGAGCGTCTTGATTTAAAAACAAAAAACATTTTACTTGAAATCTTTTTTCAACAAATTGACTAAAATCATAGAAAAAGTTAAGGATGTGAGAACAATATTAGGAATGCTATAAAACAAAACGATATGCTGTTAATGTCTGTGGAGTTGCATTTGTACTTTTCATCTCTAAATTAATATAATAATATTAGTCAATTTACCAAATAGTGCATCTACTAATCGTTTTTTATCGGATCCATTATTCACTTTTACTAGATGATGCCTCTTTTATCATAAATAATAATTTTAACCATATTTTTAAAATTCTTTCAATCGGTTTAGGCTTATAAACCAGTTTATTAGTCTAAATTGATTCATTAGGGCTAAATCGGTTCAAAAATATTTAAAAATAAGGGTAAACTTGACGCACTAAATATGAATAGTGGAGGTATCATCTAGTAAAAATATAAATAGTATGAATATTATTTGATAAATTGCCCATAAGATTTCGTTTTAGATATGCAGATTTTTATCAGTACAAGAGAATTAATACTCCTAAGTGAATCTATTTTCCAATTATAATCACTTACATAATAATTTTACTTTTACTACTGCCTATAAATCCAACCCATCCTAGTGCACTCACCAATCCCAATCTCATCGACTACTCAGAGCCAAGATAAGATGACTCATAGAGTGGCTCTATTTGCTGTGCTAATATTTGTAGTCTTTCATGATCATGCTCTTGGCAGCAGGCTTATAGGTCCTGATAGGAGGATCCTTGTGAATTTTCCTGAGTCGTCATGGTTGGATGTATCCAATGAGGTGGTTGCTCATAAAGTCGACGATGTCAACCTAATCGCACATATCCCCGAATCACCATGGATGGAGGTGTCTAAAGATAAATGGAGTCAAGCGATAGCTGGTGACTTGGATGAGGAACATGTTGTCCCATCACAACCATGTTGCGAGGGGTCTGCTCATGACTTCAGCGAGAAACCCCACATCCCGGAAACACCATGGAGTCAAGCACCAGCTCGTGACTTCAGCGAGAAACCTCGCATCCCAAAAACTCCATGGAGCCAGGCGTCTACTCGTGACTTCAGCAAGAAACCCCGCATACCAGAAACACCATGGAGTCAAGCCCTTGCTCATGACTTCAATGAGAAACCTCGCATCCCAGAAACTCCATGGAGTCAGGCACCCGTACGTGACTTCAGTGAGAAACCTCGCATCCTGGAAACTCCATGAGACGACTTGGCTTAGGAAGCACTGTAAAACTTTGATGAGAAGCCTTGCATTCTCAAAACCCTATGGAGGCCTTGATGGCTACTTTGTTGGATGGGTCAATAATAAAAATGGAAAACATGTATAAGCTTCTATAATTTCAATGAATAATAACAATAATAATATCTCATTAAATAACCATTGATTCCTATATAACACATTTTTTTCTTTTGACAATTTGCATTCAAGCAAATTCATGTCATTGCTAAGATATTTTAACTAATATCAAACCTTCTAAGTTTCAGATCCATGTCATTGCCCTAGTCATAAATTATTAGTGATAATGTGCCATGGGTGTTTAATTAAAATTTTAATATGAATCTTTATTTCATATTATGTTGAATTAAGTTAAATCGGTCTTATTAAATGTATTGATTTACATGCATATGATTGAAAAAGAAGGAAAAAAGGAAAAATTAACTTAGCATATTTTTATGCTATTCTTGGTGAAGCCATTGAATTTCAAAGTTTGATAATGAAATCAATTGATGAGTTTATTAGATTAATATATATTTTTAGATAAGTGACATAGAAATATACTTCGATTATGGACTTGGACTACCGAAGGGCCGACTATAGAGCAGGAGAGTTGGACTTCGTATCGAGAAATTATCATGTCAAAAAATATACACCGAACCAAATAATTGGTTGATATGTTGGTATCAAACTTCATGATATAGGTTTGAGAATCATGTTGGAAGGATTGGATGTTGCAAATAATGAGCGATATGCTAAAAGAAATGATAATATCCTGGATGTTTGAATGAAGTGTCAGAAATTCGGATGACATGTTGGAAGAGCGTATAATATGTTGAAAGCTTCATAAAGCATCAGATATGTTGTTAATTTATCAAAGTAAGGTAATTTTAGATCAATTTGAGTTGGTATTAGGCCCAAACAATATTAACTTGTTAAGAAAGTTATTTGGTTGAAGCTGGGTCAAATTGGGTCCGTTAGAAGGTCAAACTGGTGGCCTAAAGTTAGCTTGGGCGATGGCACCACCAGGCCCACTTAAGTCAACCGACAAACATAGTTTGTGATTATTAACCTTTTCGATGATGGTACCACCTATGGTGATAGTAATACCACCTAAGGTGATGATAGTACCATCTATAATTTAAATTTTATAATGGTAGTACTGTCGGAGTCCAGAATTACAATATCAAAAGTTATGATGTACCACCCAATGTCAATGGTAGTATCGCTTGTATCTCGAGATTTTAAAATTTTAGCTCCATTCTTGGAAGCTTTTGAAGTCTATAAATACCTCAGTTAGGCTTGGTTAATAAAACATCCATTTATGAGCTTAAGAAGTGTTGTAGCTCTCTCTTTGAGCATTATTTGAGTCTCTTTTTCTCTCTTGAGTTTAGTTGTGATACTAAGTTGTTAGAGATAAGAGATCTTATAAAAGAGTGAGTATGAAGGTTCTCTCCTAATCCTGTAAAAAGAAAAAAAATTTATAACAAGAGTAGTTGATCTTCTCCCATCGAAAAGAAGATCGATAATGGAAGCTAGTGGCCTCAAAGAAAGATGAATCAAGAGTGGATGTAGATTGAAAAGATCAAACTACTATAAATCAATTTATATTCCTTCTCTTGATCGAAGCTTTTATTTGTGATTGCTTACCTATTATTCACTCTACTCACAACCTTTACTTATACTCAATATTTGGTTAATCGTGTTTCTAATATAGATTTATATACTAATTCACCTCTCCTCTTGGTGGCATTAAGATTCTAATAATTAGTATATAGCGATATCCTCTCATTTGGATTAACATCTAGGAGAAAATAAATAGTATTTTTAAGCAATCAAGATGGACACTCTTATCACATGTCCTCTCACGTTCAAAGGGACATATTATACATATTCAAAAACATAAATAAGGATTTTCTTGCTTTATATGGATTTTGATTTATGAAATATTATCGAGTTTAGTTTAAAAAAATCTTCTAATCCGATGGATGAATAAAATAATTATAAAAAGACAATATTTTCTTTAAATGTTAAAACTATGAATGTTTTATTTTATATTTTAGATAAAAATAGAGTTTCTATGACATATACTTAAAGTCACTTACGAAGGTATAAGTAAAGTAAACGAATCCAAAATTAATCTTTTAGTTTATGGTTATGAATTATTTAAAATGATGCGAAGCAAATATATATGCGACATATATATTTGTTTTAAGGATATTATCAATGGATTAGAAGATCTTGGTAAAAACTATATTAATCTTGAATTGGTGAGTAAGATCTTAAGGTCTCTTTATGATGGCTCATAAGATCTTTAATTACCTATAAAATAACATACAACATATATGATAAAAAATAAAAAAACCCTCTAAAGAAAAAGAAGGATATTGTTCTCAAATCCTAAGAAGATTCCTTAAGCAAAAGATGAAGTGATGATAACGAAGATATATCACTTCTTATAAAAAAGGAGTCAAAAGTTCATGAGGAAAAAAAAAGATAAATCTAGTAATAGGAAAAGTTAAGAATAAAAGTGAACGAAGATTAAAAAAATGAGTATCCATAATTGAAAAAGATGTCAACAACCCAAAAAAAGAATAAAACACTTAAAATCAACATCATATGAATCAAGTGAGTCAGAAGCAGCAGAATAGCAAATCAATGAAGAAGAAGTGACAAATATGATGGGAATAAAACAGGAATCAACTTTGTATACGAACAAATACTAGCAGACCGTCATGCACAGCGGAATGAAATGGAAATCACAATCAGATGAACACCAAGATTTACGTGGAAAACCCCTTCAACTCGAAGGGTAAAAACCACGGGACAAGCCAGAGAAAATCCACTATCAAAATAATGAATATACAGATCTCAGGCTTCTTGCCCAAGCCCAAAGCAATAGCCACAAGAGAATCTCAGGGATACAAGGACTATAATCCTAAACACAATATCCAAAACCTTCCCAAGAGATCACAGCAAGAATTCACTGCAAACTGATCTAACCTGAGATTTGAATGATTGAGAATAATCTTTTTCTGCCCTTGTCTTCTTCCCTTCTCTGGATCTCTTGTTTTCTGGCCTCTACTGTCAATCTGCAGTCTGCTTTTTCTCTCCCACGTTTTCAGCCGCCGCTGCTCTCTTAATCTCAACCCTAGCCACCTAATCTAGGTTTTAGGTTAATATAAGTGAGGTTCTGGGCCGTGGGCTTCACTAAAGCCCATTATGGGCTGAATCTGGGCCATCTGCCCAACAACCTCCCCCTTCAGCCCATAAGGGAGGCTGTCTCATGACTCCTCAATGTGAAGCCATGCCGACCAACTGTCGGCACATCTCCTGTTTCTCTTTCGGTAAAGCCTTTGTCAACATGTCTGCCCCATTATCATCTGTGTGAATTTTCTGAAGCTGTAACTGCTTCTCTTCAAGCACATTTCTGATCCAGTGATATCTGACATCTATATGTTTTGACTTGGAATGAAATGTTGGGTTCTTGCATAAATGGATGGCACTCTGGCTGTCACAATACACCACATAGTTTTCCTGTTTCAGCCCCAATTCTTGTAAGAATTCTTTCATCCATAACATTTCTTTGCAAACCTCTGTAGCAGCAATATATTCTGCCTCTGTGGTGGAGAGTGCAATACACCTTTGCAATCTGGACTGCCATGACACAGCTCCCCCTGCAAAAGTAAGTACAAAACCTGATGTGGACTTCCTTGTGTCAATATCTCTTGCCATATCTGCATCTGTGTAACCTGTCAATACAGGTGGTCCACCTCCAAAGCTTAAACAAACTTTAGAACTTCCTCTGAGATATCTAAAAATCCACTTCACTGCTGCCCAATGCTCTTTACCTGGATTTGCAAGAAATCTACTAGTAACACCCACTGCATATGCGATGTCCGGCCTCGTACATACCATTGCGTACATTAAACTTCCAACTGCTGAAGCATAAGGAACCTTTTGCATTTTCTCCTTCTCCTCATCACTTGACGGACTCTGATCTGAGCACAACTTGAAGTGACCTGCAAGAGGAGAACCAACTGGCTTTGCATTACTCATACTGAACCTATCCAATACCTTCTCAATGTATTTCTCCTGTGACAACCAAATCTTTCTCTTTCTTCTGTCACGAGAAATCTGCATGCCTAGTATTTGCTTTGCTGGCCCCATGTCCTTCATTGCAAAAGACTCACTTAGGTCCTTCTTCAACCTGTCAATCATAGACATATCTCTTCCGAGGATAAGCATATCATCAACATAAAGTAAGAGAATAATAAAATCCTCACCAAACCGTTTGATGTACACACAATGATCTGAAGCTGTTCTTTTATATTCATTTTCAATCATAAATGAATCAAACTTTTTATACCACTGTCTTGGAGCTTGCTTCAGCCCATACAAGCTCTTCTTCAACTTGCAGACAAGATTTTCTTTACCTTTGACTTTAAAGCCTTCTGGTTGCTCCATATAAATTTCCTCCTCCAAATCACCATGAAGGAAAGCTGTTTTCACATCTAACTGTTCAATCTCCAAGTCTAAGTTAGCAGCAATACCAAGAGCAACACGGATAGAAGACATTTTAACAACAGGAGAAAAAATTTCTTCAAAGTCAATACCTTTCTTTTGACCAAAGCCTTTCACAACCAATCTAGCTTTATATTTTGGTTGAGAACAATATTCTTGAGTCTTCAACCTGAAAACCCACTTGTTCTTCAAGGCCTTACTTCCCTCTGGTAATTGCACCAAATCATATGTGTGGTTCTTCTGCAGGGAATCCATCTCTTCCTGCATAGCAATAAACCACTTCTTTTTCTGCTCACTTTCAACTGCTTCCTGGTAACTCTCTGGTTCACCTGCATCAGTAAGCATCACATACTCATCTGTAGAGTATCTTCTGGAAGGTTGACGTTGTCTAGAAGATCTTCTTAACTGAGGTTCTGTGGGAACTTGCTCTCTTTCTTCTTCTTGCTCAACATGTCCTGCAGGTAGATCAACATCTGGCTCTGCACCATCTTCCTGCACACCTCCCCCATCACCCTGATATACTGGAGGAATAACTGGGTCACAGTCTACAAATCCCTTTGCAGAAGTCTTAGCTGGTGCCTCCTTCTTCAAATCCTCAATGGTTTGATCCTCAAAGAAGACAACATCTCTGCTTCTGAACACCTTCTGCTTTTCTGGATCCCAAAGCCTGTAACCAAACTGATCATGTGAGTAACCAAGAAAAATACACTCTTTTGTCTTACCATCCAGCTTGGACCTTTCATTGTTTGGAACATGTGCAAATGCACGACAACCAAACACTCTTAACTGCTTATAGGAGACATCTTTCCCTAACCATACATGCTCTGCAACATCACCATCTAGAGCTGTACATGGTGATAAGTTGATTACATCAACTGCAGTCCTCAAAGCCTCATCCCAAAACCTTTTGGGTAGCTTGGCCTGTGAAAGCATACATCTGATCTTTTCCATGATGGTGCGGTTCAGCCTCTCTGCAATTGCATTATGCTGAGGCGTACCAGGGACTGTCAACTCATGCTGGATGCCATGTGACCTGCAATAATCATTAAACAATCCTGTGTACTCACCACCATTATCTGATCTTATACATTTCAATTGTCTTTCTGTCTCCCTTTCAACTCTGGCATGAAACTCTTTGAAGATATTAATAACCTGATCTTTAGTCTTCAAAGCATAGGCCCAAACTTTCCTGGAAAAGTCATCTATAAAAGTAACAAAATAAAGTGCACCACTGATACTAGGAACATTAACAGATCCACCAGGAGTTTTTGTCCTCAAAGGACCACACACATCTGTATAGACACGGTCCAAGACATGCATTTTTCTAGATAAGGCAGGACTAACAAAGGAAACTCTATGTTGTTTACCAGCCAAACAATCAATACAAGGGTTCAAACGTGTACCTCTGAGAGATGGCAATACCTCTCTTTTGGAAAGTTCTTGCAACCCCTTCTCGCTCATGTGTCCTAGTCGCCTATGCCACAACTCCATGCTGGAGTCTTTCTCTGTAGCATTCAACTGCCCACCACAAGCTTTAGGCTGCAATCTATACAATGTATGACATTTCTTTCCATTAGCTACAACTAAAGAACCCTTACTGAGCTTCCACTGCCCTTTATGAAATCTGACATCAAAGTCTTCATCGTCCAGCCTTCCAACTGAAATTAAATTCAGTCTTAAGTCAACCACATGCCTCACATCCTTAAGTACCAACTTGCAATCAAGGTTGGTCTTTATATGGATATCTCCCATGCCAATGATGTTTGCTGTGCCATAGTTGCCCATCTTGACAACACCAAAATTTCCAGACCTGTAAGTAGCAAAGAACTCCCTCCGTGGTGTAGCATGATAAGAAGCACCTGTGTCAATTATCCACTCGAGATCCTGACACACACAAGAAAAAATATCATCAGAAGTAGACAAAATCAAATAATCACCACCTTGTACTGTAGCTGTGATATTCTCTTTTGACTCTGTATGCTCCACTTCTTTCCCCCTTTTCTTGTTCTTCTTAGGTTGCTTGCACTGATTCTTGTAATGTCCTTTCTCACCACAATTGTAGCAAACAATATCTTTCCTTGACCTTGACTTGCTTCTACCCACACGTGAACCACTTCTATCCTTTGACTTTGACCTTCCTCTGTTCTCTGAGACAAGTGCTTGTGAATCAATCTGAGAAGTTGCTGAATTCTTTCTCCTTAACTCCTCATTCAACAAACTGCTTGTTACTTGACTCATTGTGACAATACCATCTGGTGCCGAATTACTGAGGGAAACCACCAGTGTCTCCCAACTTTCTGGCAAAGAACTGAGAAGTAACAATGCCTGCAACTCATCATCAAGAGACATTTTCATAGAGGATAATTGGTTAGTAATACTCTGCATTTCATTTAAATGCTCAGGAATAGAAGTACCCTCTTTATATTTCAAGTTCACAAGTTTTCTGATCAGAAAAGCTTTGTTGCCAGCCGTTTTTCTTTCATAAAGACCTTCTAACTTTTTCCAAAGAGAGTATGCAGAACATTCAGTAGAAACATGGTGAAAGACACTATCATCTAGCCATTGTCGAATAAAACCAACTGTTTTTCGATCTAACCTCTTCCACTCATCATCTGTCATAGATGTGGGCTTTGCACTATCTCCTTGCAAAGGTCCATACAAATCTTTGCAATACAAGAGATCTTCCATTCTTGGTTTCCATATCATCCAATTGTTTCCATTTAAACTAATCATGCGAGAAATATTACCGGTCTCCATGTTCAGATACAAAAGATTAAATACCACCAAAACCCTGCTCTGATACCAGTTGATGGGAATAAAACAGGAATCAACTTTGTATACGAACAAATACTAGCAGACCGTCATGCACAGCGGAATGAAATGGAAATCACAATCAGATGAACACCAAGATTTACGTGGAAAACCCCTTCAACTCGAAGGGTAAAAACCACGGGACAAGCCAGAGAAAATCCACTATCAAAATAATGAATATACAGATCTCAGGCTTCTTGCCCAAGCCCAAAGCAATAGCCACAAGAGAATCTCAGGGATACAAGGACTATAATCCTAAACACAATATCCAAAACCTTCCCAAGAGATCACAGCAAGAATTCACTGCAAACTGATCTAACCTGAGATTTGAATGATTGAGAATAATCTTTTTCTGCCCTTGTCTTCTTCCCTTCTCTGGATCTCTTGTTTTCTGGCCTCTACTGTCAATCTGCAGTCTGCTTTTTCTCTCCCACGTTTTCAGCCGCCGCTGCTCTCTTAATCTCAACCCTAGCCACCTAATCTAGGTTTTAGGTTAATATAAGTGAGGTTCTGGGCCGTGGGCTTCACTAAAGCCCATTATGGGCTGAATCTGGGCCATCTGCCCAACAAAATATTGAATCTCAAATTTTGATGATTAAATTAATTGATAAAGTTATGATCTAATGAGCGTTGGAGTGACACAAGACTAACTTTGATCATAGAAAGATAAATTCATTAAAGTATGAAAAATTAAATGTTGGATTGGAATGAAATATGTTAGAAGAATAGACGTCAGGCCTGAGGACCGGTAGACATGCCAAAAGGACTTCGTGCCGTGATCTGTGATAACTAAACAAAAACTAAATCAATATTCCTATATTAAATAGGAATTAATATAAACAAAAACATAACTATGCATAAATCAACGTTCTTATAAGTTGGTTTTACACATTCTACATGTATATTAAGTGTTTAATAAGATGACTATTTTCTATTAAAAGCTAAAATGGATTAGAGTTAATAATTTAATAAAAAATTTAACTAGAAAACATAAGAAGAAAATAGAAAACTAACACCCTATTCATATGCTAAAAAAATCCATAAAAATTTAAAAAAAAATCTAAAATAAAAACCTAGTGACATATGTCTAAAGTGTCCTATTAAATTTTTTTTTAAAAAAAGTTTGAGATCATTTTAAACCGTCAATCTACACCACCCACCTATTAGAAAATTTTTCTCTAGATCAAATTTTCTAAATATATTATAGACTTCTTTAGAAGCTCAAATTTAAAAAATATTACATAGATGGTTATAATTTATTAGAAATAAAATAAACAAGGCAAAAATAATACATTATTCCAAATAAAAAATTTATTTTTATAAAAGAATGCTCAAAATATTGATAGTAAAATAATAAATTTTCATAACATTGTTCAGAATAATAAATATCAATTAAACCTAAAATCTTATCTACATAATAAACCAAAAGTTCATATTTCTTAACAAATATTTTTATAAAAATAGAGATATTAGAGCTCTATCACAAACAATGGAGGTTGTCACTATAATTTTTAAACTCTAGAAGTAGGAAATACTCAAACTATTCGATGCTTATAGGCAATGATACTTAACCCTAAGCATAATGACGCATGAAGTAGACGATGCTTGACGACTATGAGATATATTGTGATAACAATAATAGAATATAGAGGTGATATGAGATGAAAGGTTACACAATCCAGACGGATATATATACAATGTGTGGTAGAAAGCATCGATTCAAGTTAAATCAGTTTTTTATTCAATTTAATTCTATATGAAACCAAGTAGTTTTTTCAAGATTAATATTTGTTTTTATTTTAAAAATAAAAGAACTATTTAAATATTTTAAAAGTAGGATACTCTGCGAAAAAAAAAAAAAATCAGCTGTTTATTTCAAAATTTTACCCATGTTTTAATTCAAAATTAATATTTATGTTTATTAGGTATAAATAGCTAGGTGGGGGCGCCGAAGTCATCCAGTCCTCCTCCTCCTCCTCCTCCCGCTCGCTATATGCCATGCTATGGAGGTCAACAATCCTCCGCCTCCACAAGCAGCATATGCCACGAAGGGTTCCCCGGTTCCGATGGCCGTTGCACTCCCTGCATCCTCCTCCTCCTTTCGTCGAGCGCAACCGACGGCCGCGGCTCTCCCTCCTGGCTGACCGCTGCGCTTCCATGCGTCAGCTCAAACAGGTGCATGCCCAAATGATCGTCTCCGCCCGCATTGCCGACAACTACGCCGCAAGTCGCCTCCTTTCGTTCGCTGCCCTCTCCCCCTCCGGCGACCTTCACCACGCCCTCCGCCTCTTCCGCGCCACCGCCGTCCCCAACTCCTTCATGTGGAACACCCTCATCCGCGCCCTCGCCGCTTCCCCCTCTCCCGCCACTGCCGTCGCCCTTTTCTCTGAGATGCTGCAGGTTGGCACCCCTTCCGGCAAGCACACCTTTCCTTTCCTCCTCAAGGCCTGCGCTTGTCTCCCCTCCCCCTCCATCGCGCGGCAGGTCCACGCTCATGTCCTCAAGCGCGGGTTCCATGTGGACCCCTATGTCGTCAATGGCTTGGTCCGCTGTTACGGTGTTCATGGTCATCTCGGGGATGCCCGGAGGCTGTTCGATGGATTGCCCGAAAAGAATCTAATCGTCTGGACCACGATGATCAGCTCTTATGCGCAGAATTTCTGCTCCAATGAAGCTCTCTTACTTTTTGACCGGATGATCGGCACGGGTGTCGAACCATGCAATGCCACTCTGGCTTCCGTGCTGTCAGCTTGTGCTAGATCTGGTGGGTTGGACTTGGGGCAGCAGATTCACTCGTTTATAAGGGAGAAGGGAATAGAAGTGGGAGTCATTCTCGGCACTGCGTTAGTGGATATGTATTCTAAGAATGGTGCGGTCACAGCCGCACTTGAGCTGTTCAGGCAAATGCCAGAGAAGAACACAGCGACATGGAACGCTGTGATCTGTGGTTTGGCTCATCATGGCCTTGCCAATGCAGCTCTTGATCTGTTCCACCAGTTGGAGAGGGAGCAGGTCCAACCGAACGATGTAACTTTTGTAGGTGTCCTGTCAGCTTGTTGCCATGCTGGCTTTCTTGAAGTAGGGCGCCGGATTTTTTATTCCATGGAAAGGATCTACAAGATTGAGCCAAAGGTGGAGCACTATGGGTGCATGGTTGATCTTCTTGGCCGGTGCGGGAATCTATTAGAGGCTGAGCGCTTAATTGAAGGAATGAAATGGGGGGCTGATGTGGTCGTTCTAGGAGCTTTGCTGACTGCCTGCAAGAACCATGGGAACATCAACATTGCAGAGAGGGTGGTCAATGAAATGCTCAGATTGGATCCTGGAAACCATGGTGTTTATGTTGTTCTGTCCAATATGTATGCAGAGGTGGGAAGATGGAAAGATGTTACGAGGTTGAGGAAAGTGATGAGGGTTGGAGGTTTGAAAAAGATTCCTGGATGGAGCTGTGTAGAGGGTGATTTAGCTAAGTAATTTTTGTACCCTTCTGGTGTTATTGCCCAAGTTGCAACTACACATGGAAGTGGTCTTATGTTTGAGACAAGGAAGCCAGTTACATTTATCCATCTGGGTATTTATGTTGTTCTATCCAACATGTATGCAGAATTGGGAAGATGGAAAGATGTTACAAGGTTGAGGAAAGTGACTAGGGTTGGAGGTCTGAAAAAGATTCCTGGATGAGGCTGTCTAGAGGGTGATGCCTAGCTAAGTAATTTTTGTGCCCTGCTGGTGTTATTTCCCAAATTACAATGACACATGGAAGTGGTCTCATTTTTGACGCAAGGAAGCCGTGTTACATATATCCATCTGGTAAGTGCCTTATCTAAACATAGCTGGCAGAACACCCATTACATTCTTTGTTTTAAATGAGATGAAGCTTCCAACTCCGACATGCACAGGATAGTATATTGATATAAGCTTTTTGTAATAATTTGTCATTTTAACTGAGACTATGAATACAGGATTGTATGGTAAGAAAACTGAAACAAGTGGTCTACCTCGTGAAAAAATGTGTAAAAGCCTGTTGAGTTTATTTTGGATATATTGATATAGCAAGGGATTGATAAAATTGCAAACAAGATTGGCATCAAACTGGGTCTGTCTAATATTTGAAGGTTACGAAGGCTTTACTTGGAATTGGAGGCCTAGCATGCTGCCTCAGGCTTTTCTTTTTTCCAAAGGTTTCCTTTCTATATCTAAGTATTATGTGACCATATGCTCTAGATATTTCCAACAAGATTTGACCACTTAATTATGCATAAAAAGATAACAGAGATGCGTGATTCTTGGTTCAATGTGTGGTGCAAGAACCTGTGATAAGGTCCCTAGTAATACCATCTGTTGGGTTGAAAATATCCCAAATTGTCCTGTAAAAGCATTGGGTATGATTTTCATTTGAAAGGATAAAAAGTATTTTCTCAACTAATTGCCTGTCTTTGCTAGCTTTTTAGATTCATGATTTAGTTATTTAGTGTTTGCATGCTGTTATATGTTTCTTTAATTTTTATACATTTAAACTCTCTATGAATGTCTGACAAAGGTTTCTTTATGCCTTCCATAAAGCAGACAACATGTAGAGACTAATGGAGAGCAGGATTTGTTTTAACTTGATTGCTGTGGCATGACTGAGAGTGTATTGGGAAGCAGTGGTGAACCAGGGTGCACCTACGAGAGCTTCATGCAAGGATCAACATGGAAATGAAATTGGAGGATATGCAATTCAGGTTAGAGAAATAGTTTTAGATATTACACCTGTAGCAGAAGCACAATACTGGTATGACATCTAGCAACAACTAGCAGCCGAGTTGATTGCATTCTTTGTGTTTGCTTGCAGTTGTAGTTGCATGGATCTTAGTTCTAAAGAATCACCAAAAGGAAGATCAAACATACAACGGAAAGGTAAATTTTATGTGAATTTTTTTAACCTTTTTGTAATGCTTGGTTGAGAAGCTTGAATGAATGGTCATATGCCACTTGATAGTGTATTTAAGTAATCTCATGAAAATATCCCCTTTGTATACAGTGAGATTTTGTGTAATATTAATCCTTTCTAGACTTTGTATTAATGGACTTTTAAGATATATAGCATTTGTGCATGAACAAACATAGATAAAGAGCAGTAGAATCTTGCATGGAATAGATGAAATGCCATATATCACTTATTTTATGTATTTTAAATGGTACTATGAAAATATCCTTTCTGTTTGCATGAATAAAACTGTAATTTTAAGATTTAGTGTAGCTGGAAATTTCATGCACTTGTAGTCTTCTCTCTGAAGTTGACTTCTAAGATGTACATGAGTACATACAAATAAAAGCAATAGCAATTTGTTTTGGATAATATGAGATTGGTAGAAAAAAACATCAAAGTGAAGGTCTTTGTCTTATTTAGGTTCCTAAAAGAATCATGCACTAGTATCATACATGAATATTAAATATCGTCTATAATCATAAGTATAGATTAATTTTTGAAAAAAATAAAATGGGCAAAATATGAAAAGAAAAAAAAAAGTGAAATGCAAGACTTTTAAATTTACATAGTCTAATTCCTCATTTCTATATAACAACATATGATTAAAAGGAAATTTCAATGGAAAAGTAGGAAATAAAAGATATTGACATCCATAGATGACAAGATTCTGGGAATCGTTTTGGGTGTGCTTTGTGATCCGTGCTGATGCGGATGCAGCGTAGATCTGATGGGACCATCTACCATGCTTTGTGCATGGAAGAGAGGCGACATAGTTGACTCTCTTTTTTGTCTGTCAAGGGAAACTGCAGTTCGCAGCCGTGGTTTCTTGTTCTAGAAATAGACAATGATACAGCAGCTGTTGTAGAATTGACTCCTATATCTCAAGGAACTGTTTTTCTCCTTGTATGGAAAGCTCATACTAATGTAGTTCTTAACAATACTTTTCATAATGGCGATAACTAATTAGACAAAACCGTCGCTTATGTACATTCTGCTATAGGGTTAACCACTTTGAACATGAGGGAAGGAATCCTATATGCCAATATCTTGTTAGACAGGAAAGATATTAATTGGTTTGGGTCAAGCTTAACTAGAATGATTACTCATAAGCAAGATGGAGGATTAAGCTTTATTGCAAGAAAGGATAATATTCTTTTATGTTTTTCATTTGTTACAGGTACCATGACTGTCGGGATAATTTCTATTGCAAAGCTGCAGCTTCTCAGGACCGACTCGAGGCTGCGATCTTGAGATAGCTCTCATGAAATAATAGCTACTCAGGAAGGACTCGAAGTTGCAGTCAGGGAAGGAATCAGATTTATTCATGTAAAAAATTTTGTGAAAACGTGGTTATCACTTCCATCTGTTGGTATCTTTTAGAGTTTAAAACTGTAATAGTGTTTTATCTGTTGGTATCTTTTAGAGTTTAAAATTGTAATATTGTTTTATCTGTTGGTATCTTTTAGATGTTAAAATTATTCATGTACTTGTCGAAGGGAATGGAGTGGTTAATTGGTTGGCTTGTATCCAGCCAGATATTTTGTTTCACTCTAATACAAACAAAGCTATATTTTTGTCTCTGTCTCCAGCAAACTTTAATTTCTCCTTATTCTTGTAGTGTTTTAGGTAAAATATATGTTATCACATATATGTAGACTTCATGATTTCATATTATCTTTCGAAATTTAAGTTTAGCATAAATAAAAATTTATAGAATCTAAAATTATAAATGTACCATCATAGTTATCTTTCATCACGATCCACGGATTACCACTTTATCACACACGGAACTCTAATTGATATCCATAAGCTTTAAATATTTCATATAAGCATATTTTATATTTTTAAGTTAAACCAGCAAATGTTTGGTGAGGACAAACATGTTTTTACCGACCTATGTAAAAATATAAGCTCATATAATAGAACCCTTGTTTAAATCTCTGGCAAATAAAAGCAAATGGCAAGACAAAGAACCTAAAACATTCGACTAACCAATTCAAATTGGGACCAATTTGTAACCTTAATAAAGGGGAATCTGAATGAGAGTAATGTCACCAAATCCATTTGTTAAACAAGGCATTGGAAACCTTGGGCAGGAAAGCAAGTGATACTAGAGAAAAGAACAATAAATATTTGCCCAGTCCATTGTGAACTAACAAAATCCAACCAGAATACGCTCTTCTATAATTAAACCATGGTGCCAAAGCCTAAATTTACAAGGCTTCTAATCTCAGCAAGCTCTAAACTTTCCACCGTGGGCGCATGGAAATATCAATTTGTTTTTCTACAATCAACAAGTTCAGACCCGCTGATTTGGACTGATCATGCTGACCTTAAGAATCACTGAGTCGCCTCCTCAATTTGGATATTACTACTCGTTACCCTTGAATCATCCTCTGGCATGACAGTCACAGGTTCATCTTTGGTTGACTTAACTACGTGGCCATCTTTACTTCGAGGAAATCTCTTCTTCGACCATTTCTTCTTGAAATTGGCCTTCTTGGGTTTGATCTTTTTCACTGCTTCAGCATGCACTTCTGGCTCTTTCACTTTCCGTTTACCAGGAAGAACGGCATATTGGGAGGCACTATCAGTGCCCTTTCGAGACTGACCTGTACTGAAAAAGATTTAGTACGGCAAAAGAACAAAAGAGAGCCACAGTTCAACATTTATTTGGATAAATAATCATATGCTTAGCCTACTCTGGATGGCTAAAAGAGCTGTTCGTGCTGCTTTTATCTCGGCTTCCTTTTTTGTCCTTGCTGCAGCTCCTATGTATTGAATTCCACCAATCTCAACAGTACATGTAAATGGAGTTGCTCCAGAGGAATTTTTGGTGCATATGTAGGACGGAATCGCATAGTTCATTTTCTGTGCATACTCTTGTAGTAGATTCTTGCATAGACCAGTTTCATGCTGGAGAAGATAAACCAATTTTCACATACCAAGATTATATAAACTTGAGGATTCTTAACAGCATGACAATGAACTAGCATGGAATGAGTGTCTCCGTGTGATGATAGAACCCTAGGGTTCTATCGTGGAGGAAGAAGGTGGAAAGGGGGATAATCGATCCCTTCGAGGGGATCGGGCCTCCTAGATCACTTCGAGAGGATCTGCCTCCTAAGGTTTTGCCTTTAGCTAAAACTAATACTTCTTCATTGATTGATTTACTCCTAACTGAAAATAATAACCGACTTCATCTCAACCGAAGATAAAAACCAACTCTAACCACTTATAACTGACTTGATAAAGTTCACCCGACCCATAACTGACTTAGCTAGGGTCTTATCATATGATCTCTCTGCTCTTCAAGAAAGCAAGTCGCACATAGTTTGTATTTATCAAATCATGTAATATCTAATGTAAGCCATGAGGGAAAATATCATTCGATAATTTTACAGAAATCACAAAAATATAAAGCTCTTGAACGACCTAAAATACAAAGAACGATGCACATAAAATCAAAGCATATCCTGCACATGAATAATATATTATTGAGTACCATGCACATGAATATAGACATATCAAGAATTAGAACAGAATGTTTAATGCTGGATTTACCACACCATTGCCTAGTTTATCTTGATTCATGATTTTTCTAAAGACACAAATGTCGTATTATAAGGTGAGGGAGCATACAACTGTAGGCAAATTTTCAATCATCTGGCCAGACTTGTGAATCTCCATGAGTGCAATTTCAGCAGCAGACTGTTCCGCAGCCTTGCGGTTGAAAAAACCAGGAAGCGAATCATATCTGACGTGATTGACAATAACTGTTGACTTGAAGACAGGCTCATGCGAAGGACCTTCCTTGAGAGTCTGATATACAGGTGTAGGAATGCCTACTTTTTGTGCATACTCTTGCAAGCGACTCTTGAAAACATAGCAGCTAGCCACCCCTAAAATGGGTCAGTAAAACATAAATTCACTGTATAAATCACTATGCCGACCCCAAATAGTTGGGACTTATTGGCTTTGTTGTTATTGTTGACTGTATAAATCACTAAAAATTTGCAGAAGAGGTAAATTCCAAGAATTTTGCAAATCACCAACTGTACAGCTTCAGAAATTACATTATGGATGTATATAACTTCCACACAACAAGCTAAATTGGTTAAGAATTATTAAAACAGGATCTGAACTCCATAAAATTGCTGCCTACCTACTGTGCTGTTATAATTAAGCCTTTTCACTGAAGTTATCACTTTGAAATGAAACAAAAGCATCGCTACGGTCATCAACAGCATGGTTTCATTAAGGCAAAAGATAATTGGCAAATGATGGCAATGGATAAAAGTAAAATCGTACCATTATCACAGACATCACTATAGTCGTAAGTTGTAACTTCACTAAGTGGCACGTACTGCTATCATCTGATGAAAGTAAATATTTCTCTTTATCATAATAGATTCCACACTCTTAAACTCATGAACTTGGATCAACTCGAAAGTCAACTGGACCTAGTGCAGTTGAATACTAAACTGAGATCTCAACAGATCTCAAAAAGTCTAGGACATAATAATTAATCATGAGTTAAGAAATATATATATTATGTCAATTCATCTAGAAACAAACAAACAAAAAAAAAACACATGAGAAAGATGGCATATAGAGATGTAAAAAGTTGCATAAAGCTAAAAATTTGCCATTATTCATATTATGGGGATATTAGTTTTTGATTCATCAGAATAGTCAAACCAAAAAGCAACAAGAAAAAACAATCAAGTATACTAAAATATTTAGAGCATACCTTTTGCATTGTCCGGACTCTTTTCAGTTGTATTATCTTTATTTTTCTCTGTGTATTCTCTCAGCGCAAACCCCTCAAGATTCATCTGCCCTCAAAGAAACCGAAGTTATAGCAATACCACCTGTATATCGGCACAACAAAGCTCATAGTCGCCTTAAAATCATCAACACAAGATCAACTAAATCAAAGAAGAAAACAATTTTGGTGATCATGATATCCCTAGAATTATATGCACAAGCTGAACTAGATCGAACTTTTTCGTGACAAAGGAATGCTGAATCCTTCAATGAACACTAAAAACAAACTTCTTATGACCATATTTCGTTCGAAGAAATGGCACACAGAGACTACGCGAAAACAAAGACAACGAAACGAGAGATCGAATCTTTGATGCCGAAACAACCCTGCTCAAACATAAAGCGGTTCTACTGAATCGCATTTATCCCAGCAAAATAGCTTTCGAGAACAGCATTAGGGGGTGTTCCACCTTAAGGATTCCTTCTGTAAGGCTCCTCTGTGGTAGCCCTGGCCCCAGCTCCACCGGACCGGTCACGCTTTCGGCCTTGGTACCAGCGGGGCGGAAGGCGGCACGAAAGCGAGATGAGGCGGAGCGAAGGGCTCGAAGGCTCACCGCGGATGCCCTACTCTCCCTTCAAAGGCCGAATGCTAAAACCACGCCCAATTTTTTGACAATACAAAACCTCCCCCGCACCTTTGACGACTCCGAGTCCTGACCGGGTGATTTCAGACTCGGGCGAGTTCGTGACTCGGTGTTACAGCTTCACCGAGCTATTATTTATATTTCGTTAAAATGTTGGAACTTAAACTTTTAGATATATATATATATTATGATATCAATTCAAATTTCAGATGTTAGATTTAGATCAATTTTTAAATAAATATAAATTAATTATTTAGTAACATATTAGAACAAAAGTTAGTAGGAAAATTACAACCTCACATTTGGAAACAAAGGTTAGTATAATGCTGTGAAAGTAATAATTACAATGACTGATAGTAAAAAGCCAGAGGGATGAAATGATTTAGCATGATAAAAAAAAATATCTTAATGTTTTTAATATTTATTATTAGTGTTCTTTTTAGGAAACTTAAAATTTTTGATGCCATAGTATTTTTTTTTAATTCATTATCAAAAGGACATCAAAACTTCTAACATTGACATTTATTTTTATTTTAAGAATATCTTAATGGCTGGGTTAATCTATGTTTAGGTTCTAATTCACTGTAATATAAGGAGTCTAGATTTGCAATGGAAGATAGCCTTTTTAATTTTATTAAGAAATTTCTCATTCATTTTTTTTTTCTTGAATATAAATCATCAACGAGGGGTTTGCTAAAATGAGGAATACACAATTATATACATAAGTGAAGGAGCAAAATCATTGCTTACCACATCAAGTATGTGCTTCGGAGTATTTTTTATAATTTATGTTTAAAAAACAAATTGTTAAGATATATATATTTTTTCTTTATTTTAATTGGATCAGATTTTATTCTTTTTCGAGTTTTTATACCCCAACACTCATTTTGGGGTGAGTGAGAATCTCAACTTCCTGTAATCACTAAAAAATAATACTTGTATCTTCAAAATCGAAAATATCTCTGCTCTTTGACAAGAAAGAATGTAATGAAATGATTGTGTAGACATTGGACTGATTAAAATGTTAAAAAGTGATTGACCACAAGAACAGTGAAGATTGTTATATTTAGATGAACCATTACAAAATAAACATTACTTAATGGAAGTTTTTTGCAGATCAAGTAGAGAACCATCACTTTGCAAGTATTGTTAGATATATTATTATTATTATTATTATTATTATCTTTGAGAAGCTGGTAGAGAGTCTTTAGTAACAAAACAAACATCCACCCGAGAGTAGAGATATATGGTCACTAAGAGATAGCAGTTGACTTTGCAAATAAGACAGCGGAAGTATTGTCATCCTCTCTCTCTCTCTCTCTCTCTCTCTCTCTCTCTCTCTCTCATGGACACTTGGGTTTCCCTTGCTTGGTCTTCCAGTTGTTGTAGCATGGGCACTCCTCCTTGTGCCCATATGTACCAGATGGAACACACAGACACTTCGCACAGCACATATTGCAGTAGAACAAGCAGGGCTTCCTGTGAGATGTTTCGGAGCATCTGTACGCACACTTCCCAGCACATTCTGCATGTCAAAGTTTGTCACTCAACTCTCCTCCGTCGTTTCAGACATCATCAAATGCGAGTGAGAAGAATGCATACCCTCAGGCCGAAGGGAACCTTCTCCACCGCTCTGTTGCATTGCGAGTTCATGTCATCAGAAGAAGAAGAACAAGAAGCCATAACTCAACTTACAAACTCGAAGAAGATACACCAAAGGAACTTACTGGTTGATAGACTGCAGCAGTGTCGGCAGCAATCATCTCAGCCTGCCACTACAGAAGCATTGTAATCAAAGCGTTGCGATAAAAAGGGCAGAACTTGCAGAAGAAATCAAAGAGAAGTATTACCACGAAAACAAACGCCAGCAGCAGCAGCAGGAGGAGAGAGGAAGAACGAGACATCTTCTTCTTCCACCTATGGCAACAAGTGTACGGATCTTGGTGTCGAAGTAATGCATTCTTCTTTATGGACAAGCAGCGGTGAACTATATATATAGGTGGTAGATCCATTGAAGGTCTGCCAGAAATAATTCCGGTTTTAAATATATGTAATTAAGGACTCTTATCTGTATGGAACATTTGAAGATCGAAATAGCAGATTAATTTGTAGAACAGAGAAAGAAAAGGATCGACTCGTCTGATGCGGAAACAAATCAGTGATATAAATGTTACGTATTCCCTCTTCATCTCGTGAGCTGTGGAAGATACAGTTCTCACACTTGTCGTTTCTTATTCCTCTCTGCACACCTCCACCGTTCCATTAGGGCTATATGGTGCAGCAAATCACCGGTGACAAGGTTTTCAATTAGCATCATTCTCCGAATTCGAAGATGTGATAGGGGTCTTTACTCGTCTCCCGACGAGGAAAAAGAAAAAAGAATTCCTAATAGACGAATGCACGAACCCAAAAAAAGAAAAGAAAAAAAAAATGAATACCATGAATGAACATCAACAATCGATTCTATGGTCCAGCATTATGCCACTCATAACTTGTGGGTTTGGCACATTCCTCGTTACGTAATATAATTTAAAAAATAATTAAAATTTATTAGAGATTTTATGAATTAATTAAATTATTAATTATTTTTTAATGAGTGATTTGATTTTTATAAAATAAATATTTTAGACTCCATAAAAGTATGTTAAATTGATTTACAAGATTAACTCGTATGGTCAAGTAATACCTACCACATATCGTCGCTCATGTGATTGAAGTATTGTCTAACCCATATGGTTAGGCATAATCGATCTTATGTGACTAAATATGGTTCAACTCATGTGGTCAGACATAACTTAACCCATGTGGCTAGATATAATTCAACTCATGTGACTATACATGACCCGACCTATATGGTCAGGTACGATCTGACCTATATGATTAGGCATGACTTAGGGTATGTGACCAAATATAATTCAACCCGTGTGGTTAAGTATGACCCACCTCTTGTGACCAAGTACGACACAGCTCATGTGGCTATGTACAACATACCTCATATGACCAAATATGACAAAACCTATATGACTAGGTACAACCCAACCTCATGTGGTTGATATGACCCAACCACATTTGGTCAGGTACGATGCAACTAATACGACTAAACATGACTTAGCTTATGTGGTTATGCACGATTAAGCTCATGTGATCGAGCATAATTCAACCCATATAATTATGCACGAGCCAACTCATGGGACAAGTGCGATCCAGTTCAGTTGTAAGGCTTAGCCCAACCCATGAAACTAAGTCCACCCAACTATGTGACTAGTGTTAGACATGTTGCCTATAATAGACATGTGCATTGCATATGTCTATTATAGGCATATGACATATCCATGACTCAAGTGGGTCGGTTTAGTTTGGACTAACACTATATGATATAATTTCATTAAGGTGATACGGTGTAGCATATCACTGGTGATAAGGTCTTTACTAGTCTCCCGATGATAAGGTCATTAATAGAAGAATACATGCACCAAAAAAAAAAGATTACTTTGTACATACATTAATTTGAACCCACACAAAGATTATTAAACAATAATATTTTATTTATACCATGAACTAACATCACCAATAGATTAGATGGCCCATCATTATGCCACTCGTAACTTGTGGGCTTGGCACATTCCTAGTTACGTAATATAATTAAAAAAATTAAAGTTAATTTTCTTAATTATATGAGTAAGTTAGAGATTTTATGAATTATATGTGTGTGAACTAAATATAATGAATTATAAATTAATTTTATGATTTATGTTTTAATGAGTGATTTGATTTTTAGAAAAAAAATTAGATTCCATCCTTGTGTGTGAACTAAAAGAGATAATATTATAATTTCATCTTTATATGTGAAATTAAAATAAATATAAAGACTAAATTATTGCTTATCTTTATGAGAATTCATCTTCAATTAGCTCTCCCTAGTTCCGAGCTTAGTAATCGGAGGATCGAGGAAAGGGTTCCCCGAGGAGAGTTAGACTCTTATATATTTTTGCTATCAATTTTTATTCATATTTAAAAAATTTAATATTTGAATTACTATAATTTATATGATGCATAATAATATTTTAATTTTAAAAATTTATGATTAATAAATAATAATTATTTAATTATGCTATTAAAATTATTATTTAGTTTAGTAATAGTTATAATTCCTTATGTTTAAAATTATATGTAAATTTTTATGATTTAATTAGTTTTATATTTAGAATCATGAATCTAAATTAGTTATTTTATGAAAAAATTAAGGTTAATGATTTTTTAAATTTTTAAAAATAATTTTTTTAAAAATTAGAAAATAATTTAATAAGAGAGATCAAAATAGGGGTCTAACCTAAGTTAAATTGATTAACAAGATCAATTCATACGGTTAGGTACGACTTAGCATATATAGTCAAGCATAACCTAGCCCATGTGACTAAAATATAATCTAACCCATATGGTTAGGCATGATCAATCTTATGTGGCTAAATATGACTCAACTCATGTGGTCAGACATAACTTAACTCATGTGGTTAGATACAACTCAGCTCATATGACTAGGATGACCCAACCTATGTGATCATATATGGTCTAACCCATATGATTAGGCATGACTTAGGCTATGTAAGTGAATATAATCTAGCTCGTGTGGTTAAGTACAACATAGCTCATGTGGCCAAGTACGATACACTCATGTGGTTATGTATGACATAACTTATATAACCAGGTATGATACAACTTATGTAGTTCTATACAATCTAACCCCAAGTGGCCGAGTATGACTCAACCACAATTGGTCATATACGATGTAACCCATATAGCCAAGCATCATCTAGCTCATGTGGCTATGCACGATTGAATTCATGATTAGGTACGACCCAACTCATGAGATAACTCATATGATTAGGTACGACCCATATGATTAGGTACGACCCAACTCATGAGACAACTCATGAGATATAATCCAACCCATATGATTAGGTACGACCCAACTCATGAGACAAGTGTGATCCAGTTTAGTTGTAAGGCTTAGCCCAACTTATGAAACTAGGCCTACACAACTATTAGACATATTATCTCCCTTTTATCTAGCACATCAACCCAATCTGTTGCCTATAATAGACATATGAGATGCATATGACCCATGCATGAGTAAAGTGGGTTGGTTTGGTTTAGGCTATTATTATGTGACTTAGTTTAATTTTGTCTTCTTTTATTGGTTTAAGCTTGTTAGTTGATCCAATCAGATTCGGTTTAACCTGATTTATGATGATTATTAACTAATTTATCTAGTTCAAACATACTTAGCATAATTGAAATTAATCAAGTTTAAACTAAACCAATTTAGGGTGATTATAAACTGGTTTCTGATTTAAGGTTAGTTCTATTAAGTTCTAATTAATTGAGTTTGGTTCAAGTTAATTGAACTATCTAATTAAGGTTATAGTTGATTGAAGACTCTTTAGAGATAATTATTTTTTTATTTTTATTTTTAGATTAAATTGATGATATTAATATGATTTTTACCATATAATATATATCAGTATATTGAGTGGTCCAAATTGAAAGTGTAACCTATGAAAGGAGTTGTGGTCCATCACAATATAAAGCTACTAATGAATATAGTCTAAGAGGCCAAACATCATTATTTCTAATAATAATTCATCATATTATTTCTTAGATGCATACATGAATGAATGACCGAATATAAATGAATGATTATGGTTGACTATGTATCTCTACCAAGGATAAGTATGGTGATTTTCTTAAGGGATTAATGGATCATCACATGTAATGAGAGGAATATGTCCTTGGATATATGAGAGATGCTACTCCATTTGTTGTTGATAGTGCAATATGGGTTCTTTCCATTCGTTATTGGGAATAATATATCCAGTAGAGTATGCTTCTCAATTCACTATTAGCTATCGAGTGTGATGTACGCCCTTATTATTTGATTATTATGTATGCCATCAAGATATATTACATATGATTAATACATAATTTTATTTACCATATAAGAATTATCATTTTTTTATACATAAGTTTCATAATAAATTTATATATTATCATTTCATATTAAATTATTTTATGAATCTTGAATTTTATTTTTATGATTTTTTAGAGGTTTATACCAACATGTATGGTTGCTGATGTGTTTTATCCTATATTTATCTTCAAAGTAACATATTATTTGTAATAAATATGAGGCTTGGGTGAAAGATATTTATCATCGCTTATAACCCTATTATGAAGATATAATTTTTTACTTAAAAATATTATAAAGATAAGGATTTGAAGTTAAAGATTAAAAAAGAGAGTGTATTTTATAAATTATGAATAATAAAATGATAAATTAAAAAAAAAATCTGAGATGTGATAATATCAATGTTGACTTTAAGCTTCTTGGGAACCCTATTGTGTGACATTATAATCATTCCAATAATTACTTGAGCTTCTTATATAAAAAAATAATTTATAAGTGTATTTTTAAGACTTTGTTAAACAATTAGAGTACATAACATATAAATTTCAATGAAAGGATCAGCCATAAATGAAATTGGAATAAACCTTAACGAGAATGTCAACTTAAGTGAGAGAACTAATTTAGTCCACATTAGAAATAGACTAAGACTTTAAGTTAAGTTATAAGGGTGTGATAGGTGTATAATTATTAAGTTAAGTTGTAAATATTTTGGACCAATGGCACAGGCGTGAGGTCGAGCAATGATAGAACATATTTACTAACTTAAGTATCAACATTTTTCATCAGTCTCTCTTAGTATTATTATAAGAGACTTGTTAAACAATCTCATCCTTGACTCAAAAGCTTGTTGAAGCTTGGGTACTAGACTCATGTTGAGTAATAATAATTTACATTAATAAATTTTTATCTTCAAAGAATCATATTCTTTTTGTCTAGAATTAGTGTATATCAGCTAAGAAAATAAATGATTTATATAAGAAAAAAAATATTTTGATCCCTAATAGCGTTAAATTTGATCCTGAACTTGACTTAGCAGAATTAATGCGATTCAACTCGAGTTTTGAGTATTGTCTCATTTAGAAGAATAGAATTGTTAAGTATTTAAGACTTAGATAAAAGATTTTTTTTTTTTTTCTAAAGATGAGACACGCTCGTACCTTATGTTATTTTTATCCCACTTCAATTCAAAGATGAAAAATAATCATATATTATGTCTTGCTTCCTACAAGAGATTACATTGCAGATTTGTCTAGTAAAAAATTTATTTTGACAATAAAGTTAGTACATTATATTGTAATATTTGATAGTTGATAATCTATACTAACTAAATTTTATATATCAAATCCCGATTGATAAAAATAGTTATTTTTAAACATATATATATTTTTATTCTTTAATTTTGTCAAGAATAACATTATTCATTGAAATAAATATCCATTCAATTCCCTTTTTTTCAAGATCATTCTTTTCCTCTGTTGTCACCGTTCCTAAATAATTGACTTGCACTGCATGATTATTAAAAACCACCATCGATTGGGCCTCAAAACTTTAATGTATTTTGTCTTCATGCATCTTCTCAGGATCCCATTTGACCATGGCGGTCCATGCCACCTCAAAAGAGAGACAAGCCTTGTACCATGGTGCTCCTCACACCAGCCCACCTTGGCACGAAGGAGAAGAAAGGGACAAAGACCTCACTTCCATTCCCTTCGACACCCACAGCCCTTCTTCCCATGCTAACCTCCCACAGTGGCCAATAAATCATGCAAAACCCCACCACAGTCCTCCCTCCCATACCCTTCCAAGAACCCAAGAAGACCACAACAATAAAGCACACAGAGATGGCTTCCGTCCCTGGAGCTCAATCTCTCCCCCTGCTCCTCTTCTTCCTCCTCATGGTTGCCTCTTTCTCCCGCCTTCCGTGCTCAGCTGATGTGAGTTCCTCCTTTTCATCACAGCTGCTGTATGATGGGCGTGCATGCTTTTCTCGGTTGATTTTGTTTGTTGTGTTCCCGAGGCAGGCGGTGACCGGGCCGACGGCGTCGATGAATCCGGTGTCGGCGGTGCCGGGGCTGAGGTCGGTGCCGATCGACGAGGCCAAGCGGCGCCGACTCGGTAACTTCCAGATATGCGCCCTCTGCACCTGCTGCGGAGGCCCCAGGAGGCTCTGCCTCCCGTCTCCCTGCTGCTACACCATCAACTGCAACATCCCCAACAGGCCCTTCGGGTTCTGCTCTTTCACCCCGAGGACATGCAACTGCTTTGGGTGCCACCTCTGAGAAGAGAGACTGTTCCTTTTCTTCCCTTCTTCTTACTTGAGCTTCTGCTTCTACAGGTATTGCTCCTCAATGTGTTGCATTTGCACAGAAAATTTGCTAAACTGTCCATACTGAGTGGGTGCTTCTATCACTGGCTTGCTAAATTGTGTTAGATTACTCAGTCCTGAGGAATGCAGCTGATGTTGCTTGAATTGAGTGAATGGGTTGTCTGAAGATGATGAGGTATGAGTTGAGACTGCTGGTTTTCACCACTTCCAGTGAGCTGGCCATCCAAAGATATCAGAGGTAGGTGGGAGTTGGGTAGAGTCTGCATTTAAGCCTATATATAATTAAGCAGTAGGGTTGGCAATGTGGTTCTTGTGAGGGTCAGTAACATCTATTTATTAGGAGAGCAAGATTGGGGGGGATCATTCACTTACCATTTTATGAACTGCTTGTATGGTGAAGTTGAACAGAATGAATTGTGTCTTGTGCTCAAGTTTCTTTGTCTCCTGGAAGAAAAAAAAAATTTCTTTGTGCTTTCTGAAATATAGGTTAGATGACCATGGTTTGGAACAGAATAAACACCTCATGCTTATGCTGTGCTGGGATCATTGAAATCAAAAAGAGATGCTGTGCTCAAGTTTCTTTATGCACACTGTGGGGCTGGGAAACAATTTGCAATATGTTGCTATGCATGTCATGCAAGGGTTTTCTTAGAAGAGGGGAAAAGCTTCTCACTGACCACATTTGTCCAGCATGTATCATTTACACTTCATGTTTTGATTCACTTTATACCACATTATGATCTGAACACTGAAACACCCATAATATTTTAGGAGTGATGTGGGTTTCAAATCCTTTATGTATGGGCAAAATTACAAGGGTGATTCAGTCCACCTAAATAACTCTTTTACATGTTTAACTGGTGATAAAAGGTTGATCATGCGATTAAGGTGAATCATTAAATCATGTGATCAAAATTTCATAATAATCTTATCTTCCCAACTAGAAGTTTAAACTTTTTAATGTACACTAGACTTCCAACATACATAGAAATATATTAGATGTTAGACCATATCCATCATCCCAACTGTTCGATTCATCCGACAAGAGATGTAGAGCAACACGTGGATGCAGTTGCTGATCGACAAAAGAGTTGCTCGACAGCTACGTTGATCTTGATGTAAAGCGACGAAAAAACTATTCGACGTTTTTATCTACATCTTACACAATTGTCAAGCAACGAAAGAGTCGCTCTGTATTTGCTTCAACGCACCGACGTAGATGTAGAGCGACTCTCATCTCTCGTCATTGTTTTCTCTTTTCATCCATGATAATCATCCACGCCCCTCAACATTGCTATCATCTGTCACCATTGATATCATTCTATCACTATCAATTGAAATATTGAAATTAAATTTTTTATCTATTATTTTCGTGATGTTACCGGTAAAATCAACTATGTTAGAATAAATGAAACTTAGATATTTTATTTTTATAATAATATAAATTTCAATATAAATATTTTAAATATGAGATCGAGATGATGAGAGGTCCAAGTATATAGATAATCTACAATTAGTCCGAAAAATGTTAGGGGGTATATAGATATTTTAGGATGTTTACTAACAGAAATAGGATGTTTAGCACTAAAACAACAAACCAAGGAGGCTTTTCGAAAAATCGCAAAAAGGAATTCCCCGATTTGAAGCTCCAAACCCTAGAAAGAGAACTCGAAATAGGCGAGAAACGCGCAGTTCTCGTCGCGGATCGATCTCCTGAGGCCAGCATGATCCTTCCCTTCACATTTTCGTTCTTGCATCGATCCCACCGGTAGACGTCCGTCGGTTCCATTTCTACGGTTTCGTCGGATCTCCCTTTTCTTTCCCCGTGGAAATTGATGGCCCAACCGACGTGCGTCGACGGATCTCCGCTTTCGGCTCGAATGGTGGTGGATAAGATACATCTCTTTTTGGTGAGAGTTTATCAAGGAATGTCTATTATTTATTATATGTATATTATATATTTTCTACCACTTCAACCAACCTTAAGAAATCTATAAATTCTTCTGCAGTTTAGCAGAGCTGTATTAAAAGAATCTAGTTGTATAATATCTTGTTCGATTATGGTTTCAGGTGCAAGTCATGAAAGATAATACTTCTGCACTAATTCCAGCAAGTGTTCCTTCTAAGCTAACACCAATTAAAATATAACCACCATCTGCTGTCCCTGTCCCTGCTGCAACTCAAGCATCTGATATGCCTACATCCAGTTCTATTGCTGAAAGCAGCAATGCCCAAGAGGCAGAAGGTAATAATGATTCTTCTCGAGTTAATACCATGATTCATTAACTTCAGCATAGCTGTATCTTTTGATTTCATCCATTGTACAGTTCTTTCTAGCTGAATATTCCATATTACATGAAAAATTTGCCTTTGGATGCAACACCTGCTCAACTTGAGGAGGAGGCCAAGAAACATGGTCCTGTTAGGCCAGATGGCTTACAAGTTAGAAGCAACAAGGTCTTTTTTATTCATTGTCCTTTCCCTACCATTTTTTGAATTAATAGTCTAAGAATAACTTTCTGAATTATATGCTTCAGTTTTTACGATGCATTTTTTTTAATGAGTGAATGCTATCTGTTTCTAATTCTATAACATCGATTTTGTGCACATCCTTCTATATATGTAATGGCGAAATAGATCAAATACTGTTATAACTATGTACATATCTGCTTTCATTGAATGGAAAGGGATCTGGACATGTATAATAAAATTTTAATCACATTTTTAAGATAAATATGAAATAAAAAAAAATGTTTGACAGATACCAATTGAATTTGGATTGAAGAGGGATGTCAATGCAAGTATTAAATAAATAAGATAAGTTGCGGGCAAGTACTTCAGATCTCAAACATGTCAATCATTATGTGTTGATAGAATGACTTTGAAAGCAAATGCAAAACGGAAAGATTTAATTTATTATACTTAGAGAAAATTAATCATACAAATTTTTGTGGTCTTAGCAATGCAGATAATTTGTTTATACTTCAATAATTTTCATATATTCTGTTGTTTCAATTCTGGATGGAACTGACCCTATATCTATGACCATATCTGGTGGATTTGAGTTTGCAAAACTTAGATACAGATGAATATGGCATGGAGAAACATTGTGTAATTGTATCTTGCTTCAATTGAATATGAAAACAGATTTAAACAGATGTCATCTTATCCATTTGAACCCAACTGTATCCATATGCTTTCTATGTGAATCTTTCCATCTTCAAAGAAATTCAGTGATTTAACATATGCAACTCAGTGATTCATATGTTTTTATCTGTTTTCAATTAGAAGAAAAATATGGATTATGTAAAACCGATGGAAACCAGTTACAATAAGCAATATTAGGGTCAGAGTTACATGCATTATACTTGAAGATTGGCAAATAAGTTTCTATCATGGGTTTGTTCAAATTGCAGACCTCACCCATAGTGATAGGTATTGCTGCAACTATTTTATCAAGGGCATCACAGATATTCTGGCAAATAGGGATTTTTTTAAGAATATTAAAAATACAAATACCTGAGAGGAAAAAAAATCCAAAAAAAGAGTTTTCCTGATAATTTGCCCCTTTTAATTCACTCACGCATTTGTGGACACTTTGCTACTGAATGGACGGCTGCTATTGACGCCAAAAGAACATTTCGAGGTGGCGAATGGGCAGCTGCAATGATGCTATAAAAATTTGGGCGCCTTGAAACTATTTGAAGGTGGTTCGAACAGCATCATTGGTGCCGACCAAATAGACAGCCACAATGGAGACGACAAACATCAAATGTCGTGTCAGACTCACACTGGATGTCTCTACTATAAAACCCTAACCGTCGTCTTAATTGGTTAGGGCGGGTTGTACGCAGTGGTAAGTCAGCATAGTTTTTTGTCTTTCTCACGCACCGGGGATTGGGGCCTTTCACCAGATTGATCTTTCTGTGTGCAGTTCGTAGCGTCATCTGGTGGTCTTCAAGTCCTTCCGATGTAATTTTCTCTGATCCTTGACTTCCGATGACATGTTATGTTTTTGTTTCTTGCGATGCGTTGAGTGATTGGAAATTTCTAGTTAACTTGGTTGGAACAAATCGACTGATGATGTGTTACATGTTGGATCCTGCGAAGCAGAAATAGCGGTTCCCTTGCTGGCAAAGAAGATTTTTTACGTCAAGAAGCGTGTCAAGAAGTTCAAGAGGCCCCAGAGTGAGCACAGGATCTGTGTCAAGGTAAGATTCTTTTGCTTCCTTGGATGCATTGGATTACCTTGTTATGCTAGATTTGTTGATGGATGTGGATGCTTGGTTTGCCATAACTGTTGAGCTGAAGTTTTATTGATGCTTTGTAGTTGATTTGTGCTTACTGGAAAATGTTTCTGTAGCAAGGCAAATGTTTCTGTAGTAAGGCAAATGATTTGTGCTTACAGGCAAATACTTGAACTATAAAGCAACTTGCATGATTTGTTTTTGACGAGGAAGATGACTAATTATTTTAGTTGTCATAAATTTTAGCTTACTTGTAAATAAATGCCTAAGCCAATCTTGTGGGCTTGTCGAAATATGTAAATTTCCTACATCATTGTTGGGAACCTGTTTATAGATAACTCAATTGTGAAGTGTTGTGCATAAGCAGGATTCAAGTTTCCCACTTTTCCCTTTAATAATAGTTTGTTATTGCTTGCGATAATATTCTATTTTTATTTGAGTTGGTATGCTTTAAGACACAATTATTCAGTATTCAGAAGAAAAAGAAAAAACTACAGACATGTAGAACTTTGGACGAACAGCTCAGCTTGCTGGCATCAGGACTGGTGTTGTTGAATTTGTGGTCAGAACATCAAAATGAAGGGCATCTAACTGTTTTTAAGCTGTTCATGCAAATTCTTGATTTGATTTGGTATTCGGTTTCGACATTCTGCTCTGTTGTTCCCTCTTGAAAGAGTTTGAACCTGTAACCTCACCACAACTGAAGTGTTCTGATTGAGACCTTTGATTTGTGCAAAATTCTAAGCCAGGCATTAGCCAAAAAGTTTGAATGCTCTTAAGATTACTAGCATAACCTATTTTTTGTTTTTTTGGCTAATTTATTTGTGGAATTGTTTCTTTTGAAAGATTTCATTTTCTGGTCATATCACATTATGCTGCTTTTGTTAATTGCAATTGTAACTTTTGACTTATTAGATTTTTAATGATTTGAATGTTCTGGTGATAGCCAAATTGGCGCAGACGAAAGGGTATTGATTCTCGTGTGAGAAGGAAGTTTAATGGGTGTCTTTTGATGCAAAATATTGGGTACGGTTCTGACAAGCAGACACGACATTAGCTGCCGTGACGCCAATTCAGTTTAAGAAGTTCTTGTACACAATGTTGCTGAGTTGGAGTTACTCATGATGCACAACAGGTGCACTTCCTAATTACCTTCTCACTTCTCGGTCAAGATACCCATACAGCATCTCAAATGCAGATTCTTACATTTCCTTAATCTGGCAGGACTTCCGGTGCTGAAATCGCACATAATGTCTCTACGAGGAATCTGCATTTGTTCCCAACAAGTTGGCAAGGTTGCACAGCCAGGAGGACCAGTGAGCTGTATATATATACACACACACACACTCTGGGGAGTCTGCATCAAGATTTAGCTCAAAATTAATGTCTTTTGGAAGTAGCACAATTTAATTTATAAATTGGTCTCTTAATAGTCATTTGTTTGAGATACCCTGTTGTGACAGTCCAAAGCTAGTTTGGGTAACTAGATTTTATGCATTTGCATATTTTAATCGTGTTTTACCATCATTTGGCTCCTACAATGTGAGCTTGATATTGACTCCTTTGATGCAAAAAAAGAAAAAAAAAAAAGAAAGGTTATATACCTCTTTACCCCTTCTTTTTGTATCGAAGCAGGTAAATAAAATTGTGACAATGGGCCTTGTTAGCCATTTTATATTCTACAGGTGCCATTTCTGTTGCATCTTTTGCCATTTTATAATCGGATGCTTTCTGCAGCCGTTTATAATATGTTCCGCGTGCTGTCTATTGTCTCGAAGCCTGGATTCATGGTAAAGGCAGGATGAACGTGGACATCCATTCTTTCTCCTTCCTGCATCAGGTAGTAGTACTTTAAAAAAGTGATTAAGATTTACTATTTTTTATTTTTAACGTAGGTGTTACATTGAATAGCAAAGCATGTCAGATATAGATACTAAGGTTAAAAAAAAAAAACTAAGGTCTCATGGTCTAACTTCTCATGGGTTGTTTAAAGGGTAAAAATATTTTGAACTTGATATTTTGGAGGTTACAAGGGCTCTATATATATATAAAGGAAGGAAGTGCGGTGCTTCATCAGCGACGCCTTTGCCTCTTTTTGTGCGTCTCCTCTTCTGGGGAAGGGAGCAGGAGCTTTTTTTATCTTTTTATTCCTTTTGGGGAAGGGAGAACAGCAGCACCGGACTCCACATTGTCCCCCCTCTTTGTCTCCAGGGAAACCTGGCCCCGCCAACACACACCAAGGACACCTTCAGGAAAAGGGTCCGCGGAGTAATCCATACATTCGAAACAGCGCCGACCATCTGTCTCAGGCATGGCAGGAGAGGAAGGGGTGACCCTTGAAAGCTTGCGGAAGAAGATGGCAGAGTTCGCAAGGGAGAGGGACTGGGACCGATTCCACAGCCCCAGAAACCTCCTGCTAGCCCTGGTACTCCTCCTTCCTCCACCACCACCCCCTTCACGATCTTCTATTTCATGTCCTCTTTGCCCTATGTGGTTTCCTTCCCTCGTTGCATGCCTGTGATGGGATGAGAGAAACGACGGCCTTCTAAAACCCAACTGTTTCTTCGTCCCTAGTGATTCTTTTTTGTGCTTTAACCCCAGATCCGTGTCTTTTGTTGTCTTTACTTGTTTAGGTGGGAGAGGTCGGGGAGCTGTCAGAGATCTTCCAGTGGAAAGGTGAGGTGCCCAAAGGGTTGCTTGACTGGAAGGAGGATGAGAAGGAACATCTGGGGGAGGAGCTCTCTGATGTCCTGCTCTACCTTGTGAGGCTATCGGACATCTGCGGGGTGGACCTGGGACGGGCTGCCCTCAGGAAGCTGGAGCTCAATGCCCTCAAGTACCCCGTTCATTTATGCAAGGGCTCTTCAAGGAAGCACACCCACTACTCCAAAGCAAATGAGGACTCCAACACTTCAGCTCCTGAGGGTATCTGATCCCTCTACTTCCCTAGGTTTTGACTTGGTCTTGTATAGGCTTCTCTTTTGGGTGAACAGCAAAGAAGAAGCGAAGGCTTGTTTTGATTCCATGTTCCTCTTTTTTGTTGCATGGCCACCACCTCGGTTGGTGTGGCCATTGCTGCTGCAGAGGGCAGCAGCACTATGCGGGCAAGATGTAGTTAATCGCAATGCTGTTTCCTTATCCCTTCTGGTGAGTCTTTTTATGATGCTGTGCAGGTGCAGGTGCAGGTGCAGGGTCCTCTTGGTGAAGTTTAGAGTGGATGTGCACTCCACCTCTGTCCTCATCACTGGGTTCCTGGAAAGTTGGGTCGGTGAGATAGATGGGGGATTCAATCAAGGACATGAGCTAAAGGTTTCTTGCAGCCACATAGTACCAAGTGTAGAGGACTCCTGTCTGTTGGCAATCTAGTAAGTTTCTTGTGACCTATTGGAAGAATGATTTGGTGATTTCATGTGCATAGTTTTGTGAACTGGTGAGAGGGCCCAAGTGTCCGGTTGTTGCTTGGCATGAAAGGCTACTTTTTAGTTGAATTTGACTTGGCTTCATCCATGGTTGTCCAAGCCATTGGATTTTACTTGGGAGTTTGTGATCTTCATCCATACTTCAGTGTTGGATCTTTATCTTCTCTTATTTATTCTTGTCAACCCTTCATTTGTTGTGTGAATTGAAACTTGATTCCGCCTCAGCCATCAAAACTATTGATGGTGATGATTTGGTGATTGCCTGTGCATAGTTTTGTGAACTGGTGAGAGGGCCCAGTGTCTGGTTGTTGCTTGGCATGAAAGGCTACTTTTTAGTTGAATTTTGACTTGGGTTGTCCAAGCCATTGGATTATACTTGGGAGTTTGTGATCATCTATACTTTAGTGTTTGATCTTTATCTTCTCTTATTTATTCTTCTCAACCCTTCATTTGTTGTGTCAATTGAAACTTGATTCCTCCTCAGCCATCAAAACTATTGATCGTGATGATTTGGTGATTGATTGCCTGTGCATAGTTTGTCAACTGGTGAGAGGGCCTAGTGTCTGGTTGTTGCTTGGCATGAAAGGCTGCTCTTTAGTTTAATTTGACTTGGCTGCATCCATGGTTGTCCAAGCCATTGGATTTTTCTTGGGAGTTTGTGATCTTCATCTATACTTTAGTGTTTGATCTTCATCTTCTCTTCTTTATTCTTCTCAACCCTTCATTTGTTGTGTGAATTGAAACTTGTTTCCTCCTCAGCCATCAAAACTGTTGATGGTGGGTGACTAGTAATGTCTTAACCTTTGCTCTTAATCATGTTGATTGAGATTAAATCTTTGGATGCATCAATTCCCTTCATGCACATATGGTCTGTATATTGGTACACAGCACATCCTTCTTTTGACATCCAGTAATTATTGCCTGCTAATGAACTTGCCCTTTTTATTATCTTTGCTCTTTCAACTTTCTAATCTCAGCTAATTTTGGTTAAAATTAAGTGTCAGAAAGAGGGGGAAAAAAAAGATTAAAAGCCTGCGTCATAAAAAGATTTTTGATTAAGGCAACCAGTTCCAGAACTGTTTTTTTTATTATTATTATTAGGTCCGTGTTAGCTGAAAATTGCAGGTTATTGGTAATCTTTCCAATGTCACATGCCTGCAATATGCCATATGTGATTTCTTCTGAGGTTTAGCTGTGGAAATCATCATTGTTCTTAAAACAACAAATGTGGTTCAGATCAGCAACATCAACTTTTGCTAGTTAGTATATTTTAGGTACAACAATTAAGCAAAGTTGACTAGGAGCCTAAGAGAAAATCCATGATTAACACTAATTTAGGTAGAAGATGTCTATGTGATAATAAAGAATGTAGTCAACTTAAATTTTCTTATCATATTGTTGATTGCAGATATGTGCCACTCTAGTTTTCTTTTCTAAGACATTTAGAATTTCTTTTTGCTGCAAATGGAATCAGGTCCTGCATGTTCCATTTGAATAATGCACATCCAGCTGCAGTAAAAAAGATTAGCACTTGAGCATAAACTTTGTTCCATGAAAGTATTGTTTCTTAGCAATTTCAAAATCAGGAGCATTCTACATTAAGCTATTGAAATCTACGACAGGAGGATTAAGCCAAAAAGTTAAATAAATAGCGATCAAGTTAATCCGATATGTCATCCTCTCTGATGGTTTTCCTCAAAGTGAGTTTCTTGCTTTGCTAGTGTTAATTTGCAAGTAACACTGGGGATGTTTTCCATACTTAATGAGAAGTAGGGAGGTTATATATGCTGGTGTATTGCCTCACACTCCATCCATCCATCCCTCCCTTCCTCCCGCCATCACAAGCTCCATCATCAACTGTTTGATGGAGTGGTGAGGTTGCACTTGGGAGGCAGCTGCATGGCAGAAGGCAGGATCCGTTCCCAGCAACGGCAGCTGCGGCGAGTTCTTGTAGGCGCAGAGGCAATGGTAGATCGATCTGGAGGAGTGACTGAAGGATCTGCCCTTGTGTGATGTTACTGAATTCTTTTGTGCCATGAAACCATGCATCTTGTGTAGATCCGGAGGAGTGACTGAAGGATCTGCCCTTGTTTGATGTTACTGAATTCTTTTATGCCATGAAACCATGAATCTTGTGTGATGTTACAGATGACTCCTGCCTGAGGCTGCTCGTCACCATCCACATCTGTAGTATATTTGTCATGTTTGAACTAAGTTGGACTCATTTGACACTGCATTGTATCTTCGCATTCTCTGTGCTATTGTTTATACTATAGCAGTTGTTTGGGATATAAATAAAAAATAAAAATCATCGTTTTTATTTTTTACCTATAATTTTTTTAATATCAAATTTAGATAATAACAACGTTTTATGTTCTTTCGAGTGAGATAAATTCTTAATCCGCAAATCATTCTGTGTAACTTATTATTGTTTGATGTTGTGACAATCTCATCTTTCTCTTGTAGTAATCGAGTTCGTCGATTGTATTCTTTGATTTTGATATCTCTTACTTCGATAGTTGTCAAGATGAAATAGACTCGTTGATGTCATAGTCAATTTTTCATGACACCATCTTAAGAGCTCTCTTTGGTTTCTCAACTTTTCTTTTACGTTTCTTTCTCTAATCATATCTCATGTTTTCTATCTAATTATAATGTTTATATCACTGTACTTATCGAATCTCATCTTCGCTATTTATTTTTTAATAAAAACAATAATATTTACATCATTTATTCTTTTAAATTAAAAAAATAACATTCTCACGGACGGTGGATTAAGCGGTTCATTCTGCTTATTCTCATTAAAGCCGATTTGGACGTATGAGGCGATGCAGTTACGACTTCCGTATAGATTCTGAAAGGGCGGGTGGTCTCAGCAGGTAAAAGGCCGGCCCCATAAAAATGGAGCTTTTCTGGCTAAATCCGGTGGGTGCTTCTTCTTCACGTCAGAGCTGGCGATCAAAGGTGCGGCCTATGTTCTTCATGCTGGCGATCAGCTTGAGGTGGTCTCTGATGTGCAGGCCCAAGTGTTTGGCTGATACGGATTTCCGTCAACCTTCATCGGAGTTCTTGGTCCAGAAGGATCGAGTTCTGATCCTTCCTGCTCTGGCGGCGATGATGCTTGTCTGGATGGAGTTTCCGCCGTGGGTTCGAGAAGACCAAACGGGAAGCCACTTCAAGATTCCTACTCAACGCCAACCGGTAAGGATCCCGTTGATTCCGTTCCTATTCGGAGGATCTTGGTAGAGGGGTTCCCAGCTCTGAATTCCAATACTCAAATTGGGGTTCCTTAGGTACAATTTCTTGGTCTTGGGAGAAGATAGTGATCGAGAATTGGGAAATTTTTTGTGGTTTTAGGGTTGTCTTATATGGTGAATAGGGCAAATGAAGATCCATTCTAGTTGTGGTGGAGGAGGAATGCATTGCTCGTATTAACGCTATGCCCCTCCCATAAAACTATGGTTGCAGCTACGAAGATTGATACATGCACCAACCAAGAATAACATGTTATTATGAACAACTACGGAGATACGTGCATCAACCAAAAAATAAACATGTTATTGTTTCATGTTCATTGCATCATTCCCCTACTAGGTCTTATCCAAAACCTCATAAATGTCTTCCTGTGTCCATTATTTTCTAACATGTACATCAATCCTATTTTTCCACTAAATATGTCTTTTCAAGCAAATACCTGTATGAAATCTAACTGCGCAACAATGGATGGATGTGCATTATCCTTTTTGACCACATAAAACATTGGCAAATATATGATTGATATTAGCAGTGTCCTAATGGAGCCAACTAACCTTTATAGGTTACTTTCTTGTGAATTTTGGCATTGACATGCCAAATCCAATTGTCTTTCCAAGCCTTCCAGGTTGTCTTTATGTTTTCACTTACACCTTCTGTCAGATCTTGAGTTCCACTGATCACTAGGAAGGGCTACAAAGTGAAAGAGTAACAAAGAAGCATCATGTTGTTGGATAAAATCATTAGTTACATTGGTACTCTTAGTTTTGCTTCCATTGATGCAGAGGTGAAGCAATTTCCAGGGTTCAATGGTGAACTTCCTTACAAACACTATGCTGGTTAAGGTATTGATACATCAGAGAGATATGCCCTTTTCATCTTCTTCTCTCTTATTGTGACAGCCTTCGTTTAGAACACATTTATGTTGTTAGTTCTCCTACTTACATCTGGATGGTATTAGATTTAAATATTTGATTTTTTTATTGTTTCTTTAGTGTTTGTATAATTGATTGAAATTTCCTTTCCAACTTACTGATAACCTAAGTATCACTTAATTAGTTCCATTCCCCCTTTTCTTGTTCTCTTTTGTCTCTATGAGGTATGATATTTAGTTATTAAACATGTATAATAGTCTATTTCAATTGAAATTTTTTTTACAGGTATATAACTGTGGGTGATCATGCCTACAAAAGATACTATTGGTAAGAGATACTATTGGGTGATCATGCATACAAGAGATACCCAAGAATGAAATCCTTTGGAAGATCCTATCACACTATGGATAAATGGTGGTCCGGGTTGTGTTGGACTTGATGCACGTTTACGGCTAATTGGTAAGAAGCTTTAATTTGCTTTGGTTTCAGTAATTTCTAAGTAGAATGCTATAAGTATACATATGGCTTATGTTGTATGTATATTTTTTTCAACAAAAGAAAATAGCCTTTACTAATTATAACAGAAAAATACAAGCCCCTCCACATCACAAAGAAAATAGCCTTCTCTCCATATATAAGTGTTGCATGTAGATCTGAAAAATTCCACTTGTATCTTGGTTGAGATTGGTGCATCCTCAAGATTTTATAAATTAAATTCATTAAAAAATGAAAAGTGAGTAGAAAAAATAACTCATTTTTCCTAATAGACTCTAGTTTCTTTAAAAAAATTTATAACATGTCGAATCAATAGAATCTTTGTATTGTTGCATGATAAAAAAACATTCTGATGAATATGTTGCGTATCTAGTTACGAGTAACATGATTTTGTATGGTTGAACGGTGAAAATGTTTGATCTTTAATAATTATTGGAGGTATGCTAGTAGAGAATCTAACTATTCTAATTAAGGTTTGACTTACCGGTTTGAGCCGGTGTGCCAGTTGGCTAGCCTTGTCGCTCCATACCAGTGTACCAACACATGGTACACTGGTATGTAATGTTTCGACGAGGAAGAAAAAGAGGTTGAAGAGGAAGGTCCAATGGAGGAACAGAGGAAGACGAAGGAAAAAGGAAAAAGGAAAAAGGAAGAAGAAGAAGAAAGAAAAGGTGGAGAAGAAGTGGAATAATACCTGGTAAGCAACAATGCGTTGAAGGGAAGTAGTAGCATCACAGCAGCGAAGAGGCGGTGTCGTTGTAGCATCGCAGCAGCAAAGCAGTGAAGAGGCAGTGTCGTTGCAGCACCGAAGTGACGAAGAGGCAACGTCGCTGCAGCATCACAGTGGCGAATCAACGAAGAGGTAACATGATTGCAGCAGTGAAGCGGCAAAGAGGCAGCATCGCTGCAACATCACAGTGGCGAAGAGGCAGTGCCACGGTTTAGTACACGAGAAGAGCTATAATATACTTTTTATAATGCTGAAATGGACTGAGGCCCACCACTTTATTATTATTATTATTATTTTAATGTAGACTGCCCGAGATGGGGTGGTCCACGTATTAGTCCACGCGTCCATGCTTGGACTGGTACGTACCACCCGAACCATACCATTTAGAGTGGTACAGCAATACTTGTTTCTGATTAGGATACTATGTTTGAAACTTTTAATGTTAATGTGCCATGAGAAATTAACGATAAACCTATGTATGTATTATTAGGTGAGAAGTTCTTCACAAGAAAATTTTCAAATAAAAGAACCACTTGAAGATGCTTAAACTATAAATGACATTTAATATGATATCATATAAAACATAGTGATAATTGAATTAGTCAATTGTGATTAATAAGAAATACATTTTTAGGAAATAAATGACTGACAATAAATGGTTAGATTGTCATAAAAATGTTATAATTATATGTGAAATTTATTTATTGACTGAAGTTTTAAAATGGAAGGTTACTAGGACCAAATGTTAAAAGTGATTTTTCCAGTCTAAATGGTAGATTCAAATTTTTTTTTTTTTTTTTTTTTTTTGCTTGAAAGCATGTGGCTAATTATAAAAGTGACATGATATCATAGCTGCGACACCTAGTTTCTTTGTATGGTTCAATATATGATTCTCTTCTTCTTTTTGTTTTTTTAAATTCAGGCCCTTTCAAGTTAGAGCCCGATCTGGTTCACTCCAATGGACAACCAGAAGTAAAGAAAAATCCCTACCCATGGACTAAGGTGCTAAATCTAATTTTTGCAGATGAATTATTATGATTGTACATGTTATCTTTTTGTTACACTGAAGCAAATTGTTTGTTTGGTTTTGTCATTGATTAGGATGTATTATGTTATATTGTTATAGAAAAATTCCATGCCACACCGACCATCCTTGTGATGAAGTCAAAATCATGACTTCCAAAGTATAACTCGATGTCAATCCAAGAACTGTTAGGTAACAAGATCACAAGTGCCCTTTATGATGAAACCTTAATTTTTTTTTTCCAGGAAAAAAGAGACCTATATTAGCTTTTCAAAAGTCTATAAGACGACCTATTTAATTCATTACAAAAAGTGGATGTGAAACTGCCCCTTCCAAAACATGTAGGTTTTCATATTCCATAAACAGCAACCCAATTGGCTGCTTGATTGCATTACCTAAAGCAATGAATGCAAGAAAAGCTTCCCAGTTGAGTGCCGTGCACCGTTGTTCTGCCCGCACGGTTCGTCACCTCGTACGAGTCGAGGTGTTATGTTGACGCACGTACATTTAGCACAGCGCAAATCGTCTTGCACGGTTCAATGCTGCGTAGCGTCGTTCTGCACGTTCTTATGAGGCTCTTTATAACGTCGTCTCGTTTAGTCCCGTGCGACATAGGAACGGTCTGTCGCCTCATACGAATAAGGTGTCAGTCACATTGGTGTACGCATGTCGTGTCGACTTTGAGGTGTCACATTAAAAGTACCAACCAGAATTTATGTAGATTAATAGATAAAAAATCCTTAAATATTTATTTCAAAATAGTAACCCGGTATTTAATTTAAGTTGTTTTAGCAAGTAATCAAACACTTAATGCAGAGATAAAACATAAATAAATAAGCAAAAAATAATAATAATAAATTATTATCATGTTACATCCTGTTTTACTTTATGACCGAAAGGGGCATCCACTTAAATTGTTAGAACAAAAAAAAAAAATTAATATCCAATTAAAATCAAAATAAGTAAAGTGTTTTAAAACGAAATAGAAATTTTGAAAGTAAAACCCGAAGGCAGATGGTTATTATTCTAAGCGTATTTCCTCTGTCTCGTGTGTTAGCACTCTGTCTAGTGTTGGAGTAGTCGTAAGGAATTAGAAGACTACTCCAACACTAGTTTTACAAAAAAATAAAAATAAAAAATAAAGGCTTAAAAGAGATGTTATAAACAAAGCAATGTAGTTATCGAATTACGTTGAAAAACTTTAAACAAAAAAAAAAAGGGGGTTTTCTTGTCGATCAAAGACTGCCACTTTGGTAGCATACGAGCGAAGCAAAACATGCAAAGAAAGTTAGGGGCAGATTTAAAATTTGAAAAAGGAAATGGTAATCTTAATAAAAAATAATTTAACAAAGGAATCCAAGATCTGGTGAACAAAAGCCTTCGACCAAAGGGAACGGTGGAACGTGAGACCTCTTTTTGATGATACCAAAGAAAAAGATGGGCGGGAAAAGAGGCACTTTTGAAGTGGGCTCTCAGCACGCATCAAGATTCGGGAACCGCCTGGATCTGTATCCTATCAGCCAATCAAATATCAAGTCTGATGGGAAGTGGGTCGGTCGGGCACGCACGTGGCAACTCGAAATTAGCAGAATAAATCAACACACGTGGTCCAGTCGAACCACATCGGACGAGCGAACACGAGTTACAACACACACCCCCCCCGAGCTCGAATTCATAGAGCTCGAATAAATCTACTCCATATCTCACATCCCTTGCTCTCTCTCTCTCTCTCTCTCCCGACCACATCGTCCCTCCCCTGCTCCTCTCCTCTTCCTCTCTCTCTCTCTCTCTCTCTCTCTCTCTCTCTCTCTCTCAACGTGTCTGACTCCTATCGCTCGTGCAAGGGGTGATCCAGGAAACAAGGTGGGGAGGATGGGTGACAAACGGGTGGCGGTTGGAGTCGTAAGAGGAGGAGGAAGAAGAGGGGGCGACGAAGTTGGGGAGGGTATGAATTGCATGGACCACCCTTACCGCAGTAACGCCGGCGGAGTGTGCGCCTTCTGCCTGCAGGAGAAGTTAAGCAAGCTGGTCTCCTCCTCCAACTCTAGTCCTTTCTTTCCTTTCCAGCCTCCCCCTTGCTCCTCCTCCTCCTCCTCCTCCTCCCCTACTTCCTTCCGCTCCGACGCCGACAACGGGGGTGGGGGACTAGGAGTCGCGCTCGCCTCCGACCACTCCCGGACCAGTGCCAACGGCGGTGGTCGAAGGACCATGTTCCCCTTTCTGGCAGACACCCACAGCAAGAAGAAGAAGAATAGCGGCGGAAGGCAGGTGATGGCTGCTGTCGCCACCACGACTAGCGTGTCGGCCGCCAACGACAACGATGTTGTCCTTAGAAGGACCAAGTCGGTGGCACCGAGGACGACTGGAGGCCTGGCGCAGGGTGGTGGCGTCGGGAACATCGGGGTGGCAGATAGCCCTCGGAAGAAGAGCTTTTGGTCCTTCGTCTATATCTCGTCCACCTCTTCCACCTCCACGTCCTCTTCCTCGGTCGCTAACAACAACAGCAGCAGCAGCAGCAGCATCATGAGGCGAAGATCCACTTCATCCTCCTCCGGCGGAGGCAACAGAAACATCGCCAAGCAGCAACAGCGGCAGCAGACTTGTACACCATATAAGTTGGTGGACAAGCAAGCAGCGATGGCCGGCCCCAGGCAAGGGGAGAATGGTGAGAAGGAGGCGGAGAGCCCGAGCGGCAGCCAGGCGTCGTCGTCGTTCGGCAGGAAGGTGGCCAGATCCAGGTCGGTGGGCTGCGGCAGCCGGAGCTTCTCGGGGGACTTCCTGGATCGCATCTCCACAGGGTTCGGCGACTGCGCCCTCCGCCGAGTCGAGTCCCATCGCGAGCCCAAGTCCAAGATCGTCCTCCACCTGGACCACGACAACGGCGACGGGCAACAGCAGCGGCCGAGGATAAAGGAGCGGGTCAATTGCGGAGGGCTCTTCAGAGGATTGGGGATGATGTCCTCCGCCTCCTGGCTCTCTTCGGCCGCCGCAGCGGACGACGACTTTGATAGCAGCAGCAGGACATCGGCCACAACCCCGGCTGCCTCTGCCTCGACTGCCGTGCGAGGAAGAAGCTCGCTTCACGGCCGGACCAGGAGCTGGGGCAGGGCACTCGCGAGCCCAGTGAGAGCCTTTAGGCCTTACTTCTCTTCTAAATCTCTTTATGCCATCAGCAACACTGCATCCGCTTCGCCGGTGACCAACCCCAGCGACAAGATGGTCAACATCAAAGCGAGCAGACTCGACGGTAATGCATCGTTTCTTGCCGTAGAAATCTAGCAAAACACGTATGCCACTGTTTCCTGCGTGTGCTTAAACCTTTGCTTCTTTACATTTTTAATCTACTACTGCTCCATTTTCCTGTTGGTTTCCACCTTCTTCTTCCGTGGAAGCGTATGTATGCAGAGAAAATATTTTGGCGAACAGAGTGGCATGAAAGAATCGTTTTTGTTCTTCTTCTTCTTCTTCTTCTTCTTCTTCTTCTTCTTCTTCTTCTTCTTCTTCTTCTTCTTCTTCTTCTTCTTCTTCTTCTTTGTGTGAGTGAGTTGGAAGAGTTACTGCTGCTGCATCTGGAGACTACTGGCTTTCTCACTGACCCATTCCTCTAACAGTCTTCCTTCCCCAGAGTGCACCTGAAGACCTTTGACGGACCGAAGGAAGTGAAGTAAATGGCATCACTGCTCTCGGGGCCGTCGCCCTTTTCTGCCATTGCCTGCATCAGCGGTCTCTTTCGCCCTGGGCAAACGACAAGTTCTTTGTGCCTTTTTTTTTTTTTTCTTTCATGCTTCCTCCTGGCTATAATACTGACCCTCGAGCTGTGCCTGCATCGTCGCCTTGTGCGTGTACCAGCACGAGACGTGAGAAGCTTCCCCTGGTCACAAAAATACTTGTGCAGGAGAGCGAAATCAATTCTTTAGGCGCCACTGCGCAGCAGAATTCGATGAATCAGTGAATCAATCCTTTTCTTGTCATCTCATGTTTCCGTTGCCGTCATTATCTTATTGAACGCAGCCTCCTCCACCTTTCCATGTTCCCCCAAGACAAAAGATGGTGCGCTTTCTTAGCCCCCAGGATTCCGCCTGTGAAAAGGAAAACCCTCCCCCATCCCTCATGTTTCCTCTCGCCTGCTTTTAATGGTGCTACAGGTCCAGTGTAATAATTATTAGAAGCTAAGCAAGCAATCATACTTAGTTCCTGTTGTTCATTAAGGATGGTTGGAAGCATGCAGCAGCCTGTCCATGTTCCCACTGCCAGTGCAGCAACTGAGGGCCCGAGAAGAAGTGATGACCGGAGACAGATGAAGAGGAGATAAGGTCATCATACTAACAGAGAGAGAGAGAGAGAGAGAGAGAGAGAGGGCGAATCGAGGAATACAAGAAAGGAGAAAAGTTGGGCAGGGATAACACGGTGACAGGATCCTCGGGAGGAGGAGCAAAGCTTACGTCCACTTCAACTTCTCAAATTTATGCTTTTACGTTCTTCTTCTTGATAATGACGAGTAGTATTATTATGATTGAATTAACTTCATTTTGTTGTGCATGGACTAGTCACGTTTAGACTACTCTTTTGACTTGTCCCTAACATTTAGCTTTGCTGGAAGCAAAGTGTCCACAGGATTAAAGCATAGCTGGAACATAAGAGAAGACAAAGATGCAAACTGGATTGGAAAGCGATCCAAGCTTGAGATGGTATGGGGGCCATAAGAGGGTCGACGTCTCCATCGACTCAGCCTAATTTTCTCTGTTCGAATTTATATCGGGATCGTAGGTGGATATGGATGCTGACGCAGTCGCTTTTGATCGTCTTCACGAGATGAAGGGAGGGGGACACACATCCTTCCTAATGATGCAGTAAATAATTTGAGGTAACCATAATTTATAAATGATGGAGAAGCACAGCGTTGCCCTTTGGTTAAACATCAAATCACTCCAGTTCGAAACTTATATTTTTAAGATGTTAGGATCAAACTAATTTATTTTATTTTTTTCCAACTATTTAGACATCGAAGGAATTTTATCGGGAGCGTTTTCGATATATTTTTATAGGGTTCGATATATTTTTACAGGATTCAACATAAGTTAGAGACACTGTAACTAATTTAACACAAACCAATCCCCTTTTGTCACTTGTAATATATATATATATATATATATATATATATATATATATATATATATATATATATATGTATATGTGTGTGTTGGGTCCAGCCCACCGCTTGGACTATATTAATATCACTTTGTCATTTAGACAGAACCTAAATTTTATTATTAATTAAAGAAAAAAAAAGAAAAAGAAAAATAAGAAAACCCAAGTGGCTATGCCGGAGCGCAATTGAGAGGCAGACGGAAAGCAGGGAGACGTTAACAGAGTACAGTAACGAAGAGAGAGAAAAAAAAAAGAAATTAATTTTTTATGATAAGATCTAACGGTAAAACTACATCATTTTTTTATCTAAATTTTATGTGAAAAATCTTTATAATAACTTCTACAATCCTAACGATATAATTTATCATCTCTATGATGATTTTTTGATATATCCACTTAGTGAGTTTAAATCTTTTTTTTTGTGAGATCCATTTATATTGATGATGATGTGTGAGACTGATGAATCAAGATCTATGTTCTTGATGTTATTGTGATCATCTAATTATCATGAAGAAGTTTTATTTAAAAACTATTGTTATTATTGGCGATAGTGGAAGTTTGAGTGAACTATGATTATGTGGTTTTTTTCGTATTAGATTTTTCATGTTAAAAATCGGTGTCTCACTTTGTTGTTGATTTATTATTCTACTATTTATTTTGTTCTAGTTAATATTTAATTTTAGTAACAAATTGATAATTTGATAAAATAATTATTTAGCTGGAGCTCTAGTTCTAAATAACTTAAGCATCAAATCCTTATAATAATAACTTTAGTTGAATTAATAATAATACACTCATCAAACCCTTATAAGCCAATCTTAATCTTACATACTTCCGATGTGGGACTAATTGCGGTGTTACACAATGGGCCACGATCTCTCTAATCAAGTGAAACCTCCTTAGAACATGCTTAGACTTCTGATGAGACCCGATTTCCTCTACTTGAGCAATGACCATGTTGTTGTCTTAATATATGAGAATCAACTCCTTACTGCTTAGTGCGACTCCCAAATCCATGAAGAACTTCTTCATTCAGACTCCCTCTTTTGTTGCTTCTACCACAACAATATACTCTGTCTATATGGTCGAGTCAACAGTAGTATCTTGCTCAAAACTCTTCCAGCTTACCGCTCCTCTATTCAGGGTGAAGACATACCCTAATTTCGACTTGCTGTGATTGATATCAAATTTGAAACTTGAGTCCGTGTAGCTCTTAACCTATAGACTACCTCTTTGGTATACTAGTAAAAAATCATTAGTTTCTTCTCAAGTACTTAAGGATACACTTTACTACATTCTAGTATTCCAAACCAGGATCCTCCTGATAGTTTCTTGTGACACTCAAAGTATACGTTATATAAGGCCTGGTACATAGCATATAGCTTACATGATAAACACTATCATAGAGACATGAGGTATCATATCCATGTTTACCTTTTCTTAAGGAGTTTTTGGGAATATACTCCTAGAAATTGATATTTCATGTCTCATCGGTATTAAACATCTTTTGAAATTTTTAATGCCAAACCTTTTAATAATGGTGTCTATGTACCTAGATCGAGACAAGTCAAACATCCGCTTGGATCTATCTCTATAAATTCAAATCTCCAAGATGTATGATACTTTCCCCAAGTCTTTCCTGAAAAAGTGTTTAGATAGCTAAGCTTTAACTATGAATAGCATTCCTATATCATTCTCAATTATTAGGATGTTATACATATATAACACCAATAAGGTGATAGTGCTCTTACTTACCTCTATTATACACAAGACTCATCTTTATTCTTAACAAAATCATAAGATCTAATCGCCTCATCAAATTTTATGTTCCAACTTCTGGAAGTTTGCTTCAGTTTGTAGATGGACCTAAGTAACCTGTACACCTTTTTTGGATTCTCTTTGGACATGAATCCCTCAGGATATATCATATACACCTCTTCCTCAATGTTATCATTGAGGAACATAGTTTTCACATTCATTTGTCATATTTCATGGCCATAGTGTGCTGCAATGGCCAAATAAATTTTGATGGATTTCACTAGTCATGCTGCAATGGCCAAGTCATAGTTTGTTGGCTATGGGTGAGAAGGTTTCGTCATAATCAATTTCTTGCCTTTGACTATGCTCTTTGGCCACCAACCTTGCCTTATAAGTCTCCACCTGTCCATCTACTCTGATTTTTTTAATATTCATTTGTAGTCAATGGGTACGATACCCTCAGGTGCATCAATAAGGTTTCAAACATTGTTAGTGTACATGGAATCCATCTCAAAATTCATGGCTTCTTGTCACTTCCCAGAATCTATTCATATAATAGCCTCCTCATAGACATAATGATCAACATTCTAAGTGTTTCTCTATTGGTATATTCTATATATCTCTTAGGAGGGTGGGACATTCTATCGACTTATGTAAAGTTAGAACTTGTGTGCTAGGTATCTCAACAAACTTAACCTCCAGAATTATGTTTAAGTTAGGTTCTCCAACGTTGCTAAATTCTATCATGCTCCTACTGTTTCTACTAAGAATGTGTTCCTTCTCATAGAACACTACCCTCTTGACAATAAAGATATTTTGGTCATCGAGATAATAGAAATAATATCTATAAGTTTCCTTGACATATCCCACGAACTTGCACCACTCTGTCACTGATTCTAACTTATTTATGTCTTCTAACATGGGTAGAGTAGCCCCAAATCTTAATGATCTTAAGATCAGATTTATTTTATTTTTATATCTCATATGATGTAGACACTGCTAAACTAGAGCGAACTCTATTCAGAAAGTAAACTATAGTCTCCAGGGTGTCGGCATAAAGAATTATAATCATGCAAACTTTATGCAGAAAACTGTTATGTCAAAATTGAAATAAAATAATATTAAATCTGTTTACGATGCATACCTTTAGATGTCATCTGATTGAGATCCAACTAGATCTTCAAGAGCACCGTCTGTCGGATCTGAATAACGCCGAAATATCGATCTGCAAGAGGAATTAGAATAGATCTAAACCCCTTCTTCTCTCTTCCTATCATTTCACAGGAACACCTTAATTGATGGTTTTGGGAGATCAAGAGAATAACCGTAATCTCTTGCTCTATTCACCCCTTTGCCGTGCTGTGTTGTGTCATGCCTTGGGTTTATAGTAGGTCTTGTCTATTTATATGCGAGAATAGAGGGTCTAGGGTAAATTATTAGGAGAGTTCCTTCCATCAAGGGCATCCCCTAAATATCCCAATATAATATGGACTTTATTTAATATTGGCTAATATCTTTTATCAAAATCTAAATAATCCATAATATATCTTATTCAATTAATAAAGGGCCACATAATCTTACATTCTCCCACTTGACCCATTAATTGATAAGATATAAAAGATATCCAAAATCAAAATAAATAAAATAAAATTTATTTAAAAATAATTTTATATAATTGGATTCTGAAATTTTTTTAAAAATCATTTTCTACATGGTCATGATTTTAAAAATAAGCCAATAAGTCCAATAAGCACAATAATACTATATTCAATCCAACTATCAATTTGAGTCATAGTGGTTGTATGTCATCAATGCCACACTTCTTTCTATGTACTACAACACTGTTTGTCTTTCCTTATATAGTCTATAATGACCCCTATAATTTGTCTTATCAAGACAATCCTATTTATTGCATTCAACCATAGTATGCATAATCATAAACACAAACAGGATAGCAGAAATAAATAACTTTAATTATGTAAAAGAAATATCAATAATAGCATCCACTTAAACATGCATCATCATATATTTTATGACTTGCTCACAAGCCCTATTCTAAGAACATGTTCTTTAAATATTTTATACTACAAAACTTTAGTAAATGGATCAGCAATTATAATAGTGGTGCTCAAATTTTCAATTGACACTTATTGTTTATGGACTCTTTCTCTAACCACCAAGTACTCTATCTCAATGTGCTTGGAACTACTAGAGTACTTGTCATTCTTAGAGAAGAAAACTACTACAGTATTATCACAAAATATCTTCAGTAGCTTAGCCATTGAGTCGACCACACCAAGTCATAAGATAAAATTTTACAACCATAAAGCTTGATTTGTAGCCTCAAAGCATGCCACAAATTCAGCTTCCATCGTAGATGATGCAATAAGTGATTGTTTTACACTTTTCTAAGAAATTGCCCCACCAGCCAGCATGAACATAAATCCTGAAGTGGATTTCCTGTTATCGAGGAAATTTACAAAATCAGCATCTGAATATCCCGTTACTTCAAACTTATCTGACTTCCTATATGTGAGCATATAATCTTTTGTCCCTTGTAGATATCTCATTACTTTATTTGCAGCTTTCCAATGTTTCATTCATGGGATACTCTGGTATCTACCCAGCATTGCCACTGCAAAACTGATATCTGGCCTTGTACAGGTTTGAGCATATAATAGACTTCCAATTACGCACCCATAAGGAATATTCTTCATTTGATCCCTTTCTAAGCCATTTTTCGGGCACTGATTTTGGCTGAATTTTTCACCTCTAGTAATAAGTGTATCATTGACTTTACAAAACTGTATATTAAACATTTCCAAGATACGATTAATATAACCTTTCTGAGATAATCCTAACAAATCTTGAGATCTGTCCCTGAATATCTCAATGGCAATAACATAGGATGCCTCATTCATATCAACCATCTTAAAGTTCTTGTTGAGAAATATCTTGATTTCGTGCAACAAACCAAGATCACTACTGGCAAACAATATATCATCCACATATAAGACCAATATAATAAACTTACTCCCACTAACCTTCAGATATATACACTGATCAACAATATTTTTCTTAAATCTGAAGGAAGTAATGGTATCATGAAACTTTATATATCATTATCTAGAAGCTTGTTTAAGGCCATAAATGGATTTCTTAAGTTTGTAAGCTCAACTTTAATTTCTCTTTTCTATGAATCCTTCAAGTTGTTCTATATAGATTTTCTCATCTAGATCCCCATTCAGAAATACTATTTTCACATCCATCTGATGTAACTCAGGATCATAATGAGTTACTAATGTCATGATGATCCTTAACGAATCATTTCGAGAAACTGGAGAAAATGTCTCATGGTAGTCAATACCTTCTTTCTGAGAAAAACCTTTGACCATAAGTCTGACTTTATATCGTTCGATATTGCCCACTGAGTCACGTTTAGTCTTAAAGACCAATTTACAACTGACTCTTTTACAATTATTGGGCAATTCAATGAGTTCCCAGACATCATTCTAGTCCATTGATTTTAACTCATCTTTCATTGCATCATATCATTTTTCAGAATCATTATTTTCTATGGCTTGTGAAAATGATAAGGGGTCTTTTTTCGTTCTTATATCAAAATCTGATTCTTGCAGATATACCACATAATCATCAGAAATGACATGTTTCATTTTTCTTTGAGATCTTCTCAAATATGCCAATTGTGATTATTCTACAAGACTATCAGCGACGACATCAACACCATGTGAGAATTCATCAATGTTATTTTGTTGTTCATCCTCATCAATTCTCTCATTAATTTGAGGAATAATAATTTATCGAATAGGAGATAATATAGGAGAAGAAGCCTGAATCTCCTCAATATCAAAATTAATCCTTCGAGACTTATGACTCCCACTAATTTCATAATTTTCTAAGAATTTTACATTACCAGATTCTACTATCCTCATATTATGATTAGGGCAATAAAATCTGTATCCCTTTGATCTTTCTGGGTAACTAATAAAATATTCAAAAATTATTCTTGGATCAAATTTCTTTTCATGTGGATTGAATACTCTTATCTCTGCAGGACACCCCCAAATATGTAAATGTCTCAAACTGGGTTTCCTACCAGTCCATAACTCAAATGAAGTTGATGAAACTGATTTACTAGGAACCCTATTCGGGATATACATAGTTGTCCTAAGAGCATCACCTCATATTGACTCAGGTACAGAGGAATAACTCATCATGCTCCTAACCATATCCATAAGAATACGATTTCATCTTTCAGCAACACTGTTTTGCTGTGGCACACCTGGTAATGCATACTAAGTACAAATACCCCACTGTTCTTAGGAATCTAGCACAATGACCAATATTCTAACTGAATTCATCATATCTGCCATAAAATTCACCATCCCTATCGGATTTGATAATTTTAACTTTTCTATCTAATTGTCTCTCGACCTCATTTATGTACACTTCAAGAATGTCAACGATCTGAGACTTTTCATGTATTAGATAAACATAGCTATATCTGGACAGGTCATCTATAAATGTGATGAAATACCTTTCTCCACTAAAACAAGGAATATTGAGTGGTCTGCAGATATCAGTATGAATAATTTTAAGAAGTTCTTTACTTCTTGTGCCATTTTTCTTTGTATGCTTAGTTTGCTTTCTTTTACTGCAATCTATGCAAATATCAAAATCAGTGAAATCTAAATTTTTTAAAATATTATCCTTTACTAATCTTTCAATTCTTTCATTCAAGATATGCCCCAAACGTCTATGCCACAATATAGAAGATCTTTCATTATTGGAATTACGTTTCATTCCAATACTTGATTGCAGAGTCAACAATGTATTTGCAAACTCAAGATTCAAATTAATTTTGTACAAACCATCACACGGAATTCCAGAACCAACTTTTATTGAATCATAAAATATGCTGAGTCTACCATTACCAACAGAAACACAATATCCTAACTCATCAATTCTATACAGAGAAATTAAATTTCTAGAAATTGTAGGAAAAAAACATGTGTCTTTCGTATCCATTAGATGACCCGTCTAGGCGTAAGCGATAAGTCCCTACTGATACCACTTTTGCTTTGAGACGATTTCTCATAATTATGAATCTTTCATGTTTTTTTGGTTTCCGGATTGAAAGGAATCCCCGCATATTATTAGTAACATGAGTTGAAGTTCCAGAATCAATCCACCATGTATTAGAAGGAACTTCTATAATGTTTGATTCAAAACATACATGAGTTTATACCTTTCTTTTCGAACCAAGTCTTACGTTTAATGCAGTCCTTCTTTACATATCCTTTCTTGCCACAAAAGAAGCATTTTACTGTAATAGCTTTCTTTTCAATAGTTTGTCTAACACTTCCAAACCCAGGAAATTTCTTCGATGGATGATGCTTCGATTTTCTTTTCTTGTTACCAACTCTTTGAGTAGTTGTCAGTACATTATATGAACTTTTCTGCTTTAATCTTAATTCTTCCTGAACACACATACTAGTTAACTCATTCAAGTCCCACTTATCCTTATTTATATTGTAGTGAATCTTGAATGGGCCAAACTGAGAAGGAAGAAAATTAAGAATAAACTGCACAAGGAAAGATTCATCAACATTCATTCCCAATGTCTTAATTTTTGTAGCTTTGTCAGTCATATTGAGGATGTGATCCTGAATTTCTCGAGTACCATCATATTGAGCTGTAGTCAGTTCTTTTATTAATGTGCTAACCAATGACTTATCAGCAGATTTAAATCTGTCTTCAGTAACTTTTAAATATTCACGTGTGCTAGATGCAACTGGTATTGAAGTCTTTATATTATTTACAATTGTCATCCTTATGAACATTAAACTGAGCATATCAGATCTTTCCCAAGCCTTCATTTCATTGACTTGTTCCACAGTACTTTTATCAGTTAATTCTACGGACTTTTCAACAAGCAATACGAAATCGAGATCTAATACGCCCAGTATAAATTGCACATGCTTTAACCATTCTAAATAATTTGATCCAGAGAGTACAGGGACACTGGAAGCATGAGAATGTATGGACGGGAATACCACTACATAATATAAAATAACATTAATGCTTTGAGTTTTACCAAAATATTATGAACTATTGATATTATTAATATTTAACCTTTGGGTAAAAATATTGACATATCTAGTGTTCACACAAGATCATTTACGGAGGACTGATACGATCCTTGTGGAATAGTTTTGCTACCTTTGGGTATATAATTCTAGACTACAAGAATATCCAAAATAGTATCATCCTACCCCATCACATAATTATTTGAAATAAATTATTCTTTGGGATTATCTAAATATCCTAATTATGTGTGTAATTTTGAATATTATTTTCTTAATGTCATTGAGGATTTGTTCCTTAATATAATTTTATAAATCATCGATCTAGGCCACTTTGGTGACTACAAGACCAATGCAGTAATATAAAATATAAATTAAATTATCCTATGAATGATAAGACTTTAATTATATTTCATATCCTATAAGCCTATCAGGCTACTTTAGCAGCTACCGGTCAGGTATAACTTAAGGAGATGAATTACAAATAATATTCATCAAGTTCATTTGAACTAATTTATGCTGAGACAGTTCAATAATAGGATAACAACCATAATAATTATTGAACACTTAATCAGCATGAAAAAAACTCATATGATAACTGTAATCATGATAATACATAAATCATGTATTTATATGAAAATAAATATTATTTCATAATTCTCAACATATGCATGTAAATAACTAAATGAATATCCAAAAAATAATAATTGGATTTAACACATGCAACTAATAATTTAAATAAGAAAACTATAAAGAAATAATAATTTATAATTTTTCTAAACTAATTAATTTTAGTTAATTGGAGAAGCCCATAAGTCCAATTAAATAAATTGATAAAAATAAAATATAATCAATGAATAATAAAAAATATAATCATAATTAAATTTTATTAGATTATATATTGATCAATTTTATAATTGAGAAAATAAACCATAATTTCTCAATTTTATAATGGTAGAACTGTAATTCTAAAAATATAAAAGAATTACAGAATTTTTTAAAGGATTATAAAATTAATAAATCACAAGGGTAAAACTATAAATAATCATATTCATTTGAGGGTAAAATTGTAATTTCGGTGAATGATAAAACTGTAATTTGAACATAATGGTAAAATCATAATTTTACACTTAATGACAAAACTGTAATTTTTGTTAAGCAAAACCCTAACTCTTATTCCCCTTCTGTTGCCGCTGGCGCGCGAGGCTGCCGCTTGCGCGGTCTCTGCTGCACGCGGTTGCCTCCGCGTGCGTCCACCGCTTGATGCGGCTCTTTCTTCGCTCGATCGATTGGCCGGCGGTAGCGTCGCCGATGCTGCTGATCTGTACGCACACTTGGTGCTGTCACAGGCAGATCCGGCCAAAAAATGTAGCAAGATTGCTGCGTCTTTTCCATGATGCATAACAACCATCAAGAATCGTTCGCAAGCAAACGATTAAAATTAATAGATAGGAAAACGTATCAATAAGATATTCAAATCAACGCATCGTAAATAAAAATAATAGATCTAATATTTTGATCTCAAAACCTAGGCTCTGATACCAATTGTTGGCATAAAGAACTATAATCATGAAAACTATTATGCGAAAAATGTTATGTCAGGATTGAAATCAAATAATATTATATCTGTTTACGATACATACCTTTAGATGTCATCTGATTGAGATCCAACTAGATCTTCAAGAGCACCGTCTGTCGGATCTGAATAACGTTGAAATATCGATCTGCAAGAGGAACTAGAATAGATCTAGACCCCTTCTCCTCTCTTCCTATCATTTCACATGACCACCTTAATTGATGGTTTTGGGAGATCAAGAGAATAATCATAATCTCTTGCTCTATTCACCCCTGTGTCGTGCTGTGTTGTGCCGTGCCTTGGGTTTATAGTAGGTCCTGTCCATTTCTAGGCGAGAGCATAGGGTCTAGGGTAAGTTATTAGGAGAGTTCCTTCTATCAAGGGCATCCCCTAAATATCTCATTATAATATGAACTTTATTTAATATTAGCTAATATCTTTTTCCATAATCCAAATAATCCATAATATATCTTATTCAATTAATAAAGGGCTACATAATCTTACGGAGGGCTATCCCCAAAATGAGACGGGTAAGTCAACGAGATCCATCATAGACTGCACCATGTCTAACAATATGTGATTCCTCATTTCTGATGCACCATTAAGCTGAGGTGTATAAGGAGGTGTTCATTTGGATAGAATCATATGGTCCTTGAGAAAATTGGTGAACTTTGTACTCAAGTACTCCACTCCTTGATCCGATTATAGAGCCTTAATACTATTTTCAGTCTAGTTCTCTACTTTATTCTTATATCCCCTGAAATTTTTAAAAAATTTATATTTATACTTTATTAAGTACATGTGTTTGTACATCGTTAGTGAAAATAATAAAGTAGGAGTAACCACTTATGGTACATGTGTTTGTACATCGTTAGTGAAAATAATAAAGTAGGAGTAACCACTTATGGCATGAGTTGATATAGAACCATTACTATGTATGAGTTATAATACCCTAGTGGCTCTTTCTCTAGTTCCACTAAATCAAGAGTTGGTTAATTTTTCATGAAAGTAAGATTTGCAAGTTGCATATGTCTCATATTAAAATAAATCTAAGTATTCATCATTTAGCAACTTATGAGTTATTCCCTAATGGATATAACATATTCTATAATGTCACATGTATGTATTGTTTACCTTATCTGGTTTCTTCTTTAGCACATTTACATTTATGATATATGGAGCAATGTCTAGAATAAACAAATCATTATGTAATGTTCCTCTAGCGATAATCTTATAATCCAAAATTAATGAATAATTATATTCTCAAAAATTAATTTATATCTACTAACTATCAAACATGAAATGAACATAATATTTTTGATAATAGAAGGAACGTAATAACATGCATATAATACAATAGTAGCTCCACCAAGCAGATATAAGATGATCTCCACAACAACCATTACAATAACTCTTGCTCCATTGCCCAGCTTAAGATTCATCTCGCCTCTCACTAATCTCCTAGGCCTTGTCATAACCTATAATAAATTATATATATGATAAGCACTCATGGTGTCTAATACTCATATATTATAATAAAATTCTGACAAATATAGACTAATCATGAATGTACCTTACGCTTCTTCTCTAAGCTTCTATTTCATCTTCTCTGTAAGGTACTCTTTGATGTTCCTCTTCCAATGCCCGTCTTTACTATAATGGAAGCACTAGCTTTTGTCCTTTGTCGATCTTTCATAGCAACATTTATCTTATCCAATTTGTCCTTGCTCCTACCATTTTTAAGAGACTTATTAGCCTTCATTTTCCTTTTGGTCACATCAATATAGAGAATTGACTTCTTTTTCTTGATGGTACTCTCTGTCTCTATCAACATATTAAAAAAGAGTCTGGGAGGGACTGAAGTATGAGGTTCACACATAAATTATCCTCTAGAATCATTTCTAAACCTGTGAGTTTCTCGATCCACTCAGTCATTCTCAAGACATGGTTTTGAACTGATATCCCCTCTATTATCCTAGCACGGAAGAGACTCTTGGTATATCAAATCTTTGAGTTCTTCCTTGTTCCTCAAATAGCTAGCAAAAATGAAAGATGATGGAATTGACATCCATACTATTATGTTGTCTCTTTAGCTCAAGAGTCATAGAGGCCAACATATAGTCCTTAGCCAAGGTGGAATCGTTTGTGTGCTTCAAGTAGCCAGTAATCTCATCTTTGTTTGCTCCTTCCTCTAACGTGGGCAAAATAATATCAAAGACATGTGATTTTCTTCGATATGAAAATGATTCTCAAGTTGCACAGTCAATCCGTGTAGTTTGGACCAATGAGGCTGTTGGCATTATGTATGTCACTTAAAGGATTTGCAAGCAACATGTTTCTAATAAACAAATATATAGTATAAATAAATAACATGTGAATTTAACAAAAAATAATTAAGATATGAACATATATCTTAATCTACTCCCACTATCTTTCTAACGAACCACGCAACACCCTCAGCGCATGAAACGAAAATCTCTAATAGATTTATAGTGGAGATCGAGATTCAATTGATATCTTATTGTAACCTCAAGAGACTCGACCAATCACACTAAGCCCAAAAAAGGTAGGCAACTCTTACCGATCACAACTCCTTGTGATTCTCATCCTGTTCGGCCTCTGAACCATCATGGCCTCAAGAGAATATGACGACCATGATGGTCGATCAAGCCGTCACCATCATTACAAGATAAGTTTGATTTGATATTCTCTTGAGGTACTCGACCAAGTATACAATATCCTTAAGTCACCGATGACATCTCTGTGTCGTAGGCAAAATCTTGAATCGCAATATAAGTGAGCCTCGAGGGACTCGACCAACTCAACCTATGTTAGGATTCGATTTCTTCATATAACAATGTAAGACCATGTGGGTCAATCTAATTATCTTACGTTTACCGACTTAATACTATTGTAAGAGGGGATTTTTATCTGATCTCTTAATATGACATGTCACACGCATATATATTTAATATATATTTACATCGCTTATAAATATATATAAGTATCTAGTATGTGTATAAACATTCACATATCACATATAAGCACTCACACTAGATGATCATATACCACAACCTAATGTGATTAGACCCGAGCCAATGGGCCCAATCACTTACATCACGATGTATGTGTGCATTGACGCATCTCCATGCATCACAATCATCCGTCTCGCTCTCGTGGGTCATGTTGCCACCTCCACGCTCTCGTCGTATCTCCTCGTGTAATTACAACATATCATAAGCACATAGGCCCGACAATAAACGAGAAAAATAAAATGCTTGCAAGCCCCAATAATAATAATCATCATATATACACATATCACATCACATGATCCATGATCATCTGTCAACATCATACATCACATGTACATATCATCATGTAGGACTTTATATAATTATAATTAATTAAACTATTTAATTAATTATTTTATTAGATCTTGAAATGTCCTACCATAGGGTGTTCCACATAGCAGAAAATAATTCCTATGGAGCTAGGAAATCAGATCTGAAGACTACGACAAAATCGTAGCAAGTTATGTAGAAAATAATCCACGTAATTTATAACATCACATGCAATTTATACCCAATTATCACACGATGAACCTCGCTCTAATACCACTGTTAGGAAATATCAGATTGGGCATTGTATACATAGTGAAAAATAAAATAAAAAAATAGATTTCTAAAAGAAAATTCATGTCGTCATACGAGAATTAGTGTGCAAAAACTATACAACCGAAAAAATATATGTTATGTTAGTTGTTTTACCTATGGAGATCGTACATCCCTAAAAAACTAGATATGTTGGCGTAGATGGAGGAGGTCAGACGTCCTTCTCTTTAACGGTGGATGGTGTGATGACACTCCTCAAATCGTAATGCGATCTTCCTCTCCATGCGCACCAAAAAGATTACGCTTTCTCCAAGAATGGGTTGGTCTTTTTTGCTATCGATATGCCCCAAATATGGGTTGTTAGTTGAGGAGGAGAGGGAGAGAGGAGAATAGGATAAGCCGACAAAAAGTCTCTGGCCTATGAACCCTGTGGTCCCTTCCAATTTATAACGGTCCCTATCAACTTAACCCTAACGGATCCTACCATATTGGGTACTAGATCTTCATCCAATTACCCAAGCCTCTTAGGTTAGTAAGTTTCTATCACTTATATCAGATTTTATTGGATTTCATCTATAAGATCCAATAAGATAGGGACTTATTGGATATCTAATAAAATAAGAGCTTCACGGATATCTAATATTTGAGCCTCTATTCATCATAACATCGACCATATGTGTGTGATCCTCTAGGCCCAATACCTAGCTGACGGTGAGTTACACCTATCAAAACTCCTTCTAACTCAAAACTCTTTATGAAGATAATAATTCACTCAGCTTATCGACTATAGACGTACTAGCATACTACGCTATAGTCTTCAAACGATACAAGAGTATCTAATCCATTAGACCTATCTGTCCTCAATTACCATGTATCTATAATTCTTCATCCATCTAATATCCTAGAGACAATATATCGGGCATGGTATTGTTATGCCTTATACGAAATTCATCTGAGTCTCGCTCTAATCGGATTCTCTTGGAAAACTCATTCTCTCTCAATCCGAACAACTTTGACCTAAGATTTCTCTAAGCAAGAACACACAAGATATTCCTCTCATGATACTGAGAGTGAAGGACCCTCTATTGACACACAATTGCTTTCGTAAAGTTGGCTACAATTTTTGATAATCGGCTAAATTAAATATGAAACTTCTAAGCTTATAAGTCCAACGTCAAAGAAATAAGTACTTAAGCAAAGCATCTTTGGTGTCTCAAGTCTAAGGACCATATACACAACTAGAACTATGGAATCAATGTCTAACATCCGGTATCATTAACCATCCAATATTCCATAAGCGAATTAATCAGTGAACTTATTTTCTAATGAGCACATATACTATACTCTTAGTATCCTCCCACAAACGATTATGAGACCAGTCACTTTTATCATATAGACGAGTATACGGTACACTAATATGTTCGATTATCTTGATGTGCTTCTCGAGTAATTAATGACCAATATTATTTAGAATATGTGTTTAAAGATGATTGATCTTATTATCAACAATCTCATTATAATTCAATTCTCACTGCACGGATCGAAGGACATCACAATATATGCAACCGATAACATGAAGTGAGAAAAATATTAATAATAGTAATATGTAAAAAAAATTATATAACGTGTCACACGTATCATCACTCATGTGATTAGTTTACAGAGCACCTGGAACCGGCATTATTGGGGGGGGGGGGGGAGAAAACGGATCTTCCAAGGAAAAGAGGAGGAGAGGAACTGATCTCTAGAGCTTCTCTCTCAAGGCTCAAGGGAGAGAAATAGATACATCAGTTTAAATGTTCATTTTCTGCTGTTTAGCTTAACACCCATATCATTTATCTTACACAGCCAACTTCTTCTTCTGAACCTGAAGCTGTAGAGAGAACTGTATGGTTTACAGAGACTGGAATCCAGGATCCAATACTGCAATAGAGTTGCAATGGCTGAGCATAAACTTGTCGACTCTGTCTTGGCAGCACTTATCTTTGTTTTCCAGGCTGAAACCATTCTGCTTCACGCTCTCAAGGCTTCTGAAAATTTTCGAATCCATGAGGATTATGAACAACCTTTTGGAGCCTCATGTCGGCATTTGTTTGGCACAATTTCTTCAGCATTTTTCTTGCAGTAACATCAAGCTTCGTCACCGAATGATTAACCACCATTTTGGTTGCTTCATCTGAGTCATCAGCACGACTCAAGAGCTCCACGAGACAGTCGTAATGCTCGCGACATGGGCCGATGCCATAGTGTTCGACCATGAACCCAAAGAACCTGCAGGCCTCCTCCACCATGCACTCCCTCACACAGGCGCTCAAGACGCCCACAAAGGTGATTCCATCGGGCAGCACCTTTGCCTTCTCCATTTCCGAGAAAAGAGCCACCGCTTCCTTTCCCCGCCCATGAACACCGAAGCTAGTGATCATGGAGTTCCAAGTTGCCACGGTCTTGTCTGGCATATGATCGAACACCCTCACCGCGTCCTCCAAGCTTCCACATTTGCTGTACATATCTATGAGCGCAGTGCCCACGTAGACGCCCTTGTCGAGGCCACCATTCTTTTGGGCAAACTCATGCACCCAACGGCCCACACTCAGGCTCCCAAGCTCTGCGCACGCGATCAACAGCGCCACCACCGTGAACTCGTTCGGCATCACGTCGTCGTCCTGCATCCTCCGGAACAACCTGAACGCCTCATCTGGTAGCCCATTCCTCGCGTACCCGTCGATCATCGCCGTCCAAGTCACCACGTTTCGGATCGGCATGGTGTCGAAGACGGTTCTAGCGGCCTCTACCTCGCCGCACGCCACGAGTCCGGAAAGCAGAGCGGTCCACGACACGACGCTTTTAACTGGCATTTCGTCGAACATCTTCCGCCCGCTCACCGGGTCGCCGCAGCAGAAGTAGAGATGAATGAGGGCGTTCTGCAGGTACGTGTCAGGCCAGAACCCAGACTTGATAGCAAAGGCGTGGACCTCCTTGCCCTTACTAACTTCCAGGAGCATCGAACAGGCCTTGACGACGAAGGGGAAGGTGAACTTATCAGGTCGGAGGCCGCGGGAGAGCATGCGGTTATAGAGAAGGACGGCGTCGAGGGGGGCGCCCGCGCCGGCGTGGGCGCGGATCATGAGGTTCCATGCGATGGTGGGAGGGGCGGGGAAGGTGGTGAGGAGGCGGGCGGCGAGATCGAGACGGCAGTGGGAGGAGTAGAGGCGGAGGAGGGAGGGGAGGAGGGCGGGGTCGTGGGACAGGCCGGAGCGGAGGATGCGGGCGTGGGTGAGCTTGACATGTCCCAGGGTGGTGGAGGCACTTCGGCTGAGGAGGCGGAGAGCCTCGCTGGGGTCGAGGGCGAGCGCGCCGTCGGCGGGCGCGCGGCCTGAATGGAATGTGCGGTGGGCGAATGGATCGAGGTTGCAGGCGCGGCATAAGAGCATATGTCCGGCGACGAGTTTTTGGGGTTCCGTCCGCTGCAAGTGTGTGGTCGACCCACTTATCTCCAACTTGAGTAGGGTAAAACGTGTCGCAGGTTCACGTCATCACTTTGATGATGATGATGATGATATATTATGAATTAATTTTTAAAAAAAAATTAATTAAATATGAATCTTATTGAGCTAGTTGAGAATTGATTCATGGTGGTTACATAGATAATTAACATATTTAGGAGTAGTGACTCATGTTTAGGAGTTATGGAGGTAGTTTAAGAGTTAGTAGAGATACTTATTAATCATGGGTGAGATAGTGGGATGAAGAAAGTGGTGTGAGATAGTTATTATTATGTCCTATAAATAGGACCTTAGAGAATGAAGCAAGAGTGCAGAGAGTGTGTACAGAGAAGAGAGTGTGTGCATTTGGAGATAATCTTGTAAGTGTTCTTGTTCTTTTACCTCCTGTTTAATACTACGTCGTTTTCTTGATTGAAAGCATTTTCATTAATTGGATCGTAGTATTCTGTTTTATCGTTTCCTTGCTCCTCCTTCCCCAACATTTGTGATATCAGAGCCTTGTTTCAATCTGAACTGGGCATTATGGCTTTTAATGGCAATTCTATGTCTAAACCCCTTATTCTCATCTTCTCGAGCAAATCATACCAATTTTGGAGTATCAAGATGAAGACTCTATTCAAGTCTTAGGATATTTGGAACTTGATAGAGAATGGATATGCAGATCCAGATGAAGAAACCAGGCTGAGGGAGAATAGAAAGAAGGACTCAAAGACATTGTTCTTCATTCAACAAGCTGTGCATGAGACAATCTTCTCAAGAATTGCAGCAGCAACAACCTCAAGACAAGCTTGGTTGATACTTCAAAATGAATTTCAATACTCATCGAGGGTGATCACGGTAAAACTTCAAACCCTTCGCCGTGAGTTTGAAATTTTATTTATGAAAAGCAATGAATCAGTGCAAGATTTTCTTTCTCGAGCGATTGAAATTGTTAGTAAAATGAAATCATATGGTGAACATCTTCATGATCAAATAATTATTGCAAAAGTTTTGAGAAGTTTAACGTCAAAATTTGATCATGTTGTTGCGGCAACTGAAGAGTCAAATGACTTATCTACTTATTCATTTGATGAACTAATGAGTTCCTTGCAAGCACATGAAACAAGGTTGAATAGGTCACTTGAAAAAAGTGAAGAAAAAATATTTCAGGTTAAGGGGGAGTCTTCTACTTCAAAAGAAGACAAAAAATCAACAGGAAGAGGACGTGGCAGAGGAGGATTTCGTGGTAGAGGAAATGGAAGAGGAAGAGGACACTTTGATGGACATGATGAAAGGCAATCCAACTATTATCAGAAAAACTACAAGAGTGAAATTCAATGTCACTATTGTAAGAAGTTTGGTCATATGAAGGCAGATTGCTGGAAAAGAGAAAATTAAACAAGCTATGTGGAAGAAAATGAAGACAATAGTAAGTTGTTTATGACTCATTCACAAGTTAATGATATCTCAAATGACATTTGGTTTTTAGATATTGGATGTTCTAATCATATGTCAGGTATAAGATCAATATTTAGATATATTGATGAAACTCACAAGTTGAAAGTTAAACTTGGAGATAGCAAGCAAATCTAAGTAGAAGGAAAAGGAACAATTGAGGTGAAGACAAATCAAGGGAACGTAAAACACCTTGATAATGTTTTCTATGTTCCTAGCTTATCACATAACTTGTTGAGTGTTGGACAATTGATAGATATTGGATATTCAGTTATATTTGATGATGGTTCATGCACTATTAAAGATAAGAAATCTGGCTTGATTATAGCAAATGTTTATATGACGTAAAATAAGATATTTCCAATTGATGTTTCAAATATTGAGAAACATGCTCTTGTTGCAAATCAAAAGAATGCGATAAATTTATGACATTTGAGATATGGACACCTTAATATTAAGGGTTTAAGGTTGTTAAATAAAAAAAAATGATTTATGGATTGCCTAAAATTAATACACTTGATGTATGTGAAGGGTATATTTATGGCAAACAAAGTAAGAAACCATTTCATATTGGAAAAGCATGGAGAGCATCCAATTGTCTTGAATTAATTCATGCTGACTTATGTGGACCTATGAATAGAAAATCATTTGGGGGAAGTCGATATTTTCTGTTATTTACTGATGATTATAGCCGCATGAGTTGGGTATATTTTCTAGAATTGAAATCTAAATCATTTGATAACTTTCAAAAATTCATGGCACTTGTAGAAAGGTAAAGTGGTAAATGCATAAAGACACTTCGGACAGATAGAGGTGGTGAATTTATGTCTAATGAGTTTAATTCCTTTTGTGAAGAAAATGGTATTCGCAGGGAATTGACAGCACTATATACACCAGAGCAAAATTATGTAGCTGAACGTAAGAATCAAACTGTTGTCGAAATGACAAGAAGTTTGCTTAAAGGAAAGCATCTTCCGAATCAGTTTTGGGCAGAAGCAGTTGCAACAGCAGTTTATTTGTTGAATATTTCACCGACAAAGGCTGTTATGAATCGAACTCCTTTTGAAGCTTGGTATGGTATAAAGTCAACTGTAAGCCATCTAAGAATTTTTTTTGTTGTGTTGCTTATGCTTTGGTAAATTCATAAAATCATCATAAGCTTGATGAAAAATCAAAAAAATATATCTTAATTGGATATTCTGCATAATCCAAAGCATATCGATTATATAATCCTGTAAGTGGCAAAGTTATTATTAACAGAAATGTTGTATTTGATAAAAGGGCAAGTTGGAATTGGGAGATTAATGAAGGTGATGCACAAATTCATGTTCCAGCAGAACTAGTTACTCTACCGAATCAAATGATAGATCCTGCTCCAACAAGATCAACGTCAACCTCACCCAGTAGCAATTCAAATTCAGTAAATGATTCCTCAGATGAAACCCCTCTAGGAAGGTTTAGATCAATAACAAAGATTTATGATTCAACATTTGCTTTATTTATTTCAGATCCTATAAGTTTTGAGGAAGCAGTTGAAATAGAGGAATGGCGAAAAGCAATGAAGGAGGAAATCAAGTCAATTGAGAAGAATGAAACGTCGGAGCTAATGGATCTACCGAAAGAAAAGAAAGCTATTGGTTTGAAATTGGGGTACAAAACAAAGTATAATGCAGATGGAAGTATCCAAAAGCATAAGGCTCGGCTTGTAGCAAAAGGATATTCGCAGCAACAATGTATTGACTTTGATGATACTTTTTCTCCAATTGCTAGATTTGAAATCGTGATAACCTTTTTGGCTTTAGCTGCTTATTTGAGTTGGCATGTTTATCAATTTGATGTGAAATCTACGCTTTTAAATGGAGATTTACAAGAAGAGGTTTTTGTTACTCAACCTGAAGATTTTTTGGTTAAAGGACATGAAGAAAAGGTATATAAGCTAAAGAAAGCACTTTATGGGCTTAAACAAGCTCCAAGAGCATGGTACAGTAAAATTGATTGTTATTTTCATCAAAATGGATTTAAAAGGAGTGATAATGAACCTACCCTTTATCTAAAGAATGAAGGTAAACATAATATTCTTATGGTTTGCCTTTATGTTGATGATATTATATATATAGGTTCATTTGACTCTGTTGTGGCCGAATTTAAAAAATGTATGATGAATAAGTTTGAAATGTCAGATCTAGGTTTACTGCACTATTTTCTTGGGTTTGAGGTGAAGCAAGGATCAGATGAAAATTTTATTTCACAAAGAAAGTATGCAATAGATCTGCTAAAAAAATCTAACATGATTAAATGCAAAGCTGCAGCTACACACATGAATGTAAACGAGAAATTGAAACTTGAAGATGGTACATGTTTGACAAATGCAAGATACTACAGAAGTTTAGTTGGAGGTTTGATCTATCTAACTCATACTCGTCCAGATATTACCTTCTCTATTGGTGTAGTATCTAGGTTCATGCAAAGCCTAAGTAAACATCATCTTGGAGCTGTTAAAATAATTATACGTTATATTGCTGGAACTACAAATTATGGAATATGGTATTCTCATAATTTTAAATATAAATTATTTGGTTTTACTGATAGTGATTGGGTAAGAGATTTGGATGATAGAAAGAGTACTTCAGACAATATTTTTAGCCTTGGATCAGGAGCTATATCATGGAGTTTAAAGAAGCAAGCAACAAATGCATTGTCGACATCAGAAGCAGAGTATGTAGCTGCAAAAATTAGCAGCATGTCAAGCTATATGGCTTAGAAGACTTCTTGAAGATCTTCATAAAAAACAAATAGATGCAATCGAAATATTTTGTGACAACAAATCTACAATTGCACTGGCAAAAAATCTCACATTTCATGGAAGAACGAAGCATATAGAGATACGTTATCATTTCATCCGAGATCTTATAGCAAATAGAGCTATAACAATGAAGTATTGTGGCACAGATAAACAAGTTACAGATATTCTCACCAAGTCACTTCCAGTTAAGAAGCATATTTATTTTATGTCTCAAATTGATGTATATAACTATGAATCAAGGGGGAGTGTTAAGAATTGATTCATGGTAGTTACATAGATAGTTAACATGTTTAGGAGTAGTGGCTCATGTTTAGGAGTTGTAGAGGTAGTTTAAGAGTTAGTGGGGGTAGTTATTAATCATGGGTGAGATAGTGGGATGAAGGAAGTGGTGTGAGGTAGTTATTATTATGTCTTATAAATAGGACCTTAGAGAATGAAGCAAGAGTGCATAGAGTGTGTACAGAGAAGAGAGTGTGTGCATTTGGAGATAATCTTATAAGTGTTCTTGTTCTTTTACCTCCTGTTTAATACTACGTTGTTTTCTTGATTGAAAGCGTTTTTGTTAATTGGATCGTAGTATTCTGTTTTATCGTTTCCTTGCTCCTCCTTCCCCAACAGAGCTATTATTTGATTATATGTTTTATGAAAACATCGAATTCTCGAGCTACATCTTTTAAGATTAAAACTCTTTTTTATGTTTTAAGTTAATATTAAGATTGAAAAGACTCAATTAAATATCGAATGAGATGCTTAGCTCAGCTTATAAATTATGAGATTTACACAAGTCCGAGCAATGCCAACTCCCTATTATATGGTAAGATAATGTGAATATATGATCTCTTAATTAAGATATAATGTAAATATATGATCTCATAGTTTTGAGGCACACCTAATGATAGGGATAATAGTGGTCCTCTTCCCGAATCGGATGACATGGCCAAAGACAAACCAATGTGGAAGGACAGGGCTGGCTGACTTAGCTCCCAAACCCGCCCTCTCACACACACGAGTAACGTGTTATAAATAAACGGATAAATCCAAGATTTGACAGCATCGGATGCCGCGCAGTCGTCATCAGGTCTTATAAGAATATGAGGAAATCATACGATGGCAGAGCAAAAGTAACACGCAACCGGCGGCATGAATAATCGTCGACGGTGCCTGTAACATTAAACAGGCTGGCAGAGAACGCCAGAAGTATGATGAGGTCGAGACATGACAAGTCGATGACGTATAGGCATAAAAGAGACACCCCAGGAGCAACTTATGGGGGCTCTTTCTCTACTTCAATCCAAGAAAGAAGTTACGACGTTTGTGAGTGAAACACTGGACTTCACCCTTCGAAACAACTCTAACTTAATCGTCGGAGGGATCTCCCCGGGGACCCACCACCCGAGCGAAGATCTTTCTTTGTAGGAAGACCCACACTGAAGTTACAACCCAAGCCAAGCACCCGCATGCTCAATCCAAAAAAGAAGAAGCTACGGTGTCTGCGAGTGAGACGCCACCCTCGAAACAACGCTAACTTAATCGTTGGAGAGATCTCCCCGGGGACCCACCACCCGAGCGAAGGTATTTCCTTGCAGGAATAGCTCCACAAGATCAGAAGGAAGACCCACACCGAAGTGACAACCTGAGCCGAGCATCCGCATGCGTTGTCCTTGAACTATACTGCATTGAACCCCTCTTATACTCATGGCCCAAACCCTATTGTGTTGACTTCCCGGATGCGATGTAGAATACATAACACCTACAAAATTAATATGATTTAGTAGAACTAATTTGAGTTTGGAAACTAGAAATTAAATCATTGTATTGATAATGGCTTGATAAATTTGTCTATTGGTTGATTATTCATGTCGATTAAGGAAAGTTACATATAGTCATATTGAATATGATGTCATATAAAAAATGATAATCATTATCGATCTCAATAGTTTTGTGTATTCATGATAGACATCGTTATAAGTAATTTAAATGATATTAAAATTATCATAATAAGTTTTACTTTTGAGACTAGAATGAGACCTCTAAATCTTAAAGTGACTAACGTAACCAAAGCAATTTTGCTATAGTATTAGCAAGAGCATGACATTCTAAGTAATTGAACAAACCATAATATTTTGTTTCTTATTTCTATAAGAAATTTAAAAAATAAGTTATTGCTAAAGAATCACGTCTTTTAAGAGCTCTACATATATAGTAGTACCTACTAACAAGACAAGAGATAGAAGGGGTAGTTTGTTCTCGCATTTGACAACGCATAATGAAGAATGGGGAAGGTTTCATAATTTTTAAAGTGGATACAGCAGCTATCAAATAATATATGAAGTTTAGTGAGGAAGAACCAACGTCAAATTTTATGGCCTATCCCCAATGAACTACCGAAGAAAAATATATTAATATAAAATTTATAATATGCTATAAGTTACATAGATAAATTTTTATGTAACGATTGAAATCAAATAATATAGATCAAATCTTTTATGATATCTAAAAAAATCTCTTTTTGATGCAAGGGGCACTATTATTGAATTTGAATATCACAATGATATTGATATGTAAGGAAAACTAGACATTCCTTCTCATCTCTTTTGATCGAACATAATTATTGATAATTTAGGGATAAAAGAGGATGAGAGAGAAATTATAATCTATCAATATCACCTATCGTATTTTATGTACAACTCTTGAGAGGTTCTATCTATTTATATGTCAGAATAGAGGGACTAAGATAAGTAATTAAGAAAATATTTTCCATCAAAGACATCAAATCCAACTATGATATGAATTTTCTTTATATTGATTAATATCTGTCATATTAATCAATTCAGTATGATAACATATTAGAGGAGATAGAATTATAGAAGCAGAATAAAGAAGATGCACGAGATAGAATTTGGACTATTAGAGGAAGACTCGATAGTTATAACTGTAGCTTTCTTTGTAGCAAGTTTGGGACATTCCTTAATTGTATCTCTAATCTTATGATAACATATGCAAACTAGCTTTTTTTTTTTTTTTTTTTACTCTTTCTTCTTAGATTGATTTGATTATTTTGAATGTTTTGGAAAGTATAATTATGTCTTACATCTTAAAAGGTGTTGTAGTAGTTGTAAGGACAATCTTATTTTTAACTGGTTGATGATCATGCAATATTGTTCTACTTGTTTCTTCATATAAAAGTTCTGAACTAACAACATTTAAGGAGGGACATAATTATATGATCTAATCAAAAAGGCACTCAGAATCATCATTTAAAGTCGTTAAAATATGATCTAATCTTAATATATCATACTATATCTCATACAATGTAGCATTATTTTTTACATCCTTATTGAGGTTTATATAAAATTCATTAAAAGGCTAACATAGGGATTGTTTCATATCTAGTAAAAATATAATATTATTGACTAGAGATAGAGGATGACGCTACCCTTTAACATGTAACGGAGTCAAGACAACGAGATACATGACGAAGGAGCTTGGTTGTGATCAGTGACAGAGGATCTAGCGAGAGCAAGATCTCGATTGTGTTTAGCAACTGAGGATGTGGTTGGAGTAGGATCTCAACTATGTTCAATAATGAAGGATTCAATAACAGTATGATCTCGATTTATTCAAAAAGGGAGATATTGAAGGATAGTCACAATATTAAAAGAATCTCACAAGAAAAGCAATAGAAACCAATATAGTTATGTAATCGTGAGGTTGCAAGCAATAGAATAGATATAGTAATAGAGTATAAACGTATTAGGACAACGACTCTCTCTGATATAATATTAGAAACAAAGAAGAAAGAAGAAGCTTGTAATTTTATTGTATATTTGATGTATGCATAATCACCCTATTTATAAGGTAAAGATTAATCAACTCAATCTAATAAACCATTAGATTTACACAAATTAAGAAATGTCATATCCCTATTGTGGTAAAAATTTAGAGAATATATATAATCACCTTTATATAGTAAGTTTGACAAGGACAAGTGATGAATGTGAGATTAGTCTAAGACGGGACCTATCAATCTTAATCAAGTAAGTTAAATTATAATTTCAACATATATCCAATGAGGTTTAGAATACATAACATTTAGTAAGAGGGTCCGAGACCACCAATTTTAGATGTAAATTTTTTTCTTACAAATGGCAAGTGATGAAAGTGGGATTTGAGTGGACCTTATGATGATATGTTAAAGTCCTTACTAATTAAACTTTAAATCTTTGATAGTTGGGTATGGTTCCCCACTACCAAAGATATAAGCTTGGTGAGTATATATTTATCAAGTTAATGAGTTGGCTAACTCATTCATATAGTATCATATTAAAAATAGTAGATGTCTAATCCCCTCCCAACCTTAATGTCTTGGGAAAAGTATTGTCTAAGCCCTTAAGCTATTTCTCACGTTCATACGTTATTCTAGCGAACACAATGTACTTCATATTTAAAATTGACTTCCTTCTTTTATCTTATTCGTAGTTAATTGGGGTTAATTTAATTTTCATATTATTATATTTTTTTAATAATTAAATACGAAATCGACCAATTGATCCATGGCACATACCACTTTTTTTTTTTTCCTACTCTTTCGAATTATATTTTAATATCTGCAACGATTAGGCTAAAATAAAGAATTTTAAAAAAATAATCTTTATGTGTCGACGAGATAGTATTTTTGCTCTCGTTCCTTCCCAATTGTATTCCAACATCTCCGATAAATAGTTCAAATAAATAATTAAAAAATAATCTCTGTGTGAAATTGGTAGAAGAAATACATATCTCTAGTATACTCATCACATCATTATAAATTAATATACATCTTTACCTATTCTTAATAAAAAAAAACAAAATCGAAGTATTTATTATATAAACAATCAGTTTCTTGGAGAACACAGATGATATCGATGGCCAAAAGACTTCCTGGAAATTGCATGAGAACTTACATTTGCTCGGCCAATCGTTCATACTTCTCCTACAACTAATGCTATCATTTCTCAAAGACACTTGAGTTCTTCTGGTACAAAAGTTGGCTCCATTCGAAATCAAATATGCTTAAGCCTTATTTTTATTATTTTGGATACAGGTTATGATGTGTGTGTGTGTGTGTGTCTGTCTTCATCTAATTCTTCTAAGAGTGCGACACTGGCACTTAATGCGGTAGCTCATGAATTGTCAATGGCCAAACTTTGTGCTTGCGAAAAGAAAGAAAGAAAAAAAAAAGTTGATTTAGGTGGTGTTTGAAAACGTGTAGCAACAAAGTGGGCCTCATAATTCTCCTTTCGATGGTTGCTTTCTACCGACTATATTGATCTTAATGATGAGTAATTCAACTTAAAACTTTAATGATGTTAAGGGGTGAACAAAATCTAAAATCATTCTTTCAATCTTTTATCTCTTGTATATATATTTGTAACATTTTCTCCTAAGTTCAATCCTCTCTTCGCTACTCTTCGCGATACGTCAAATTATGATTTTTATTTTATCTAACCATCCTTTTTCACATGTTTTACTCATTTATTATATTTTTAAATATGAATCAATATTTTGATATATTTTTTTCAGATGGTATCATGCATTGAAAATGATTGATGCTACCTTGAGATAGCATCAATATTTATAAGATACTAATATAATTTTTTAAATTATGAAAGTATCATATTCTATAAGATGAAAAATTATTTTTATATTTTAAATTTTATTTATTTATTTATATGAATATTTTTTTATTTTTTTGTATATTTGGGCCATACAAAATGTTTATAAGATCACATGTATTTTTTTTAATTTAAGTAATATATATATTTAATAAAAAATATTAAAAAGCATTTGAATGATAAATTTATTATAAAGTTTTTAATAAACTTTGAAAATATAATTTTACTAAATAATACTTACGTTAAGATATATTTAATAAATTATTTATTTATTATTTACGAAACATTTCACAATTATATATTTACTCAAACCCCTACTCATTAAAAATATAAATGAGTTCTCTAAAATAGTGTGTAGTAAGTCATTGATGTGGGGATCTATCCAGAAGTGGTCATTGGCAGGCCCGTCAAGCCCGTTGACCGCCCCAAAAGTCCATGCCTTCCCCGGGAAGGCGAGCAACCATCGAGAAGGCACGGCCGCATTCCGCCCTTCACTGCCACCTCGTCGAGCGATTGGATCTTGGAAAGGTCCCCAAGTTAGCTCCGGATTCCGGTCAATCGATCGACATCTCAGCCTGTGGCGGCATGATAAGCTGCTTCTGCGTCTCTCCACGCACGCGGAAGTCAGCCGTGGGCGGGGGAGCCGTCATCGTCTCCAATGACTCGTCGTTGTCATAGGATGGGCGGAGGTCCGAGGTGGTGGCTATTGGAGTCGGCAGCCACAAGCGAACAACGCGGTCCGGATTAAGATAAGACGAGAGAAAGAGACAGGAGGAGGAGGAGAATGGATTAGGTTGGCTACCACGCAAGAACATGTGAGGGAGGAGCCTAAAGGCCGTGTCTCATGGCGTGCAGGGGGAGCGTCCGGGGAAGATGGCGAAAGAAGACGACGACCCGACGCGACGCGGCACTCCACAACGCATGCTTTGTTTGCTCCATCGAACGCTGTGCTCGCGGTCCACAGTACAGTACATCGAACGGGTTGCCACCAGCTTCACCCATTATTTAGCAGCAGCAGCAGCAGCAGCAGCAGTAGCAGTAGCTGACATGCGTTGTTACGTGATGGAATGGAGTCACTCGCATCACCTTTTTCTTTCTCGTTCTCAGCACCGGAAAACAAACAAGAGGAGGAAGGAAAAGGAAGGAAGGAAGGTGCACCGTAAAGAAAGCGGACAGCGGTGTCCCCCACTCACTGTACGTGGCATGACCTGTCTCCTCCTACCTTTCGTTTGCCTCGCTCGTGGTGGCGCCGGTCATCAGAGGACGGTGTTCGAGAGAGGAGTGAATTCATCAATCGAGATTGTTTGACTTCCACGGCCACCTAAAAGGTCAAGTTACAGTGCCGTGAACCGTCCGGTTCGTGGTGGGGGTCGCACCGGCGAAGCCATCCATCCATCCATGTCTTCCGTCGCTTCCGCCCGTTTGCGGCACCGCGCATCACCCGAGGCCCACGTTTGAAGGCATCATGATGCCACCACTGCTCTCTGATGCGTGCCCGTATCGGGGGATCACGTTATTCCCATGCGACCGCGACCGCGACTGCGACAGCCACCCCCTCGCGTGTTTAAAAGTGGTCCACAGCACAACATCAAAGAAATCTAGTGATGGGGCGGGAATCTCAAAGATAGAAAAAAGAAGCTCGCTCCGTCCAATTAATGATCCCCCCTCCCCCTCTCTCTCTCTCTCTCTCTCTCTCGTTATGCGATGCGTACGTAAGGCGGTGCGTGCGCACATTACAACACATCCGCTACCCGATTCCCATCTCCTTCCACCTTCCTTTTAAATATATATATATATATGTAGATATAGGAATTATCATGAATACGATAACTATGAATATTATCGTCCACTGCTAGTTTTTTTTTATTCTACTCGGATCCGTTTCAAACTCGATTAATAAGTACTATGGGGTGCCACTCCTTATCCTTGTTCAACCACTACCAAACAGAACAGGTTCATTTTATTATGGCTACAACATTTCGCCTTTCCCCTACGTGTCCACTACTGTGTATATAAGCGTTATAAATATGATATGCACATATGCTTGTCAAACCCCATCTCCGTCATCACTGCCTCGATTCCGCTGGTCCGACGCCACCTCTGACCATTAGAAGAAGAGAACAGAGATAGACGGCCGAAACCAACGCACGCAGCGGGGGAGGTGATGGCCGTGCAAGCTCGACCTCCCTCCGACGCTTTCTCCCCAGATTTGCGCAACCGGTGAGTCCTGCGTCGCTGGCCCCCTTTTTTGCCCACTCCTGCTTCTTGGAGCGATTCTTCTGGATTTCTTATCCGCCCTGCCGCAATTTAAGATCGATATTGCTTCTGCTGATTCTTCTCTGTTCCTTTTCCTCTCTTCTCGTGAAGTGGCAGAGCGGGGAACGGTGCGCTGGGTGATCTCCAGGCGATGCAGGACCCCCTTGGACTCCCCGCCGGTCTCGGCCACGGTGAGCGGCCTCTTATGCGCGTCTTCTTGATTTCGATTTGTGGGCGCTTTGGGATGGCTGATCGCAACGGTTGCGTTGGGTGACGCAGGGAAGCAGCCGCGGCGGCACCACCGGCAGGAAATCTTCAACGGCGCCACTGTGTTCAGCGACCCGCGGAGCGAGCTCACTTGCAATGCCTCCGGGTCGAGGAAGCGGGCGCGGGAAGAATCCATGGCCGCGACAGTCAACAGCAGCATCTCCGGCGTTCGGTTGCTCGATTCCGGCGCCGCCTCCACCAGCGGCCGGCACTCACCGTCTACGCAACCCGCATCGCCCCTGGCTCGAGATCTCGTGTCCCTTCTCCACCAGCAGAACCTTGAGATCGACGCCCTCGTCCGCCTTGAGGTGTCTTAAGCTTTCCTATTTGGTGTTGGCTTCGCTCGTTTGTTGTGTTGATTTCTTAAAGAGTAACGGCTGGTGGCAAACAACAGAGCGAGAGACTGCGGGTTGGAATGGAGGAGACGTGCAAGAGGCGATGCAGGGCTCTCGTCTCGGGGCTGGAGCAGCAGGTGGTGAAACGGTTGATGGAGAAGGAAGCCGAGTTGGAGTGTGCCAACCGGAGGAATGCGGAGTTGGAGCAGCAGATGCGGCAGGTGAGCGAGGAGAACAAGATCTGGTTCGCCATGGCCAAGAACAACGAGGCCGTAGTGTGCAGCCTGAGGACGAGCCTGGAGCAGGCCCTCCTCCGGAGCGCCGCCGGCGAGGGGGGAGAAGGGCAGGAAGGGTGCGGCGACAGCGAAGCGGCGAAGGTGCCCCTCGACGACGCGCAGTCGTGCTGCTTCGTGGTGGAGGAGACGGTCCGGCGGCGGACGGCGTGCAGAGCGTGCGGGGAGAAGGACGTGTGCGTCCTCCTACTCCCCTGCAAGCATCTCTGCCTCTGCAAGGACTGCGAATCGAAGGCGCACGCGTGTCCCATCTGCGGCTCCTCCAAGGACGTCTCCCTCCGAATCTTCATGTGCTGAGCGCCGCCGCCCGGGAAGCTTTCCGGTTCGGCTGCCGCATGGTTTATTCTCGATGCTCGGTGGGCCGGTGGGACCGGTGAACTCCACGTCCGGTTCGTTGATGGAATTTGTTCGTTTCTTTCTTCTTGTTAGTAATTTTTGTTTTGTTTTTGTTTATACTTTGTGGAAGTTGGCCGAGTTTTTGGAGACTCATGTGAGGTGACTCAAATCATTACATTATATATCGTACACTACTTTTTTAAATATAAGCTATATAATCCAATCCTCTTAATTGATATCTCGCGAGTTATGTTTTACGGACAATAATACTTTTTTTTAAATAAGAGCAGTTCTAAATTTTTGATAGATTTTAAAATACTGCATATGATACTTACTTTATATAATATAATATGCAAAATATATTTTTAAATCAATTATGCCATCGGATCAGTAATCCAATGATAGCTATGACATCTCTTCTCTTTTGCTTAAATAATTCATTATTTTTTAATACTATAACTATTTAATTTTTTACAAGGAAATAGAAATGACTATGTAGATTAAAAGGATAATCGTATTTTATCGGTTATAGAAGATGGTGAGACTACGTGATGTATTGGTTTAAGTATTCCTTCATCAAAAAGAATAAGAAAAAAAAATTACTTGATGATATGGGTCAGATAAAGGTGAGATGATTACCATTCCATTTACCACCTAAAGATGAAGGTGGAATTGGTCTCAACCAGCATAATTTTCATCATAAGTTTATGACCCTCCACTTTGCTCTCTGAGGCACAATCTCATTATCCTTTCGCTTCTTCTTTTTGATGGTTCTGCTCGAAGAAGAGCATGTGGAATATTGAGTCGGTCGGTCAAAAGGAGAAGGGGATTCTTATCGTAGTATGGCATCATATATTCTAATTACCCATTACATGTGAATTGGTGAAAGGCTGATTCCTATCCCATCGACCTGTCCTCTCCTTTCCCTTGTCCTGGACTAGGTGGAGAAAAAAAAAAAGAGTGATCTATATCTTATCTGCTATATATATATATATATATATATATATAGATATGTTTGCAACGATCAATTTAAACAAGCATTTAAAGGGTGAGAAATTACCAATTACCCCTTGTCAGATGCGTTTGGCTTTCTATGGATTTGGTAACTTGGAAATGGTTCACCAGAGTTCCTTTTGTTCTGTAGCTCGTCCAAGTTTTCTGGTCCCCAGGAAGCCTAAGCCGAGAGCGTTGGTGTCTTTAATGCCCGCCGTGTTTGGGACTTGTCGGGGTTGTGCTGCCAAGAAAGCACCAAAAAAAAATGAATGCAAATGTCCATAAAAGGATCATCAATTACTTACCTCCGTCCACCACGACGCTGGTGTTGGAATTTGAGCTGTCCCAACCACCGTAGAATAGGCTTTCTATATTCTTCTTTTTTCTCTGGAAATCGAACTTTGACAAGAATAGTGCTGCATAACTATCCCATGCATAGTAGTAATTACAAAAGAAAGAATTAAGGCATATGGAGCGGTTGTCACATTCAAATAATGGCATTTGATGAGGAACCACCATTCCCAGCGCGTAATCCTGTGCAGAAACGTGGTGTGTGTGCCCACATGATCAGTAAGTATATTCTGAGGCAATACCCTCGGATAGAGAAACAAAGAATAAAGATAAGAAGTTGTGAGATTGTAGAGTTGTCATCCTTTCAAGGCTTCCAATCCAGAGGGGATATTTTGAGATGCCTTCACGCAACACCACTATATTTTTCTCTTGGAATCTTTCCATCTTCTATCATGTAAGCGTCTGAATCCAAGTGGGTGGTTCACAATACATATAAATGTGAAGGAAGATATTGCTGACATGCGCAGTGCACGGGAATTTGTTAAGTGGCTCGACTTGGTGAGAGCACATGCAATGGAACCCACCCTTTCTTTTGACAAAGGCCTGATGAGCATATATATTTATCTATCACTGTCCTTTGCCACAGTCATGAACCATAAGCCATCTGCACACCCCTTCCACCTGATTCATCAGACTGTTCTTATTGTGATAGGAAGACCCTTTGAAAAGTTCTTTGATCTCTGGAAACTTTTTCTTTTGATCTCCATGAAGTGGTAAACATTCAGCCCAGATTACATGAATTTTTATCTTGCACCCGTGAGAAAAATGTCATTGGGATCATCAGCCAAATATCCACCGGAACTGTACCACTTGAGGGTAGACAACGTGATCCCTTTCATGAGAGCCCTGCTTTAAGAAAATGCTCCATGTTAGGATTTCAACGTCAACGAAGCTGCAAAAGAAAACTTTGGAGGATATACCTATCTTTATGCAATTAAAATGGATTTCAACGTCAACGAAGCTGCAAAAGAAAACTTTGGAGGATATACCTATCTTTATGCAATTAAAATTATGAAAGATAAGATTCTTACTCGAGAATTGTAGGATGATGATGATGGAACAGAACATATTCAGCTGTTCTCCAATTCAGCCACTTGGTTATTATATGTGCGCAACTTACTCGCATATATGACTTTATATTCTGAATTTTCAGCTGTGTAGCATCGGCATAAAGCAAACATGACAACTATCTGGTTGTCATCTACAATGGGACTCTCGGACTCCTCTGTTTTGTGGGCTGCTGATTCCATTGAGTTCGTCAAGTCCGAGACCTGTTTGAATGCAGCACGCAAAGAAATTGACCTGGAAAACAATTTACCAACAGGATAAGGCTCACAATTCTTGTTAACTTCTAGTTATATATAGGCCATTTGATTAATTCTCAGCTTGTTTTAAGTAGCATTGATGTCTTCATTTGTAGTATGACTCTTAGGTGGAAGTGCCATACTCAATTGTTTGAAATGTACCGAAGCAGACAATACCTGAGATGAAATCATTAAGGTTGTAAATGATGCATCTCAACTGGAATTCTCCACTTCTGAACAACTGCGATTTAAAGTATATTCTCTAGCAATAAAAAAACATAAAACTTAATCCAAATTTCAAGCTCTCTTTTTTCCTGCTACTTTAGTTTACCATGAAAACCGCTTTAATGTTGGAGCAGATTGTAGCCTCTTGGTTCAGCCTGAAGAAGCAAAAACATCCAAAGCTATCAGAATGAAGTTTATGATTTCACAAGAGGAATTTTTTTTTTTTTTTCTTGACACCTAGGTAATAATTTTCCCTTGAGAAAACTATATCGATGAAAATTGTTTCACAAAGAGAAGAATGTTTTACCTTTTACTAAAGAGGCTTGAGTTTTCTACCTTATTTTAAATGGCTACCTCACTTGCCTGAGCTTTACAGGAAATGGACAGGCTTGCCTCATCCATGAACTCACAACTATCATTTACATGCAAGGATCCAAAAGTGAGACAGTGGCAACACAATAACTTGATTAGTTAAACTGAAACCAGCCCAGATAAAAATGCACTTTGAGAACCTCCATGTTCTCCCACAACAATTTCTAAAAGAATCAAGTGTTTCTTTTTCTGTCACTGCAGTCTTTGGAAAAAATGCCAAGTAATCCTGTGACTAAGTTGCCAATTTAGCTATGCATAATGAGTGTTCTCTTATGTACAAAGGAACTATAACTTCATAATACCAGTAGGGCCATCACCACATGCAAATTATGCTAATTGCAAAACGATATGGCCAATAAAACTGAAAATATAGCTTACCCTCGAAGCATTAGCCTTCCTGAAGGTTGAAAAATGTAATAGCACCAGAAGGTTCCACCTTACATTGTTTCTGTATTACTAGTTGAAACCAAAAAGAGTTCTGCACAGGCCGTAGAAACTTGTAATGAATGAAGGAGATAAATGAGAAGTTATCCAAGAGCAATAACAATCAAAATCAAGTACACTTGCTCTTAACATCCAGATCCAACTTACCAGATTCGTAGGGAGCAGACTCTCTTAGCAAAATGGAGTTACATAAAGGACATCTCCATTATAAAAACTTGTTAACATACAACAACAATTACAAGTCATAGAATCCCAACTATTTGGGGTTGGTTATATAAATTCTTGTCCACCAATCAACATAGTAATGATAAAAGAATCTTTAGCAATTGCTGCAAATCAAAGAAATCATTCGTTGTTATAATAAAAAAATATTTCATCCTCCATTTTTAAAATCATGATACAAAGATTAATGATAGCATAGAATTTCACCCCGTGATTCCATGGCGCACGCAAGTCTGTCTCAAAATATTCCATTAGAACATTAAATTTTGCAAGTGAGATTTTTTCAAGAGTAGCACATTAGTAACACTTCCACACAATTTACTCTCCATTAATTTATGCATGAAATGAATAATCTACAGGATGCTAAATGTACATAACTTTTCAAGCATCAGTCATTACTCGAGAAAATAACAGGGATGACAAAGCATTAACAGGAAAGAAACAAAAATAATATAATTAATATTTAGAGAATAAAAATAAAAGAGTGATAGCTTCCAGCGGAAGCACAGCTATTTATCAGCCAAGGCAAAACCCTTAAGCCATAGGATAGAACAGTAATCAAGTCCGTATAGGCACTGATGGGAATTTGCAGTAAGAAACCACTAACATACATTAAAATTTACATAAAGAGTTATGAGCCAAACTGAAGAATATACAAATATTTTACAGTCAAAACCGAAAGAATCAAATTTAAAAGAAAAACAATTATTACTTGAGATAGTAACATAAGTATACCTATGATTAATATGTAAACATGTCATTAATTAATTTCTGAGAAAAACTAAAAAGTAATGTTTTCATACGATGACAAGATGATTCCACCATCAACCCATCGAGCAAAGCCATTAATTAGTATTTTGCAATCTTACTCCAAGCATCCACGGTTTATGCTTGAAGAGCAAAAAGATTAATTAAGTATGCAAAGCTTTGTATCTCTATTTCAATTCTCCCCAATCTTTTGGCTAAGTCTTTACATTTTTCTCTATTCTTGTCCTTCAGCCTGTGCTATATAAATAGTGATAAATCATATGTTCTTCACTAAGATTAACATCTCATTCGACAATGAGATGTCAACCCTGATCCAACTATTTCTTGATATATCATCAAAGTAAGTTGATATGATACATCGTCACCATCTTAGGATTAAGTGGCTGGCAATGATCAATGATTTTTTGAAACTACTGTGTTGGTGTATCTTCTGAATAAAATTTGTTGTCCTGTGTAAATATATCTGTAGCAGCCAAACCTGTAAAAAGGGACACAAATTGGAAATACTTTTCAGCAGCAGCTTGCAACATCTAATGCATTGGCAAATTAAAGTCCAGAAGGGGAATAATTTGCATAATTAGACATGTTTGAACAAATGACCATAAGCTGTGGAAACTCAATATCAGAGGAAGATGTGTCGATAAAGAAAAAAGCAATCCCCGAACTTCCCAACAAGCAACTGATAAAGGAAATCAAGAACTGCCAAGGAGAAATTATTCCAACTCAATGCTTCATATCCTTCTGTTATTTGAACATGAAAGAAACTAAAGCAACTTTGTTCATGGCTATGGTTCCTGAAGAACAGAAGAAGAGTTGGCTTCTCAAAGAATTAGATGGTTTTTTGCTGGAAATAAAACTTCAGTATTTCACGGATCCTTTTTACCATACCAAGTCAATCAATCTCACTCCAAACTAGCTAGCTATCAATCTACACTCAGATTCCCTTCAGACTACAGCAAGCTACACACAATGGAATTGACATAGGACTAACACCCATAAGATGAACATCCTAAAGATCACTTCTTAAAACTGATTCAGTCAACATGCACTGAAAACATCAATGGAGGAAGCTTCCTGCAGATAAAAAGTAAAGGGAGGAAACTGATTCAGTCAAAACAACCAAGATCCCTGAATTAGATTATACTGGCCGTTAGCATAGAATCATTCAACAATGCTAAACATAATTGACCTGTGGGAAAAACTCAAACAGGCGATTGTGCATTTGCAGCTTTTTCCTAAGTACATCTACCAAGCGTATAGAATCGCATTATGTCTGTCACCAACAACAGAGATTTTTTCCTATCTGGTCGTAAGTCCTCACACTAGCATTGGACCTCCAAAACCATGTAATTTCATTAAAAACACATCAAGAAATAGTTGGATCAGGGTTGACATCTCATTGTCGAATGAGATGTTAATCTTAGTGAAGAACATCTGATTTGCCACTATTTATATAGCACAGGCTGAAGGACAAGAATAGAGAAAAATGTAAAGACTTAGCCAAAAGATTGGGGAGAATTGAAATAGAGATACAAAGCTTTGCATACTTAATCAATCTTTTTGCTCTTCAAGCATAAACCGTGGATGCTTGGAGTAAGATTGCAAAATACTAATTAATGGCTTTGCCCGATGGGTTGATGGTGGAATCATCTTGTCATCGTATGAAAACATTACTTTTTAGTTTTTCTCAGAAATTAATTAATGACATGTTTACATATTAATCATAGGTATACTTATGTTATAGCATCTCAATATCTCAAGTAATAATTGTTTTTCTTTTAAATTTGATTCTTTCGGTTTTGACTGTAAAATATTTGTATATTCTTCAGTTTGGCTCATAACTCTTTATGTAAATAGAGATACAAAGTTTTGCATACTTAATCAATCTTTTTGCTCTCCCCACAAGATCCCTCTTATATGTAATATTCACTAATTCATTATTTTTTAATACTATAACTATTTAATTTTTTACAAGGAAATAGAAATGACTATGTAGATTAAAAGGATAATCGTATTTTATCGGTTATAGAAGATGGTGAGACTACGTGATGTATTGGTTTAAGTATTCCTTCATCAAAAAGAATAAGAAAAAAAAATTACTTGATGATATGGGTCAGATAAAGGTGAGATGATTACCATTCCATTTACCACCTAAAGATGAAGGTGGAATTGGTCTCAACCAGCATAATTTTCATCATAAGTTTATGACCCTCCACTTTGCTCTCTGAGGCACAATCTCATTATCCTTTCGCTTCTTCTTTTTGATGGTTCTGCTCGAAGAAGAGCATGTGGAATATTGAGTCGGTCGGTCAAAAGGAGAAGGGGATTCTTATCGTAGTATGGCATCATATATTCTAATTACCCATTACATGTGAATTGGTGAAAGGCTGATTCCTATCCCATCGACCTGTCCTCTCCTTTCCCTTGTCCTGGACTAGGTGGAGAAAAAAAAAAAGAGTGATCTATATCTTATCTGCTATATATATATATATATATATATATATAGATATGTTTGCAACGATCAATTTAAACAAGCATTTAAAGGGTGAGAAATTACCAATTACCCCTTGTCAGATGCGTTTGGCTTTCTATGGATTTGGTAACTTGGAAATGGTTCACCAGAGTTCCTTTTGTTCTGTAGCTCGTCCAAGTTTTCTGGTCCCCAGGAAGCCTAAGCCGAGAGCGTTGGTGTCTTTAATGCCCGCCGTGTTTGGGACTTGTCGGGGTTGTGCTGCCAAGAAAGCACCAAAAAAAAATGAATGCAAATGTCCATAAAAGGATCATCAATTACTTACCTCCGTCCACCACGACGCTGGTGTTGGAATTTGAGCTGTCCCAACCACCGTAGAATAGGCTTTCTATATTCTTCTTTTTTCTCTGGAAATCGAACTTTGACAAGAATAGTGCTGCATAACTATCCCATGCATAGTAGTAATTACAAAAGAAAGAATTAAGGCATATGGAGCGGTTGTCACATTCAAATAATGGCATTTGATGAGGAACCACCATTCCCAGCGCGTAATCCTGTGCAGAAACGTGGTGTGTGTGCCCACATGATCAGTAAGTATATTCTGAGGCAATACCCTCGGATAGAGAAACAAAGAATAAAGATAAGAAGTTGTGAGATTGTAGAGTTGTCATCCTTTCAAGGCTTCCAATCCAGAGGGGATATTTTGAGATGCCTTCACGCAACACCACTATATTTTTCTCTTGGAATCTTTCCATCTTCTATCATGTAAGCGTCTGAATCCAAGTGGGTGGTTCACAATACATATAAATGTGAAGGAAGATATTGCTGACATGCGCAGTGCACGGGAATTTGTTAAGTGGCTCGACTTGGTGAGAGCACATGCAATGGAACCCACCCTTTCTTTTGACAAAGGCCTGATGAGCATATATATTTATCTATCACTGTCCTTTGCCACAGTCATGAACCATAAGCCATCTGCACACCCCTTCCACCTGATTCATCAGACTGTTCTTATTGTGATAGGAAGACCCTTTGAAAAGTTCTTTGATCTCTGGAAACTTTTTCTTTTGATCTCCATGAAGTGGTAAACATTCAGCCCAGATTACATGAATTTTTATCTTGCACCCGTGAGAAAAATGTCATTGGGATCATCAGCCAAATATCCACCGGAACTGTACCACTTGAGGGTAGACAACGTGATCCCTTTCATGAGAGCCCTGCTTTAAGAAAATGCTCCATGTTAGGATTTCAACGTCAACGAAGCTGCAAAAGAAAACTTTGGAGGATATACCTATCTTTATGCAATTAAAATGGATTTCAACGTCAACGAAGCTGCAAAAGAAAACTTTGGAGGATATACCTATCTTTATGCAATTAAAATTATGAAAGATAAGATTCTTACTCGAGAATTGTAGGATGATGATGATGGAACAGAACATATTCAGCTGTTCTCCAATTCAGCCACTTGGTTATTATATGTGCGCAACTTACTCGCATATATGACTTTATATTCTGAATTTTCAGCTGTGTAGCATCGGCATAAAGCAAACATGACAACTATCTGGTTGTCATCTACAATGGGACTCTCGGACTCCTCTGTTTTGTGGGCTGCTGATTCCATTGAGTTCGTCAAGTCCGAGACCTGTTTGAATGCAGCACGCAAAGAAATTGACCTGGAAAACAATTTACCAACAGGATAAGGCTCACAATTCTTGTTAACTTCTAGTTATATATAGGCCATTTGATTAATTCTCAGCTTGTTTTAAGTAGCATTGATGTCTTCATTTGTAGTATGACTCTTAGGTGGAAGTGCCATACTCAATTGTTTGAAATGTACCGAAGCAGACAATACCTGAGATGAAATCATTAAGGTTGTAAATGATGCATCTCAACTGGAATTCTCCACTTCTGAACAACTGCGATTTAAAGTATATTCTCTAGCAATAAAAAAACATAAAACTTAATCCAAATTTCAAGCTCTCTTTTTTCCTGCTACTTTAGTTTACCATGAAAACCGCTTTAATGTTGGAGCAGATTGTAGCCTCTTGGTTCAGCCTGAAGAAGCAAAAACATCCAAAGCTATCAGAATGAAGTTTATGATTTCACAAGAGGAATTTTTTTTTTTTTTTCTTGACACCTAGGTAATAATTTTCCCTTGAGAAAACTATATCGATGAAAATTGTTTCACAAAGAGAAGAATGTTTTACCTTTTACTAAAGAGGCTTGAGTTTTCTACCTTATTTTAAATGGCTACCTCACTTGCCTGAGCTTTACAGGAAATGGACAGGCTTGCCTCATCCATGAACTCACAACTATCATTTACATGCAAGGATCCAAAAGTGAGACAGTGGCAACACAATAACTTGATTAGTTAAACTGAAACCAGCCCAGATAAAAATGCACTTTGAGAACCTCCATGTTCTCCCACAACAATTTCTAAAAGAATCAAGTGTTTCTTTTTCTGTCACTGCAGTCTTTGGAAAAAATGCCAAGTAATCCTGTGACTAAGTTGCCAATTTAGCTATGCATAATGAGTGTTCTCTTATGTACAAAGGAACTATAACTTCATAATACCAGTAGGGCCATCACCACATGCAAATTATGCTAATTGCAAAACGATATGGCCAATAAAACTGAAAATATAGCTTACCCTCGAAGCATTAGCCTTCCTGAAGGTTGAAAAATGTAATAGCACCAGAAGGTTCCACCTTACATTGTTTCTGTATTACTAGTTGAAACCAAAAAGAGTTCTGCACAGGCCGTAGAAACTTGTAATGAATGAAGGAGATAAATGAGAAGTTATCCAAGAGCAATAACAATCAAAATCAAGTACACTTGCTCTTAACATCCAGATCCAACTTACCAGATTCGTAGGGAGCAGACTCTCTTAGCAAAATGGAGTTACATAAAGGACATCTCCATTATAAAAACTTGTTAACATACAACAACAATTACAAGTCATAGAATCCCAACTATTTGGGGTTGGTTATATAAATTCTTGTCCACCAATCAACATAGTAATGATAAAAGAATCTTTAGCAATTGCTGCAAATCAAAGAAATCATTCGTTGTTATAATAAAAAAATATTTCATCCTCCATTTTTAAAATCATGATACAAAGATTAATGATAGCATAGAATTTCACCCCGTGATTCCATGGCGCACGCAAGTCTGTCTCAAAATATTCCATTAGAACATTAAATTTTGCAAGTGAGATTTTTTCAAGAGTAGCACATTAGTAACACTTCCACACAATTTACTCTCCATTAATTTATGCATGAAATGAATAATCTACAGGATGCTAAATGTACATAACTTTTCAAGCATCAGTCATTACTCGAGAAAATAACAGGGATGACAAAGCATTAACAGGAAAGAAACAAAAATAATATAATTAATATTTAGAGAATAAAAATAAAAGAGTGATAGCTTCCAGCGGAAGCACAGCTATTTATCAGCCAAGGCAAAACCCTTAAGCCATAGGATAGAACAGTAATCAAGTCCGTATAGGCACTGATGGGAATTTGCAGTAAGAAACCACTAACATACATTAAAATTTACATAAAGAGTTATGAGCCAAACTGAAGAATATACAAATATTTTACAGTCAAAACCGAAAGAATCAAATTTAAAAGAAAAACAATTATTACTTGAGATATTGAGATGCTATAACATAAGTATACCTATGATTAATATGTAAACATGTCATTAATTAATTTCTGAGAAAAACTAAAAAGTAATGTTTTCATACGATGACAAGATGATTCCACCATCAACCCATCGAGCAAAGCCATTAATTAGTATTTTGCAATCTTACTCCAAGCATCCACGGTTTATGCTTGAAGAGCAAAAAGATTGATTAAGTATGCAAAGCTTTGTATCTCTATTTCAATTCTCCCCAATCTTTTGGCTAAGTCTTTACATTTTTCTCTATTCTTGTCCTTCAGCCTGTGCTATATAAATAGTGATAAATCAGATGTTCTTCACTAAGATTAACATCTCATTCGACAATGAGATGTCAACCCTGATCCAACTATTTCTTGATATATCATCAAAGTAAGTTGATATGATACATCGTCACCATCTTAGGATTAAGTGGCTGGCAATGATCAATGATTTTTTGAAACTACTGTGTTGGTGTATCTTCTGAATAAAATTTGTTGTCCTGTGTAAATATATCTGTAGCAGCCAAACCTGTAAAAAGGGACACAAATTGGAAATACTTTTCAGCAGCAGCTTGCAACATCTAATGCATTGGCAAATTAAAGTCCAGAAGGGGAATAATTTGCATAATTAGACATGTTTGAACAAATGACCATAAGCTGTGGAAACTCAATATCAGAGGAAGATGTGTCGATAAAGAAAAAAGCAATCCCCGAACTTCCCAACAAGCAACTGATAAAGGAAATCAAGAACTGCCAAGGAGAAATTATTCCAACTCAATGCTTCATATCCTTCTGTTATTTGAACATGAAAGAAACTAAAGCAACTTTGTTCATGGCTATGGTTCCTGAAGAACAGAAGAAGAGTTGGCTTCTCAAAGAATTAGATGGTTTTTTGCTGGAAATAAAACTTCAGTATTTCACGGATCCTTTTTACCATACCAAGTCAATCAATCTCACTCCAAACTAGCTAGCTATCAATCTACACTCAGATTCCCTTCAGACTACAGCAAGCTACACACAATGGAATTGACATAGGACTAACACCCATAAGATGAACATCCTAAAGATCACTTCTTAAAACTGATTCAGTCAACATGCACTGAAAACATCAATGGAGGAAGCTTCCTGCAGATAAAAAGTAAAGGGAGGAAACTGATTCAGTCAAAACAACCAAGATCCCTGAATTAGATTATACTGGCCGTTAGCATAGAATCATTCAACAATGCTAAACATAATTGACCTGTGGGAAAAACTCAAACAGGCGATTGTGCATTTGCAGCTTTTTCCTAAGTACATCTACCAAGCGTATAGAATCGCATTATGTCTGTCACCAACAACAGAGATTTTTTCCTATCTGGTCGTAAGTCCTCACACTAGCATTGGACCTCCAAAACCATGTAATTTCATTAAAAACACATCAAGAAATAGTTGGATCAGGGTTGACATCTCATTGTCGAATGAGATGTTAATCTTAGTGAAGAACATCTGATTTGCCACTATTTATATAGCACAGGCTGAAGGACAAGAATAGAGAAAAATGTAAAGACTTAGCCAAAAGATTGGGGAGAATTGAAATAGAGATACAAAGCTTTGCATACTTAATCAATCTTTTTGCTCTTCAAGCATAAACCGTGGATGCTTGGAGTAAGATTGCAAAATACTAATTAATGGCTTTGCCCGATGGGTTGATGGTGGAATCATCTTGTCATCGTATGAAAACATTACTTTTTAGTTTTTCTCAGAAATTAATTAATGACATGTTTACATATTAATCATAGGTATACTTATGTTATAGCATCTCAATATCTCAAGTAATAATTGTTTTTCTTTTAAATTTGATTCTTTCGGTTTTGACTGTAAAATATTTGTATATTCTTCAGTTTGGCTCATAACTCTTTATGTAAATAGAGATACAAAGTTTTGCATACTTAATCAATCTTTTTGCTCTCCCCACAAGATCCCTCTTATATGTAATATTCACTAAGCCAGAACTAAGAATCATAAACCCATGAGGACTTACGCTTGGTTTTCTAACACTGTTCCCTTATGCTTATTTCATTGCCCTATTTTCTGAAATATCATAGCTCAGTAAAATATTTTGGATGCACCAATAGAATTCAGATATCAGTCAAAGATCCTTCATTTCCTTTGTATTTGGACACCAAAATTCAGCCATAAGAATAAAAAAAACAACTCATGTTGCTCTATTCCTTGACCTAGATCCAACGTACATAACCCCTTGGTGCAAGCATCTTAAAACCAAGAGATTCTACATCAATTTGTCATAGACAAGTCATTTCACAACTATGTTCTCCACTGGAAAAAGAAAAATAGGTAGTAAATTAACTATTACATATACCTTGTTATTAAGATATGGACTGCCCGACAAATAATTATCAACTGTGACGCCGATACATCACGATGCATGATGCCAAGACACACATTGAATAGGATATGGCGCCAAACAAATCCAATGCAACACAAGATTTGTATTTTTCAACCTTTTATTGACTTAGATGTAGCATGACCTCCAGCTTCAGCTTACAAACTACATGTAAAAAGCTATTCAATCTGACTCTGCTTGACTCCAGAACTCAGTTCTTTGTCATCCTCGTATCTACTATCTAGTAGTGAATAAGCTGGAGACATCGAAACGAATAAAAATTTGACGAGAAAACTATCAGAATGATCTATAGTTCTGAATCTTAACCAATTTGATCTCCATTATTTGCAATTCATGACGTAAACCTTCAACGCTGGAAGACAACCATGTTCCAAATTATATAAAAGATTCCTAGTGCATTGTGAACCAAAAAGAGGAACTCAATTGAGAAATTGGGCATCAGAGGTGCCAGCCAACATAGCAAAGCAGACAAGTTTGGGTGAGTTTGTCTGGATCATACGGCTAACATAAGGTACATAGGAAGTATTCTGATCAGAACTTGGTACTACACTTAAATTAAGAAGAGCTAGAGTGTACCATTGCACCAAATTTGAGGACTTAGGAAACTGTCGTTGCTGATGATTTCAGAAGCCGTATAGAGGATGGTTTAAGTAAAGGCATTTAAATGCCAAGGTTCTCCGAGCTCCCATCCTCGCAGGTTAACTAAACCTTGATGGATTCAAGGGCACCAGCTTCAGGGTCATTGAGGACATCAGACATAAACTTGATGAGCGAGCACAGACCCCCCAAGAAATTGTGATCGATGACGCCTTGCCCCTCCATCACATGAGCGAAATCCACAAGCTTCACACGGACCCCCGAGGATTTCACAGGCTGCTGCCCCGCGGCTGCAACAGCCGCATCCTTCTCATACACCAGCAAGACGGATGCGGAGTAGAAGTGGAACAGAGTCTGCTCCTCGAACCACGCCTTCAGCTCCATCAGCTGCGCGAGGACGCCGTCCGGCCCGCCGTAGACGGCGGACGCGAGGGCGCAATCGGGCTTTTGATCGGGCGAGGGCGGATTGGCCGAGACGAACTGCCTCAGGACCCGGCGCACGTCCTCGACCATGTACCGCTTCACAGCGGCCCTGGAGGGGCGCCAGAACGCGTCGGCGCCCGCAGGATCCTGGATCTGGACGCCCGAGACGCGAAAGCCGAGGGCGACGCTGGTGCTCTCGCGGTCCTTGACGATGCACTTCTGGAAGTAGTCTTCGGGGCAGTCGGGGGGCCACGTGCGGCCGCCGATCTTGAGGTCGATGAGAGAGGGCGAGCGGAGGCCGGCGAGGAGGTCGTCGAGGGCGAGATGGGGGCGCGGGCCGGAGGCATCAGAGGCAGGGAGGACGAGGGTGCCGTGGAAGCCCGGGAAGAAGGAGAGGATATGCGGAGGGACGGCAGGGTGAGAGAAGAAGGAGGTGTAGAAGGCGACCTCGGCGTCGCCCCGGCCGTCGCCCTGGAGTGGCTTGTAAAAGATGCCGCAGCCGTCGACCAGCGGGCCCAGCTGCCCGTCCTGGGCCCGGTGGCCCGCCACCTGGTGCTCCGGCGGCTTCAGCATCGCGCGGCGATCACAATGTGTTATAATTGTGTTCACGAGAAATGTTGTGTTTCATTTGGGACGAATATATTTCATGCGTCAAGTGGCCGCTCAGAAATCCAATCGCTCTTTTAAATATTTTAAATATTTAACAAACCTAACATGCACAAAAGCAAATATATTAGGGATTATATCAGATTATTTTAAATATTTTTTGTCTTACACAGATAGATGCATCACATGCAAAAAGAAACGTGTTGCGTCGTCAAGTGATTTCAAATATTTTTCTCATATTACGAGTTCTTGGATGCTTTTTTTTTTTTTGTCTTATACAGATATATCATAATGATTTCAAATATATGTGTCAGCCCGAGTTAAGTTGGTAGGACTCAATTGACCCGAGCCAAGTTGATCGATCGATTTGACATGACCCAATTAACTCGAGTTGAGTTGGTCGGACAATTAGATCTGAACTCAATTGATGTTAATATTTTTGTATTGCTGCGTCTTAATATTAAACACAAAAATGACCGATACATATTGTTCCGTAATTGTTAGTATAGTTTAGGATAAATTTCTTACTCTGTTTTCCTTTGATCGTCCACACTTCTTTGAATGTTCGCGATGATATGACATTGGGAGATAACTTCACATATAAAATAAAAATAATTTGTTTGATCCAAAATGAGTACATCAACCAGAACTAATGCTGAAGAAGCTTATAAAAAATATAAAATATTTTAACACCGTAGAATTTTACAACAGCTACTAGAGCTCGTTAAATCCACGTAAATTTAAAGCTCTCAAATATTTTCACACACCCAAAAATTTTCATCTCTTAATCTACAACTTACATGTTTTTTATTCCTATAAAATCTAATCCTAGTCTTCAACTTTACACCCATTTCTCTTTACAATATCTTGTACAAACTTGTAAGGTTATTGTTAAACTTGCTAAATGTCTTAATTACTAAAAATTAATTGATCTTTATGCTAAATCATTTCATATATGATAATATCATTATTACCTACTAATTGGCGTATATCATATACAACTCTAAGATCAAGTTCAATCTCTTGGGAGGCAATCATTGGTGTTTTTTAGAGTATGAACTTTCCTCTCCAATTTATCAATTAGATTAGTGAATGAGTCTCAACAACTCTTCATCCTAGTCCCCTTTACTCTTTGTTATAGTACAATAAATCTTTACCAACATTCTAAATAACATTTCTAATAGAAAAATATCTCTCATTACGCCTTATATCTATTACATTAAATTACCCAATAAGTATCAGAATATTATGATTGAAAAGGTCTATATTATATTTCAGGGTCGGAACCATACTATAGTTTCCCAAGTCTATCAATTCGTCATTTTCAACTCAGTGATCAATGTTATTCCCTTACACTCATGAATACATGAATTTCTGACTCAAATATCAACTACATAATTAAATTCTCTATAAATTTTTTCTATAATATTAGACTTTCTTATAAAAAATTATACCTATTAAGTTTGGATTGTGTCACTAAGCCAAAATGAAAGGGTGGGCTCGGACTTAGGAACATCCACCTTGTTAAATCCACCATTGGAGCCCGTAAACTCTTACCCCTTTTAAATAAGGATCATATATGGGCTAAACTACTACTAGTCAAATATAACTCAATCGTTCTAGTTCCTCGTCTAAAGCCTCTTGCACTAGAAAGGGTCTCTTTAGACTTTTGGCCCTTACCAAATAGGGTTTCAAGAAGATAATTAGTGATAGACACAAAATATTTATCACCAATATTACTTTTTATCACTGGCCAACATATCTAAATATTAACCTTTTACATGAGCTATTGAATCACGATTAATGAAACTTGCACACATTACACAATCTCTTTGGATCAAATCTTTTCTTCTCTATCTCTCAAATCTTCATACTTGAGGTCCTCTATGATGACATTTGGGTGTGGGCTCCTCACCTCTTGGGATTGATCATGCTGAGGAATACTTATAAGTATATTAGAGAGAGATAGATCCCTACTACAGAACTCTAACTAGTATGGTTGGACGATGATGTGGAGTCTTCTTGATCATTCTCATAGTCAAAATTTTATTATGAAAACTTCTTTGCAAAAGACTTTTTACTTGTAAATGGATCCAAACTGAAGTACAATTTTTTTTTTTTTTTTTTTTTTTTTGTGCAAGATACTCTACACTACCTTCATTTTGCCGTCAAGAAGCTCCTACTTCAGCTTTTGAGCAAGACGCTTCATCCGTTTTTATATGAACACCCCTTAATTTAATTTAAGATAGTACATTTTCTAGATTTACGACTAAATCGATTTAAGAAATACTCTCAATCATCTGTTTATATGTAACACACATAAGTTTACTTTAATATTAAAAGTTATAGAACTATTAATTTGATTTATAAACATTTGACGAGCTTACTACCAGTAACTTGAGCTTAAATATCTTGAACTAATAGTTTCGACGTAATAATCTTATCGGATTGGATCATGATAAATGGTATCATAGTTGACCTAGCATAAAAATAATTAAGAGTTTAAATAAAAATGTACTACTACCCATGAATAGATAATTTGTTTGTAAGTGATTGAATAGTGACAAAAGGAGAGCTGAACTCTAAGTAAGATAAAATTATAATACTCCTAAACTTAGCTCCACAAAGAGAAGGATCCAATTGATTATTATTAATTTAGAATCAATGAATTGTGAGATTTCATTGATGGTGGTCTTTAGTGTGGATTCATTCAATTACTACTATCATCAAGGCCTGTTAGAACAGCTATGGCAGTCATTTTCCTTTATAAAAAGTACCCACAGATGCTCTCTTATTCTTAGATGCTGTGTTCTTTCTTGTTCCTCGAAGAATGGATCAGAGTGGATTGGTCACAGGAGAGACACAGCAACTTTGATGGACTAGCAACAGTTCTGAGACATCACCAAACTGATAAAAGATTTATGGACTGATGAAAGCAGGCTTCCGTTCAACACCAAAAGATGTGCAGATGGTGGATATGAATCAATGCTCTATCTCTCTCAGCGGAAAAGAAACGCAGCAGTGATCTCTTTAAAGGGGTAAAGATTGCAGGCTCTTCGTCTCTTCGAGTAAAAGCAGCCTGGCACTCCATTCTTTTCTTCCCGTCATCGATCAAAGAAGAAAGGGCAATTGAATGCAGGCGTTGACTGTTGTGATGATGGCACCCTCTGAACACCTGAGGAAATAAAAATGTAGATTTTTTTGATAAATCCTTGTGATCTGTTTGCAGTCATTCTAGCATAATCTTTCCCATCCATTCTTTCTGTCAAATATTTGTATTTTGAGTTTTCTTTCTTTCTTTCTTTCTTTTTGTCAACACTAATTGAGTTTTCATCATTAAACACACTATTTTCAAAAATTTTTATTGATGTTTTTTTTTTTCTTATCAGTGCCTCCAACTTTTCATATATTTCAAAATTCTTTCTATTGGATAGGTTCATCAATTGAAAATATTGTTATAAAAAATACAAAATTAAAATATAATATACAATAAAAGAGACATTCCTATTGATTTAAAAATGAAAATAATTTTTTTTTCAATTTTATGTGAATTGCAGTATTTCTGAATATAGTTATAATGTTCTTTTTTCCATCAATAACAAAATACGGTAATGGAATCACAACTAAAGAAGTATTTGGCGCGATCAGTGACCGAATCTTAAAGCTTGAAGGCGTGGGGGTAGTTTTGTAATTTACGGGGTATCCTCATTTTCCTCGATCGGCTATCGCCTATTTGGCGCGGTTTCGCTTTTTTTAGCGACCAACAAAAACCAACGATAACAACATTAATAATAATTCGTCTTCCCACCGCGGCTCGGCCATCGGGGAAGCGGAGCTCAACCTGTCGGCAATGAACCTAGAATCGGTGCTCCGCCCTGCCGGAATCGCTCCCCTGTAGCGCCTCCGGTCACCGCCGCCTCGTCTTGTCGCCCTCCCGATGCCACTCCAGTCAGCTCATCGGACGTGACCCCCAGCATTTGCCGGACAATTCTCGGGGAGAGGCCCGGTTAGGGTTTCTCCCTCCCAGCCTCATTCCCTTTTCTGCGTTCGAGGTGATGATGCCTCCCCCGTTCTTTTTTCTTTCTTTCTACTTTCCTCAAGTTAGTTATCACCTAATTTTGCTTTTTTTCCCAGCCTGGAATTTTGCGTTCTTTCTTGAATCTAATTATTATGTCTCCGTGATTATTATTATTGGTTTTCGGGGATGAGAATTCTATGTAATCCTTTGGGTTCAGAGATTATTTGTGTGGAAAGGTCATGTGTTAGGTCTTCGTGATCATTTCAGCATCCTTTACTTTCATTTTCCATCGATTTGTTTGTTTCCACTCGAAAAAAGAAAAAGAGAGAAAAAAAAGGGAATTATTTGATGTTGTTGTCTTTTGATATGACAATGTTTTGGTGACTAGAACAAACTGACATTGGCTTTTTGATCTGTTTACTTGTCCACGCCACTGGAGGATCAGAAATTATTGCAGATTGCAATGCGGGATTACGTTTAAGGGCAGTTGGTCTTCTCGTACCTGAGGACCTGATAGTATGCAGGGCAAGATGCACGGGAAATCTTTATCACGCCATGTCTCCGAATCGAATCGAATGATCGTTGAGACAAGTGGTCCGCCTAAGCGGCTGTATCAAGTGTGGAAAGGAAGCAACGTAAGGAATCTCCAACGTCATGCTTTCTGCTATGATTTTGCTTTGGCTTGTTCTGGTACAGTCGAGGGGATATAATGCTAAAATAACTTTAGATGTTAGATCATTCAATTTAATCTCCATTTTCTTTTCATTGTTAAACCTGCTAATTGCTCTTTTGGAAGAGAAATTAATTATCTCTTTTTTGATACTATACAGAAATTCTTTCTGGGAGGGAGACTTATATTTGGTCCAGATGTGAGATCTCTGATGCTCACAGTACCTCTTATCGTAGTTCCAGTTATCCTCTTTTCAATATTTGTTTCACAGAAGCTGATTTATGAGTTCCAACATCAACTTGGGAAATTCATCGTAGCTTTTGCTGTTCTCTTTGCCGCATATGTGAGTGTACTTTTCTTATCACGTTTAATATCAGTGTCATAGCTTCAGACAAATGTAATTTGTGTTAAACTTACGATCATTATAATAGAAATGATTGATATCCTTGAGCCCTAATATCGGTAACCAAACCCTTCATTGCTGAAGAATAAGAATATCATCAGAATCTTCAAGAATAAAAATCAACATAAATTGTGGAGTACTTAATTTAGCTTGGATGTGTTATGGTTCCTATGATGGATTATGCTACTCAAATAGCCATTGAGTTGGCCAGCAAAAATTTATAGGCACTTGAAACCTAGTTGGCTAATTGTGGATCTTTGTTTGACTGTTAATATTAACATGAAGGTCATCCATGTTGTCTTAGTGCAATAATTTAGGAGGCATTGTCTTGGGAGAAGGTTTAGCTGATCGAAGAATATATTCTTGAAGAAACATAATTGAGCTTCTATTACTTGCTTTTCTATGTTTGATATTCTCTAAAGTTACATTATAGTGGTGTCATGGAGCCCCAAAATCAGAAACTGCAAATTTCAAGGATCCATGTGATAGAGCCTCAAAAACAGCTTTACATACCTATACTTGAAACCCAATTATATAGTAAAGTCAATCTTAAAGGATCTCCTAAAAGAGCCCTAAGACTCTTTGGCCCAAGAAATTAGAATACCAAGCATATTAACCCCCCAAAATGCTAAAAAATTCACAAGGAACAAGCCATTTAAAACTCTGCCCAGAATATGCCACCAGTTGGATTGCAGGAGTGCTGATCATGTCAATACATGTGGAACTTTATGTTTGACATAACTTTGTTATTATGATTAATGGATAATATTGGCAGTGTTGGTCTTTGGTATGTACAGGACATTGTTATTCTCTTTCTTACTTCTGGCAGAGATCCAGGAATTGTTCCTCGTAATGCACGTCCTCCTGAACCAACAGATAATGGTAATTCCTCGCTCAGGTTATCTTCAGAGTTGTCAGGGGTTTATGGTGGCTCCTCAAGTTTACCACCAACCAAAGATGTCTTTGTAAATGGCATTATTGTGAAGGTCAAGTATTGCAATACATGCATGCTATATCGCCCCCCTCGTTGCTCCCACTGCTCTATCTGCAACAACTGTGTGGAGCGCTTTGATCATCATTGTCCCTGGGTTGGACAGTGTATTGGAAGAGTATGAATTTTCTTTCTTTTTTTTATATATACTACCCTTTTCCGTTGCTTCCTTATTTCTTCCTATTAAATTATCCATGGATTAAGTGCAAGTTCTTTTAAATTAGATTTGATACCAAGCATCCTAAGCTCATGAGAGTTTTAAGGTGTTAGTATTTTTGTGCCTGATTAATGACAGTAAATCCCTGAAGTCCACAGTAGTTAAATTATACTTGGCAGAAAAAGAGGTACTGAATAATGTTGGTGTCTAAACACTTATGCAATACTCAATGAAGGAGCTTAGTATGTCTCTTAATTTATAAATTACTGTTCTGATGTCAAATTTTAATACTATTTTTTTGAACAATTAGTACTTCAAAGATCCTCAAGTCTTATAGTTTGAGCATGAATATTTCAGGAAATTCGATATAACTCATGGATGCAACATAGGATGGGAAGAGACACTATTATCATAGCTCTATGTGATTTATAATTAGGGATTTGAATTCATAAATTTTAAGTCATATTAGATGGAAAGTTATGTTGCTGTAGTGATTGAGACATGACAAGGGGATTTGGAGCAGTTTAGGTATGCTGATTTTAAAGATTTTTTTGGACTAAACATAGAATTCTGATTGCAGACTTGACTGGTTTTAAAGTAAGTTTAAATCTGATCCTGTCAGCTCTCTTTTGGGTTTTGGGGATTTTAATTTTATAGTGTTTCCCGCTAGAATTGCCTTGTTGCTGCTATTTTTACATGGGGATGATGGACAAACTAGGAGAGGTTGGAGTTGAACATAAAATAAGGATGGAGGTAAACACATTTGTGTTTTTTGTCCGACCATATTTTCTTTTGGATATTGCTGATAACCGTTCTCTTCACTGTCATTGACAGTGTTGTCAGACTAATTCATATGACACTCGTGGTACTTCTTCATAAAGAAAACAACCTACTTGAATGATTGCAAGAGCAAAATGTCTTGGTTATCCACAAACACATTTTTTGGTAGACAAAGAAAAACATAATTTGCACTGAAAATATTTGAACTTTATCAACAACCAGAAAGCTCAGTGCCACAAAGGTCTGAGAATTATGGAAAGAGAAAACTGTCTCAGGAACTCTTGACAAATGTAAAGTGATTGGTTTAATCATTGGTGGTTACTTTCAAGTTACTACATGGGAGAGGATCCCTCCTATGTGATCCAAGGGTCCTCAGGGGTTGAAAGAATTATCAAAAAGTTGACATAGTTCTTTCTACTGTCAACCCAATGCTAGCCTGTGGTAAGCGAAAATCTTCATAATGCCACTATAAAATTGGTTCTTGCAATGTTGTGATGGAAACTATAAAAGACTATTTTTAGCATAATATTTTTATGTGGTAAATAGGGGTTGTTGCTACTTAGAAACTTTACATTTAAGAGCCTAACCATCGGTTTCAAATAATTGTTACTCACATTGGTGTGTTTGTGGAGGTTTACTGTGCTGTATAAATTGCACGTTCCAGACCTACCGTCAGTTGACACAATTGTGCCTGCGAAAATGAAAATCTTATTTATAGATCTTGGAGGCAAACATTAGCTGTTTATCTTCACGTTCGTCATAGGGTCTCATGGGCTATTGTGGGCTGGGCAGTGAAGTTTCAGGTCTAGCTGGAGCAGAGTCTTAGCCCAATACAACTTGACTTCACAAATGTCTGAGCAAGACTTGGACCAACAAAAGAATCCTAGATCGTGTCAGCCTTGACTTGCTATTGTGCAAAGTTTCAAGTACTATTATTCATCAGTGGTGTCATTTATGGGATTCCCTAGCCCTTCTATGTCTAGATAGCCTCTCCACTCTGTGCCCCTAAATTTGTGAGTCATGATAGTCAGAATCCTCCTGATGTTGTCATCAGCTTCCTGTGCATTGGAGATGTTAATATGATGGAGGAATGAGAATCTTAGTGTCGGTGTTGGTTGAGGTCGTTTTCTTCTTCCAGAAACATTACCAGTCCAAGTTACAGATTTATTTGCTGGAGTCTGTACTGCTTCCATTTTTCTTTAAGAAGAATCTTTTTGATTGTCAACAAACTCCTTTCTCTTGTGCAAGCCTGATGATAGAATTTTTTTTTTCTTTCCCTCCTTTCCTAGCCACTAGAAACACCTATTGATCTAGCACAAAAGAAACAAAAAGCAATACTGGATGTGAAACTTGGTCCTATTTACTATCTAGTGGCATGAGCAGAACCTGTAGGAATGGAGGTATCCTCAGATGCAACCTCGGTATGATCCTGGCTGCAAGGTTTTCTTCTATTGCTTCTACAGTGGTGGAGAATAGTGTCCAGCTAGAGGGATATTCATGGGGGGAACCGAATGTTACCCATCTTATCTCTAGAGCTTATTCAGGACCATTCGTCATTTTAGATGGATGGTTTAAACTTTAAACTAAGCAATTATTAAAGCTATACACTTTTGTTGGCTTGAGCAAGGCCATGCAGGCTCTTTTCTTGATGTAGGCTTCTGTCCGATTCTGCAATTATGCTGAACACTTTTATTTCAAGCTCAAGCCTGGTCAGTTGTTGGCACAGATTTTGCTAGCATAAAATTTCATTGTTCGCAACTTTTACTTCCCAAGAGAAGAATATATGCCATCAAATACTGTTTTGATGTCATACTAGAGGTAGCTATTTCTTTACTTTATCAAAAACTAGCAGGTTTCTTCTTCAAGGTTTGAAACTTCTCATCAAAGGTTTAATTTCTTAAGATGAAATGATGGCAAACTTCTGATTGTATTTTTGTTCCGATTCACCTTGCATTATTCAAGTACCATTTGTACATTTGCATGACATTATTCTTACCACCATGCTTCTCCGATGACATATAATCTAGTTAATTAAAAAAGAAAAGCACTAAATCATCGATTAAATACAGACACCACATTTTTCATCTTTATGCCTCACTTAGATTCATTTTCTTATTCAAACAGAGGAATTATCATTTCTTTTTTATGTTCGTGTCCTCCACGACCATCCTGTGTCTATATGTCTTTACGTTCTGCTGGGTTAACATCAAAAAGATTATGGACGCATATGAATGCAGTCTTTGGGGAGCTGTTATGAAATCACCTGTTTCTGGCGTTCTCATCATTTATACGTTCATAGGAGCTTGGTTCGTTGGAGGCTTGACAACCTTTCACGTTTACTTAATTTGCAGCAACCAGGTTTGCTTTTTCTTTCTCAAGTCATTGATAGCTGGTCTGTTTTGTATGCTGCACTTACAAAAACATTAATGCTTGAACTCATTGTGCTTGCAGACGACATATGAGAATTTTCGATATCGCTATGATGGCAAAATGAATCCCTATAACCATGGGTGTTTTCATAATGTCAAAGAGGTGCTCTTCTCAGGAATTCCCAAGTCCATGAATAATTTTCGAGCAAAGGTGATAGAGGATTCGGCCAGGTTCACCTCATCACATTCTACAGGGCAAGTCATGGCTCCAGATCTGCCAAAGCCAAGCTTCGACCTTGAGATTGGTGTGAAGAGGCATACTGTGTCTGCAGAGGAGCTTGAAGACATACAGAACCAATTCGAGATCAGGCCGTTGGAAAGAAGCGACTCCCAACCACCACATTCGATCTGGACTGACGACAAAGGTAATTGGGATGATGAATTGGTTGCTGGATTTGGAACCAGAAACAATTGGGAAAGAACACATGATATAGAAGCATCGTCTGCTGAATTTGGAACAGAAAGTGGATTTGGTGACAGGTTTCATTCAGAAGCAGCAAGGTAGTTGCTAATCAAGCTAACCGGAATCCAATCTAGGAGTTCATGGACTTGGAATGAAGCCTTTGTCTGATTCGAGCTGAGAAAGCAGGTGCCTGTAATCCTCAGTCTTGCTCAGATTGGCTTCCAACAGGAGTAATATGATGCTGTATCAACTGTATACCGTAGCTAACCTCAATTTAAAGATGTTTGTAAAGGTCTGCATGAGTTGCTCATTTGTTGGTAATTTTATCATTCTGTTTTTGTTGTGCGCCCGTAGAACTGACATGATTCTTAAACTGCTCAAAGGCCAAAGGTGAAGTAAAACCTGATAATAGTGGATCTTTCTTTGTAGACTATGTGCCATCATCCGGACCAAAACCATTGAGCTGGAGAAAGACAGATCAAAGATCTGCATGAACCAAAAGGTATAATCATTCTCCATTACCAGTGTAAGCTTCAATTCTTCTGTTTCCACCTTACTCCTACTTGTTGATGTTCACCAAAAAGCCTTTTTTTTTTTTTTTTTGCACATTACTGCTAACCTACAGGAAAAGACAAAAAAAGTTAGATTAGGAGCCAAAGAACAGATGTTGCATGGCATTGGACCATTCTGGGGTCCCTCTCCAACAAAAGTTTCTCTCAGCCTGGTTCAAGAGAAACCTTTGAGGGAGAGAGATCCAAGAAAACCATGCTCCCTTCCTTCTCCTATGATGTCTTCCATTGGAGGCCTATGTGGGTATTTATTTATAGGCCACATAGCACCGGCCTAAGGGATTAGAAATAGCCCGTGGAAAGTGATGTGTTGTTCCCATCCCTTCTTTTTTTTTCTTCTCTATCACAACCTTACCCTCCTCCTTTTGCCTCCACATTAGACTACTCCAAGCTGTGGCTATTCACCTCATCGAAAGGACGAGTCCTGTCGCACACGCTAAGTGTCCCCAACAGGAAACAGGGAATGGTCCAACTTAGATGAGCTATATATATATATCTTTTACAGAATAGAACAAAACTGGAGTATTTAATTAATCTATTACAAGCTACTCCTCATCAAATTATAAAATACATTCCGACTCGGATGGCTAATTATTTTTTTCAACTATTAGAAATGACCAATATTTTAGCAAACTACTCAACTCAACGTGCACTCTTGTTACCCTTTCTAGAGTTTTCTTTCTTTTCGTAAATTGTATCACCAACTTAGAGATTTGTTTGGTACAGTTTGAAAAGAAACCAAGGTGGTTGATCCTTCATATTGTTTCATAAGGAAAGAAGAATTTTAAAAAATAAAAAATAGATAGCAAAAATCAATAATCAATAATATGCTATAATATCGATATAAGATTAATATGACTCGATAAATTCATGCTTGCATCTGTAAAAAATTAAATTAAATTCTTCATCATATAAAATTAATTACGAGACCCTTGAGTTATTATGCACAAATTTCTTACATACTCTCTCATATAAACCTGAAAGAATTAATATTTTTTTCTCTCACTCCTATAAATTCTAGAGAGCATACACTAGCTTAGAAAGAACCCAACAGCACCAAGAGTATTTTCTCATATCTTGTTCTCTTTCATCAGGATCCAAAAAAAAAAAAAAAAAATTCTTTTTGAGAATTTTGTTTTTTGGTACTAGAATTTTCTATTCCACTGGGAGACAAGTTTCAGAAATTTTAAAATATTTATAAATCTCAACACTCATTTAGTATTTTCACAATATGTTCTACCTCAAGTCTTTAAATACTAACCAATCAGGCTTGTCTCAGCCCTATTATAATAGACATCGACTCTGTTTTTTAGTAGTTCTCAGAGGAATGTAGGAACATATTTTCCATTGCTGCCTCTCATCACTCTCTTTTTTTTTAACCATCCAACAGGACTTTACCTAAAATAAAATTTGACCCCATGCCTCCTCCTTCAGATAATAGAATTGGTTACAACTACAGTAAATGTTATAGGTTTTGGACTTATATCAGATTGGTTCGTCAGATTTGTATAGATTTATTTGTATAAATTAATTAGTAAATCCTAAGGTCCTATCACTCTACTTTATATGATAGAAGTGATTATGTGAGATTTTATTATAATCATTTTATTGATTGATACTTGATTGAAGAGGACGGGTCCTATCAGAATAAAATTAATTTTCTAAAATTTGATCTAAAAATTATAAATTAAAAAAGCCGTCGGTCAGATAGATTAATGTATTCTAAGTAAGCGTTATATTTAATTTAATAAAAATATATTTTAATAGTTTTTAGAAACAAAAATAAGACATAGGGATGAGTTGTTCGTCCGTCATCCCCACCTTCGACCACCTTGTTCCTTGGAATCGTCATGACCTCCCTCCCTGCCTCGAGTTTCTCCTCAACAAATCAATCATACACGAAGTTGACTACCGGAGGAACTCTTGCCGGCCACGACCAGCAGATACACCGCTCCCCTTCTCCTTCTCCGTCTCCATCTCCCCTCCGGAAGAAGTGCCCGCCTCCGTCTCTCCTTCGCTGTCGAAAGACGACGTTCTATGGTGATTCAAAACGTCCCCAAGTCTAAGTTAACAATGGCTGTGCTCTATCCTTTTCGTCGTTCATGGTGAACAGCAGATCTTTCTCTTTTGCTTTGATGATCTCTTTCGCACTGTGGGAATAATGAGCTTTCGTTAAGCTACAAAGTCTGTGGTTCGCACAGCATATTTGGTCTGTGGAGTGCTTGTGCCCATCAATCCACGATTCCTGCGTCCTGGAAACATATGCTTCTCCTCAGCCGCACACTGAAGTCAACTCATTTTGAGCAATACATGTCAAATCTAATTCCTCTTTCTGCTGTAGAAAAGCTTATCTTCTTGCTGATATCGACCGCCTTTAAAATTTTCATGATAACACTTGTAGAAAGGCAATAGTCTATACTTTTCTACTTTTAATTTATATATTTAGTAATCTATTTTGATTTAATTAAAGATTTATTTTATTATTATATCTCCAACACTTATTACAATAAGTTCTCGCTGTAGAAAGGCAATAATACCATGAGCGAACTCCAAGTGGAAACGAACGTATAGCTGATACGGGCCATGGGCAGAAAGCATGTATAGCTGCCAAGGCTGGTCTCAGTGTGGAGACGAAGGCTTCTCGTGGCCATTGCTGGCGAGATTGATGTGCACGCCCGGGCTGCGTTGGGCGCAGGTGGTGTTGAAGAGCAACGAGCTGTTGACACTCTGCACGTTGCTGTTCACCAGCGACAACATCGGCTGCTGCTTGGTTGCCACCTTCGGCAGCTTTTCCTCGGCGTACGTCTTGACCTCCGTGTTCTTCACGTCCTCAGCTTGGGATGAGCTTTTCGCGTAGTGAACCTGCTGCCTTCTGGTTTGGGAGCCGTAGGAGGAACCGAGATCCATGAACGCTCCGATGTTGTGTCCTGCAATGGTGACGGCCTTCGTCTTCCGGATATCCTTCTTCTCGAGGGGAGGAGGAGAAGGGAATGCTTTCATGTCGCTGCGGCTCTTCTTTTGCGCCTCCACGATGCCATTGCTGGAACCGTTGGCGCCACTTTTCTTGGCGTTGTCTTGCTCAACTGTGCGCTTCGGTTCAGGCTCCGGATGTGGCAGCGGAGTAGAAGAAGGCGGCCGTGTCGAGGTCATCCTGGAGATCGAGGATGGTGGAGGGGAGGGAGTCTGGATCACCTTGGGAGACTGGGGAGGCGTCGGCGACCTGGCCGCCGCCGTCGCCACAGGCCTTGGCGATGGTGGGCGCTGTGGTGTTGGCGGGGCCACTGGTTGTGGTGATGTAAGCTGTGCTGGTAGTGCTGTCTGAGGCAATGGCCGGGGCTGAGTTGGCGGTGGTGATGTAAGCCGTGCTGGTGGTGCTGTCTGAGGCAATGGCCGGGGCTGAGTTGGCGACGGTGGTGGATCCGATGCTAAAAGTGGTGTCCTACCAAGGGCTAGCGATGCAAGGCGAATTGGAGGACCTCTCGAAGGCAGCGCCGGCTGGGGTGGCGGAGCTTGAATCTGCGGCTCCATTCGGGCCTGCGAGGCCAGTCGGAGCAACCACGGGCGGCCTGCCGGAGGCTGGTTCGCCATTTCCCTCGCCCTGTGTCACTCGGGGGGAGGGGGATGGTGACGTGAAGGGCTCCCTCCCCACAGGCTCTTTTTGTAGGTGGGGAGGACTGAGGAGACGTGTGAAACAGCTACTATTAAACTACGTCAAAAGGCAACGAATCAGATACTTCCAACAGTGGAAAGGAAAAGGGAGATGTGATGTAGATGTTCTCCAAAAGGCATAAGATTGGTATCAAGTTATCGTCGAAAGCCGAAGAAAGGTGGCGTTCTGTGCATGGTTCCTTTACGTAGCAGCAGCAGCAGCTCTGCAAAGCTTCCGATGAACCGCTCAAAACCTGCACACTCCAGTCTCGGTAAAGGACGAGGCCATGGGTTGTGTAGGCCGAACAAGACACCGCGTGCCCTCCGCCGCCTCATTTCTCCGGGAATCTGGCACTGATGCTGTTCTCGAACTCGCTCTGCCGTTGACCTGCAGGAGGTGGAGGAGTCGCATCACCGGACGTATGACGTGGGTCCCATCCGTCTTACTATATCATCGAATTATTGTACAGATCGTGTCCGTCCTTTTTCTGTGCTGGGTGATGTGATGCATCAGCACGAACACTGATGGAACAGATGGGGATCAAAGAAAAAGGAACACTTCCCTTCGATGAGCACAAGTTGATGCTCATCACGGAAGTGATCGAGAACAGTTCTTCTAATATGCTTAATTCTGTCCTATGCACATATTTTTGGTCAAATTTAACGCCACTTGTGAATAGGAATTATTTGGCTCAATTTGAAGCCACCATTTCTCGGTGAAAATAAATAAGCTTTAACGGGACAAAAAAAGTAAAAAAAAAAAAAACAGATAATGGAATAGTAACGATGCGATAGATTCTTCATGTAGTTTGCGTCTTAGCCTTTCTGCACACAAAATAAAAAATCTAATAATATCTTGTTTAGTCTCATAATAAAAGTAAATAAATTAATTTATAATGATCTCATGAGTATGTTACTATCAACTCGAACTTAAAAATTTTGAGTTTATACTGCAGACTCAATGAGATTAATATATCGTGATACTTTACATGAATCCTTTATTATTTATGCCAATGAACTTTTTTTTTTAATTTTTTTATGTTTATACGGTGTAGCCAATCAATCAAACATTCGTCCAAGTTAAAACTTATATCATGACTAAAAGTTGATATGGTCCATTCATCGAGTCCATATATCTAATTATCATGAACAAATAATTTAATACTTGTACTAATATTTAAAAATATCTTACGAAAATATTTTGTGCGTTTGATTCTATATTACCGAAACAAAAATATCATTAGTCAAATAATAATAAATTATTATATTGTTTCCATTTTTCTAAATAAATGCATCTTAAAGGTTCATACACAAAGTTTCTTTCTATCTATGCTTTCATAGTTTTAAAATAACATATTTATTGTAACAAATAAAATATATGTGTACGTGTCTACATATACCACTAAAATGATAATATCCTTTACATATATAATATGAACAAGCAAAATGATCAAACGTGATGAAACCTAGGGATCACCATATAGTTCTTTCGCTCTATGGGGATATCGAGGGACATATAATAAATCTTGAGATAGAATTGATTGCCAAAGTGATTGATCCGACCATAATATACTCCTATCTATTATATTATATTGACAACTGAAGTGAAACAATGAGATACATAAAAGTCAATAAATAATAATATGAAATGATATTGCGTCTAAAAGGACAAAAAATATGAGCAACTATGTGATAAGAATATCCCAAATCTAATTTGACTCGAAATAAAAACACAATTATCTTTAAATCTCCATTATGTTTGACAACCAAAACATCTTCAACGTTAGCAAGTTTGCATATTCGGATGTGGTTTTTTTTAAAAAAAAATTAGATACAGTTTCGACTATTTTATATATAATTTGGTCAAAAAATCAAAACAAAAAAATGACTTATTCTGGAATTTACCGATTCGTGGACACCGAACGGGCACGAATCCGCAGCACGTGCGATGAATTATGATGACGTGTCCAAATTTGATATGCTCACCCGCTCTGTCGCCTACGCGACCAATCCGGAGGGGTCCCCAGTCGCTGAACTAAATCCCACTCTCACGGGTAAAGTAGAATATATGGTGTCGTTATATCAATGCAATTCTTATATCCCACCCGGCAACGCGAGGGACGGCCGACGCTTTCGAGCTCGACGTCCACGCCCATGGCGTCCGTAAGCAGATCCTTCCTCCGTCTTTGCTAAATCATCATGCTAAGTGCTCCGAGATCTCCACAATCCCTCAGGTAACGAATATTTCTCTGGCCTTGATCCTCGATTTGTTCCTCCAATCCATGCCTGATTTTAGCTGCTTCCTCGGATTCTAGGGTTTCATCCAATTTGATCCTCTCTCTTGATTCAATATCATGTTGGACCCGTTTCTTGGATTTCCCCGGGTAATCATGGGTCGGTTGACGTCGACCTCTCCGACGAAGAGAGCGAGCGCCGCCTTCATAACAGGTCTTTTGCTCGTCAATCCATCATGACGAATCGATTCGTGCGTTGCGTGAAGCCATAAAGAGTTCACTTTGCTGTGGGCAGATTGTTGTGTAGGAGCAGGCAAAGGGGGTTCCTTGAATTGGATTTGGTAGTGGGGATATGCGTAGAGGAGCACATTCCTGCCTTGGATCAGCTCCATATCAGAGCCCTCATGGATGCTCTTGACCTGGTGAGTTTAGTTGATTTGTCTTCTATCTTAATTTGCTTGCCTCAGATTACTCTGTTGCAATGTGTTTCTAACAACAAATTATAATAGCATCTCTTGAAGTGGATTCTTAAATGTAACACCAACTTACCATATTATTTATAAAGAACGGAAATTTTCAATAAAAAGAATTTGTAGTAGTATTACAGGAGACAAGATGATCCTCCAATTTATAATGTTCTCCTCGTTCAGAGTTTTTCTTCTTTTTCTTTGCTAATCCTCATTCAGATTTCAAACAACAGATATTACGTGCTGGATTTGCATTTGTTCCATCTCTGGAATTGGTGTTTCAACTTACTGTTGAGCAGCTTTTGAGACTTATGCTTATGTTGCAATTGGTATTAGCGGCAGTGGCAGCTTGGTGCTTCATATTTGGGTTCGTAGTTGGGGAAAAGAGGTAGTGTTGTCCATTCTTGCCGAGTTCTCAAAAACTTCAGTCTGAAAAGTCTTTAGCCATAACTGAGAATCTTAGTTGATTAAAGATATTAATTGTTGAGGCAGCTAAAAATTGCTTCAAGTTGGAAGAATAACATTCTTGGGAATGAACTTAAAGAGGCACCCTCTCTAGGTTCTTTTCCATTGTGAGAGCATTAAAGTAGATCCACCTTATTGATGCAACCAAAATGCAAACCAAGAAACACCTTTTACCATATGGTCGAAATTTCAACATTTTACAATTAAGTGTGCTGGTGACCTATTATCTCGTTCATTTGTGACCGTGAATTAGGACTTTCCTTTTGAAGCATCATCTCAGAGAGTAATTTAGGCTTGTCATGCATGCATCTTGTACAACTATGTCGGAAACCTTTTTGATGCCCGAGTTTCTGAACCTATTTGCTCACTCAGTTCAATTAGGTTATGTAGGGTAACTACATTCATCACTTGAAGAGCTGCAGAGAGTTTGCTTCCATTCAATTTGTTCATGTTCCTTTGTGCATCCACGTATAATCATCATTAAGGCTACAATGCTGCCATATAATATATTCAAAATTGTTATGAAGTACTCTTCATCCTTTTGCCGCTTACTATATTTTACCTTGGTTCTAGAGCTTCACATGCCAATACAACTTTCTTTCATTTTCTCTGTCTGTTTGGCAGAATTGTTGCCATTCGATGTCATGGATCACAGCTTCAATCCAACATCAATATGTTGTTTGATAGATATGTATAATATATCTTTCATCAAATTTTAGCTACCTTTACCTCCCCATATACAATCTTATTAACTATTCATGTAATCATTAAAAAAATTTCAGTTTGCTTATTCAACCATGTATGCTGAATCATTTCCAGAGTAGTATCCTTGGTAACTCTTTTAATTAATCTTCATAACCTGACATGTCATATGCTTCATTTAATTCAATATTAGATCAGACATGTATCCAGAAGAAAATCTTCATGAGATTGAGATGCAAGAAATCGACTCTATACATATTGGTAAAAGATATATCAAGGAAAAGACTTCAAAAGCAAACTAAATTGATGTCATACTCATCAGAACTTGAACATTTTCAGCAGTTATTCAAATCAGATAAGGTGCACCTATTGAAGTTTGTTATGCTGCTTATAAGCTTAGTATTTTCCACAATAGCACCCATTCGGTTTATACAAGTTCTTTAACTCTTAAGAATTCTGAAATAACTTTCTAGGTATTTGCTTAAAATTGAAACCAACACTGAAGTTCCAAGTTTTGATATATCACCTTAATTGCTTCCCTCTTCGTATTGCCACCACAAAATTGTTATCCTAGTTCTTCTGATCTTTGTTCGTAGATTTGGTACTTTTGTTCAGATTTTGAGTGCAAAGAATTGCCTACCTCATTGTTATTGAGGCTTTTAGTGTGTTGTGTGTGATATCAGCGACACCATGTATTTGCCATATGTCAAGTTTAATTCAATAATCTAGGGTGGTGGCCCTTCTCTAATCTTGGTGTCTCTTTGCTTGATTTATGAAGTATTAATGTTATGATTGGCAACTATTGTACAAGTTGAATTTGTTATTAAGAAGGTAACTTGGAATGAGGAGGAGGAGGATTAAGAAGAAACTTCCAATAGTAACGTGGTCCTTATTCCAAATGTCTCTAATGTTAATTTGCGTTTCTTGATTTCTGAATGTATCAACACATAACTGGCAACTGGCACAAGTTCATTATGTTATTAAGAATATAATTTGGAATAAGGAGGATTGGGAAGAAATTCATGATAATAGCATGGTCTTACTCCGATTGAAGAAATTAATGGTAATAACATGGCTTTTATTCCCCATAGCTACTCTTGTCCCTGCATGAGTGTAGCAATTATTTAAATATTTTGTTGGCTTTATCTGCCACTCTTGGTGCTAATGAGTTTGCTAGATGTTTCTTCTGTAGAATTGACACTACCTTTGCTTGTAATAAATTCTGCACGAAACCCAGATCTGTGGAAGTGGCTTACTGGCCAGGAGCAAGCACCAGAAGCAATCGAGAACAATCCTGTATAGCATTTCAAACATAAAAAATCTGTGTTTCCTTTTGGTATTATGTTTGTTCTCATGTTTTATATTTTGCTAACTGTGTTCTGTAGGTATTCAGTGCTATTCACTCCAAGATTATGGTCAAATCTACACAGCCATGCTGCACCAGAGACCCGAGCAAATCCTGGTCAGCCATGGGTAAGAGGATGGGACAATAAGAGGGGAGTGGACGGTGGTCCAATATATGGGAACCAGTGATGCTAGAAACTTTTCGCAGATGAAAACAGACAAGGAGAACGAGATTTACCAAGTAGTACGCAAGATCTCTGATGAAAACCATACCATATATATCGCTTGCTTATCATAATTTCTTTTGATGAAGTAGGAGGCATAATGTCCTCATCTGAAGGAGATTCACACTAGTCCCTCATGGTTTACATAGTTTCAATATGTTCTTTCAATATATTCTTAATCTCTGTGGTTGATAATTTATCAAAATGCTCGCTCTAATTTCTTCATCGTCAAATTGTTTCTTTCTTTTCTTTTGTATTTTCATCCAAAGTATGATTTAGATGTGGTGACAGATTGGTTTGTAAATTATGGGAGAGTGTAGAATCATCATACAGAACCAGATACATGTAAGCCTACATATCATTCATAGAAGATGAACTACCAAGGTTCCCAAGTACATTGTTTTAGTCTGAGCCCGGCATGGACAACTGGTTTCTTAGTTTCTGCTGCTACACAAACTGTACTAGGAATTGTCTTGGTCCATTTTGAGGCAGAGGATTGAAAGCCCAAACTGATTCAAGGTTTATAATAATGAAGGAAACATGCTTCTGAAAGAAAGTTGATATTGCCGGTAGTAAGCCCATGGGAGAAAAACCTTGGCAACCTGTGAACTAAGTGAAATATGTTTTTTGTATTCTTGATCATGTTTTCATAGTGTCTACAAAGGTTAGTTCTCATAGATAGACCTCTTAACTTTTTTATTCAAAGAAAATTACAGTGATAATAAGGTGAAACTCTACGTTCTTGAGGTTTTTTAAAGATTGCTCTAAAGGATCAGATTGTCCTTATAGACTATCATTGAAGTTGGATTTTTCATCGACTTCTAATTGGTTTGGATTCATTCTTTAGTCAATCGGACGCTAGTAAGAATATAAAATTATGGTTTTATAATTAAAATATTAATTTGTTTATTAGGATTTAAAATCTCATTTGATATATTTGATGTTTTTTTAATTTTTTGTTTAAATTAATAATAAAATATAATAGATTTATTTGAGATCATATAATTGAGGTCAGTGGAAAAAAAAATAAATAAATAAACATATACTGTATGGAGTTGGATAATGGATCCGTGTTCCACACGTCAATCATATCCCTGTATCTGGCAGAGCACAAAAGCATGTTCGTCTCCAGGTCAAGGCTTTGAGCCGCAAAGATTGACGTGAGCTCGCATGCAGCACACAAGTGGAGAAAACGAGACGCGATGGTGAAAGGACACAGACAGGAATCGCACGCCCACCCATCCTCGAAGCGATTGCCACCTGCTCACATCTGTTCTTGCGCCCGCCAACACACTCGACGCCTTCCCGCCCAATAATAATAATAATTAAATCTTATGTATATAAGATGGAAATTATGAAGGCGACAGAGATGTCAGTGTTTAGCCACCGAGTATTTTTGATTATTTATAATGATAGGGAAATCAATCGTAACCACGATCAATGAGAAAGTCACACAAGTCGATTATCGATACACGACGATCAAACTTATTCTTTCGACTTTCCCTCAATCGTATCATCGATCGCCAACGACCTATTACCCTCAGTCATGATTTTGGAAGTGGTCGTATGCTTAATCACAGTGAGCATCAATTCTTAACGATGTGGCCTGACTCTTCTCTTTGACCACCTAATATAGATCCTCATCCCCTGTCCATTTCAAGCACCTAATAAATAGTGTGTCCTCAATCGTCCTTCCCTGATCTAATCGATAGAAAGATGTATTCACTAGTCGTCGACATAAATTAACTCTTGATTGTACGAGAAGCTCAAGAGAGGACGAGTAGCTAGCCACCTTTCACTGATGAATCAGGTATAACGCCAGCCCTCAAAATAAGATAAAGCAAGCAGACTCAACCAAAACTTTCCTGAGCTCTACTAAGCCCTCTCCAGCTTCTCTACTGACTTAAGCATCGGATGGGTCAGGTCAAGATATGTCCCGACATTGACCAATTGTGTAGAACCTCAACGTGTCTAAGAAGTACCTCGGGGTGACATAGAACATTCCCAAACAAGGCCAAGGCGCACCTTGGGAGGAGCCCGAGTTTTATTCAGTAAACAAGCTACACCTTGGAACGATCGTGGGTCGGTCACCGTGAGCCAACAAAGCCTCGAGAGTCCACCTATCACTCCGACCATATGCTTGAATTGCACCCACATGATTTACATGGGCTTCTTGGACGAGTACACGCTTTCAGGATAGAACCAGGTCGTGTTGACTCTCTCGTCAACAAATACCAATGAAATAACATTTTGCCACTATAAGGGCCCTAAGCCAATGGCTCCCTTACGGGAGGAAGCACTAATAAGGTCATTTAGTCTCACATTGATTGAAAAGTAGAGGAACCAAGGTCTCATAAGTCCATTTGATCTCCCTTACATTTAAAGTCACCTTTTGGGGCTCACTACCTCAAAAGGGTCAAATTGTGCGGGTAAATATTTTTATTAATTTTTAAAAAATATTTTTTGGAAAGAAATACCAATATTATCTAAATAAAATTATTCAAAAAAGAATTTGGATGATAATTTCCTCTCTAAGCTAGCTAGTTAATAGTAATTACAAGAAATATTGAACGTTCAATTGGCAACTTTATTAAGTTATGCCAATATCAATTGAAGTATCATGAAAATATCTCTAGTAGTGTTCAAATTGACCATCTGATGGTTCATGAGACTTTGTTTGTCAAAGCTCTCATTAGAGTTAATAATTATGTCAGGTTTTTTCTTAATAATTTAAGTTTTATTAAATAAAAAATATGTCATGATGTTATAGCAGGTTATGAGTTCAAATTTAATTTTTAATCATCTTTCTTTCACTTAGTGTCGTTAGAAAAAATCATCATCGACGTCTAAGTCAATTCGAAGTTGAGGGCATATGAATGTTTGAAGTGGCCTTGAGGTGGGTCTATGGTGGAAGTGTCGAGTCTTAGTGAGTCACTTGCATTAATATCGGTGTCAGAAGAAATTTTTCAACCCGATCCCTCTAATGCTCAAGATAGATCGAGATCCTTTCTAGATATGAGTTTTTCTTGAAAAGAGAGCCACCTGGCATAGCATTGAGAATTATCTTTTATACTTGACCTTCGAAGGGACAACATGTGACCACTCTAATATCCCCCTCTTGACATTTTGTCTACATGGGTAGTAGGGGAAAGATAATCTCAGACGGTCTATCTTGGGCACATTTCACCTTATACCTTCATCGTGACATATTTTTCTTGATGTGAGTCGAGTTTTTCTTACTCACACATCTCATGCATTTCTCTTGGCGCTAGTTGGGTTTTCCCGACTTATACGCATCGGGCATATTTCACCTTATACTAATACCATAACAAATTTCAAATCCTTTGTCTGCCATGACGAGCTTCGAGTCCTTCCCTCGTCATGGCGGGTTTGACGTCCTCCCTTTACCGTGGCAAATTTTAATCCTTTTGCTATCGATGTCTCTTGAGAATTATTCTGAAGGGATAGTTGTCTTGTTCGTAAGATGAGAGAGATCAACATTCTCTTTATAAATCCTCCTCCTATAGGGTGAGATTCATTCTTCCATCTAAGCCTCTAAAGACCCTAGCCTTTGGAGCCTCCCTATATGTTTTCAACCTCGCCAGCAGAGCCTCCTTAGGAGCGTTCTCCACCTCACCTCGGTTTCTAATAGGGCAGGTAGATCTTCGAGTCTCTCATCACAATGTTAGTCCTGTAACCAACTAGTCAGTCATTTTACTCTTCCACCTCATGTCAGAATGTCTTTCGTTTCTCATTCAAGTTCATCCCAATCATTTGGTCACTCGTCAGTCGAGGTTTGCGCTTCATCTTTAGACAGTCGAAGGACGAAGAAGATCGCATTCTCCCCCTCATCAGAAGAGGCATCGCTCATAAACCCTAAGGTTCTTCTAAACTTGGAGTTTATGAAAAGTGCACATGACTATGACTTGATGGTGAGCGTGCCTCTTTGGATCAATTACAAACTAGGTATTGCATTTCAGTTAGGTTTAATCTACAAGTCTCTTAACCTGGTTAGCGCCCTTTCGACCCCATGCTCGAATCTTCCTGCCTATCTTATGATACCTTCGAGGGCAGGACTTTGTCTTCCCCTCAACTCAATGATAGTCTCCTGCCTCTACTAGGGGGGATATCACATTCTCAAATAGTGCTCAACTTGTGACGCTACCTAATAGTATTCATCAAATAATTACAACATGTCGATATTACTCAGACCTACACCCTCTCTACCACTTGTTTTCAGTGTCAGTGGTGTCATCCTTATTTGATTATATCCTAAAAATATATCAATGAAGGTGAGGAGCTTATAGCCTGAGGTAGCATCAACTAGCTAATCGATCTGGAGTGGGTAGTTGTCCTTTGAACATGCCTTATTGAGATCAGTATAATTAACATACATCCTTTATTTTCATTATATTTTTTAACCGGTTAACATTATCTAACCGCTAGGGATACCACATCTTGGAAATATACTTCACTCTTGATAGCTTGTCAACTTTAATGCTAATTACTAGGAGTAAACTTGTGAGACTTCATAGATCAAGTCTCGGGAGAGATGTTTAGATGGTGTTGGACCACATTTGAGTCAATTCCTGATATATCACTTAGCGACTATATAAACACCTCAATATTCTCCCTAAGAAAATTAATGAGTTGAACTCGATTCTCCTTGGGAAGTATAGCTCTGACCCTGATAATCTGATCGGGACGAGCCTTATCTAAGGGTGTCTCGATTAATAACTACATCAACTCCGGATGTGGGAGGGACTTGGTAAAATTTTGGGGGTCCATCGGTAGCGCCTCGGGTCGAGCCCTCTTTGGTAGAGAGACTGATGTTAGATTGTGCTGACGTGACACCCTTGGGCTACTTCTCAACTCTTCAATATTGATCATTATTGAGAATTTTTTCACTATGTGATAGGTCGACACTACTACTTTCAGCCTGTTGAGTGCGAGTTAACCTATGATCCCATTATATACTGAGGGGATGTTGACCACCATGAATTTGGTCATCATCGTTTTGGATCAGGACTCATTATCAAATGTGATATGTAGGCTCATGGTCCTAAGAGGAAATATAGAGTCGCTGGTGAACATCATCAACAAAGAAGTCATAAGGGTAAGATTGTTAGTCGCGAACCCAAGTTTTTAAGAAGTGTCAAAGTAGAGGATATCATCAGAGTTACTTGTGTCGATCATGACCCTCTTCACTCGGACGTTAATCATTCTTATAAAGACCACTAAGGCATCATTATGATTTGGATCGAGGTATTCCATCTCCTTTTCTTTGAAGGTTATTTCTAAGTCGTCTAGAACCTAAGGTACTTTTTGATTGTAGCTCGGACATACTCTTTCAGACCCGAGGAGTTATCTCCTCCCGAGGTAGGCCCACTGTTGATGATGTCAATGTGACTCTCCACTGACCCCTAAGATCGGGGCGAGGTTCCTAGTACTTCCAGATGAATCTCTCGAGGTGTCCTCGATGAATGAGTTATTTGATTTGCTCATTCAAATCGTGATAGTCTTTCATGTCATGGCCATAATCACGTTAAAGCGATAGAACTTAGATTTGTTTCTCCTTTATAATAATATCTTCATCAATTGAGGGTCTTTCAAGAGTCATTTTTTGTTTATCTGTAAAAAGATTTTGGTTTTAGTTATGATTAAGGGAGTCAACTAGGACGTAGGGCAAAGCAACTTGGGTCGATTATTCTTCTTCACTATGGTGACTTCGGGGTCAGGACTGATGGTAGTTGCAATTGTCTCAACCTTTTGTGTGTATTCTCATGCTTACCCGAGACCATTGCCTCTGTGATAATATATTAGTTAGACCTCTTGAGCACCTTAGGTATTATTACTAGTGGCCTCTCTATGAACAATCAGAACAATGATAGGGCTTGAGCCTCATCATAAAAGCCTATATTACAAGTGATAGATGATTTTCTTGCACATCTCGGATCTCGTTAGTGAATCAAATGACGAAGTCGAAGATTGTTGCTTCCCCCCTTTGTTTGAGTCTAAGAAGCATCACCATCGATAACCTCGGGTGTACATTCCCGAGGAAGTAGAGCTTGAACTCCTTACAAGCTGAGCAAAGGAGCCAACCGAGAGAGGCTTCAACTGAGTGTATTCATTCTCATGTCGGGCCTCTCGATGATGTCGGGAAGGCATGACATATCAAGGAATCTAAGGTGTCGTACGGTAACATCTGGGCATGGAAGGCATAGTGTGTTCTATCGGGTTAGTACTATCGTCAAAGGCCTCCAACAACAGGAGGTAGTTCATCGAGATTAGCTCCTCCTAAATGTTCTGAGTGAATAGGGATCGACCCGAGGTGGGATCATCTGGCCTTTTCCCTTAGGATTATTGAAACTCTCGTCACACTCTTCTAGACTATCTCATTTATTGTAGCTAGATCCTCAAGAAGTCATCCATCAAATTTACTGATTAGGTCTCGGATTCGGGCTAAGCATAGAGGTGGTGTGATAGTGTACTTAATTCCACAGTTGGGGAGCAAGGTGCTCCGATAGTTCCACATGCCATGGACAATCTTGAGATGCTAGCATCAAGTTTGGTGGGGGAATCCCGATAGGCACCGGAGCCAGTGGCAGTTGAGGTATTGATCACGATTGAGATGGTGGCATTGCTTATTGGGCTAATTGAGGTAGGAGCAGGGTGATAGCCTATATCTTGCTTGTTAGTATTTGCATATATTGGGTGAGATTCAAAAATACCTCAATAGAGATAAGCAAGGCTTGAGGCCATTACAAGGGGTGAAAGCTTGAGTCATTAAATAAACACCAGTACCACAATGACATTTGCGTTGAAGTTGATGTGTCCATGGGAGAGAATGATGAAAGGTGCTATGAGTCAGGCAAGACCTCCTCGCTGGAGCATTCATTGAAAGGATTGATGGGTGGATGTTCCTATGACAATAGACCTTCTTCTAGTGCTAAAATATTAAAGAAATTCATAATCGATATTTAAGTCGACCAGACATGGTCCAAACCTGAGGGCACAAGAGTGTTCAAAAGTGTTGCTCTAAGGTAGGTCTGAGGTGGGTCTAAGATGGGTCCGAGATGGAAGTATTGAGCTCCCAATGTGTCACATACACTAAGACTGATGTTGGGGGAAATTTTTTGACTTGTTCCCTTCGATGCTCAAATTAGTTCAGATCCTTTTTTGGGTATATATATTTTCTCGAAAAGAGAGTCACACAACATTAGCACCAAGAATTACCTTTTATACCAGGCCTTGGAGGGGATAATCTGTAGTTGCTCTAACGTTCCAATATTTTGTCCATATAGGCGGTAGGAGGAATTTAGTCCTGATCACTTGCTTTGGACTTTCGTCCATATGGGTAAACGGGAGGGGATGACTTAGACCTTTTTTTCGGATGATGATTAAATGTTTATACATTTCCTATTAGGTGATTAAGTATACTTGTACTATAGTTACATCAAATTATTTCCTTCTTTAATAATAATTGTCTTATATTTTGCATGTGCTTAACTAATTATTAGTGTTATGTTTGAAGATATCAACAAATTAGATGTTGATTGTTGATAGTAAAGACGTGGTCGTCAAAACATAAATTGGATTCTTTTCTAATAACTTAATTTTTTGAGATTTATGGTCACATAATCATATCTTTAATATGACACCATGAATTTTTTTTTATTTTTTACAGAAAATATTTAAAATTTGTGTTTGGAAGAAGTTGGATCTCGTGCTCATAGTAAATGTACAAAAAGAAGCATGATCTCTTTCTACCAACTTAAGTATTGGAAATCCATAATCATCTTAATCATATTTTTAAGATGGTATAAAAAAATATCATGTTTTTTTTTTCTCTATCACTTGTGATTTTTTTTTTTTACAAAAGAATATTTGAAATTTATGTTTGGAAAAAGTCAAGCATCACTTGTTTTAGATCTGATGCGAGCGAGTGTATGCATGCGTTGGGGAAAGGTTCTTCTTCCTCTCCTGCCCACCTTCTACCAAAAAACAAAAAAGAGAAGCCGAACTCCGCCATCGTGCTGTGATCACTCACACGGCGCATTCATCGACGCACTCATTGCCATCAGAAATGAACCCCCGAAACATGTCGCCGACTTCCATGACCAACAAAAGTGCAGATAGATTCCATGCTCTTCTCCTGCCCACCTTCTTCTCCATCTTAAGACTTCTGCTTCTCCTTTTTGGTTAGTATACGACACAAACACCTTAGAATATGACCAACACTCCCTGCTGCATGCTCGTCTATTTTATTCCTCTTTTCTGCTTGATGAACTCAACCTAACGTGTCTTCTAGAATGGCATGCATCTATATTTTATATATATTGTTCCTTGAATTTGGTCCATCGTACGCTTCTATCATTTCCCTTTGGACATCTTTATTCCATATTCGATTCTGCAGTTGGGTATTAGATAATAATACATTTGATCAGCAATCTTCACAAGAGCAAGATATCGATAACGCTACGATATAAGTGTTCGACTCTAATCGAAATGCACGATCGTTCGATCGATATTTCAATACACATGATAATCTCATGTAATAATCAAAATAGCTTTCTTCATCATATTAACAACTTAATCATCGGAGGAGTTTTTATATATGACACGAAGAAGAGCTATAATAGGTAAGATGAGAAATATAATCTAGTGTGGTCATTAACATGCTTATGAAAAGCAATCTAGGTGTATTTAATGTCTCTCTAAGCCTAAAAACTATCATAAATAGCTTTTCTCATGTGATTATATTAAAGGTATGCAGTAACATTTCAACAGTTCAGATGGTAAGATTTCCTGAAAGAAGAACCACAACTGGCTGCATAAACAAGGATGCAATAAAATGGCATTGGAGAACTCAGTTCATTTCACCTTAGATTTTATTCGAGAATGACAAGGTAATGCGATAAGAACAATGAACTCGACAAGAAGTCTGAGAAGAGGACATCACAACTTTGCCTGATCATTGACGCAGTACACTTGCAACGTTTCTACTTCAATGAAGCTCGTAATTAGGTCTTTGCATCTCTCTTCGATCGCAGATCCGAGTTCTTCACGGAGGAGAATTAAGGATCAAACCTCTCTCTCCGTGCACTGGACTCCCAAGTCAAGAGGAGGAGGAGGAGTCACTTGAATGCCTGGTGGCTGCTAGTCTTCGTCCTCGTCCTGCAGGTCAACCTGGGGCCACGAGCTCGAAGAAGAAGAGCTCCTCAACTGCCGATGGTGTGAGAAACCCACCAGCTCCTGCGAAGACCCAGACAAAGAAGAAGTCGGCGTTGTGTGCGAGGAGGTTGACATGAAGGAGCTTCCCGGGGGGTGGAGCCCGACAGCCCGGTTGTGCAGATCGTCGTCCCTACTCTGGAGGAGTCGAGCGTACCGAAGCAAGTCCGGGTACGATGTCGCCGGGAGTTGCACCGGCTGCTGAGCTTGCCGTCGATGTGTCAAGATGCCGAGGTCAGAGCGGCCTTGGACTCTCTCGGGGAAGTTGAGCTTGGCTTTGCTGCCTTTGAACCTGAGGGCCGCCTCGTCGTAGGCAATGGCCGCATCCACCGCCGTGTCGAAGGTCCCAAGCCATACGCGAGCAGCCTTCTGGGGATCCCTTATCTCCGCTGCCCATTTCCCCCATGGCCTTTGCCTCACTCCCCTATAATGCCTTCGTCCTACGTTTCCTAAATCGTCATTTACACACACACACACACAAATCAACGCATAAAGTGCATCAAATACTTGGTTTTCGATTGGTACTTTCATGGTTGCATCCAAGCAATCGCAGTCTTCTATGTTCATAACCTAATCACTCCCACCACCAACAGGATCAGCAGTGCAAGAGACATGAGCTACATACCTTGCTCTTCCGAGGGCTGAGTCCTGATGTCCACCGAGCTTGCTCCTGATCCACCAACATCTTGTCGCATCTCACCCCCTCCGACGGCGGCTACCGGCGAGCAAGAGCCGATCACGTGGGCGAGGGCCGACACGATGGCCGACGCATCCTGATCGGCCCGGGCCAGGGGCGAGCACGAGAGCTCTCCTGCTTTCTCCTCCGGTGCCGCCTCGTCAGGAGGAAGAGGCCTCTTGCCATGTCCTCGATCCATCTCTCTCTAACTCAGCTTCCAGTCCGCATCACATGATGCTGTTCTTGGCTGCCGGTAACAGAAGCAGGGAAGGGGAAAGGAAAAAAGTAGATGTGCAGGCGAAGATATAGAAAGAGTGTTAAGTGAAGGAGAAGACAAGAACCGGCAATGTTGGTCTTGCTCTCATTGGCCACAGAAGCCCTTCATTTTACTTTGCCTTCTTTGTGACACTACAATTTAATATTATCCATCAATCAAAGTACTTACCAACTAAGCTGATCGATAATTCGATCGAAAAAGATGTTATTATCAACCAATACGCAACGATAATTAAGCTAGAAATTATACATTTTGCCGAAAGAGGATCACTATCACTATTATAAGCCAAGCTTGCTATCTTTCTCTCTACTTACAAAGGTAATATTACATATGAGCTAAGCTCTAATGGTTTGACATGATGGTTCGGCCCTTTCGCCGAAAGTCAAACTCACATGACTTGTCATCATGATTCACTTTGGTGGCTTTGACTTGTTATTCAAGAACTAATTCGATAATGGTTGGGATTATTGAGTTTTTTCATGCATGATGAAGACGAAGATGAACATATCATGTGAACATCTGGTTTAGAAGATAGATAAACAAGTGCATAAAATACTATGTCATAGTATAAAAGCATAGTAATTATACATAATTGATTCTAAATAATATAGTGAATCAGAAAACAGTGCGATTTTGTATGATATTTTTTCAAATAGCATTTTATTCATCAAAAGAAGCTGTTGGATGAGAACATACGAGGCTTAGATCAATGATATGTAGAAGGTCGAGAACCTTTAGCCACCTACATCTTGTGGGTCACGGAGTTTGAGAAAGGTGTCGAGTTCTACATTGCGTTGCGATTTAACACCACAATCGAAGTTGGCATATGAGTGAGCTGACGAAGTCTACCCCGTTGACTTCTGGTTCAAATCCCGTTCTTATTCCATGCATGAAAACAACGTTCCGTGAGAGAGTATTGGGGATGTTTATAATGAGTCCGAATGAGAGCGAAGACTTTAATGAAACTTAAGAATCAACAAAGTCATACTTCAAATCTATCACGGACAATCCGATGACCTATACACACACACACACACACAAAAAAACATTATCTAATTGTAAAATGGAAAATACAGTGAATCAAATCAACAGAGCAATCAAGCGATACTCTAATCCACAAGTTTAGAATTATTGTCTTTAATTATAACGCAATGGACTTTAGGCACCATCTGTCATTGTTGACTAAGAATTTAGTTGTCCAAGTAGATGTTGATTTCAAGGTAATCGAGGTTCTTCTTTCATATTAATTTCAGAATGATTTAAGCCATCGTCATATTTATCCAACTTCGATAGTATCGAAACCTATAAAATTATCTTAGAGGCATTCTCAATAATATTCCTACGATGCCTAGCTTACTTTTGGATTTAAATGATTCAACTTATGTTTTGTACTTTATTGTCAGTACTATTATTTTTACGATTGATATCAGTTATGGGGAGGGTTGTATATTTCTTTCAAACTTGAACTATTTTATGCGTCTAACTATATTGCAAGTATGTGTCATCAAATTACACTTTGGGTGCTTTGCCGTGCGCATGACGCGTGGTAATTGCTTAATTGGTTGGGTCGAGCTTTTGTTCGACCGAACCCAAAAACTCCACAATTACATCAAATTGGGTTCGGCTCGCCTCTCTCTCTCTCTCTCTCTCTCTCTCTCTCGCTGTACATATACGTGCTGGAGATACGGTTCCCTTTCCCTCCAAGAAGAAGAAACAGACGCCGTGGGAAGGGAGCTCTTCTGTTGTCGCTCGGAGGTGGTGGATCACGAGAAGGGTGTGAATTCGAACAGAAGGTACGAACTTTTGATCTCCTCTGAGTACATGAAAGGGTTTCTTGTGCTCTACTGGTTGATCCCTCCTTTAAGTCCCACCCGGAATTCGCGGAGTCGGTACGAGGGTTTCTTGTGTTCTAGTGCGTGATTCCTTCAATTCCCTCCCTGGATTTGCAGCGAAGATTGGGGGGGGGGGGATTTTTGTCTCTTCTGAGTTCTTCAGAGCATTTTGTGTTACACTGCATAATTCCTTCAAGTTGCATCCGGACTTCGCAGAGCAGGTACGATTTCTTGTGTTTACTGAGTAATTGCTACAAGTCGCACCGGGAATGGATTCCTGATTTGATCTCCTTGAGTTCTTTAAAGATCCCCCACGTTCTACTGTGATGATCCCTTCGTGTCTCACCCGGATTCCTCGGAGAAGGTACCAGGCGTGGTCGCGTTTCTTGTTCTTACTGCGTGATCCCTTCAAGTTCCGGCCCGCAATCCGCTGATAAGGAAGGTACGAGGTTTGGTCTCCTCCGAGTTATTGAAAGGCGTTTCTTGTGATTCCTTCGAGTCCCAACTGCAATTTGCAGAGAAGGTACGAAGGTTTGGTCTCCTTTGAGTTCTTGAACCGTTCCTTGTGTGTCTCACGGCGCGATTCCTCCAAATTCTCATGTTCCCTATGAGACTCCTCTGCAAAGTTTGCTGCTTTGGATCTATTGTGGGGGCTTGGAGGATGATGTCAGAGATCCACTAAAGCTTGCATCTTTCTCTTTTGAATGTATGGGGTGCAAGAAATCATAATTCAGGAAGCTATGCGTGCAATCTAAAGAAACTTGGCATCTAGGGTTCTTGGTAGCAATTTGGTTCCAGTTCCCCATTTTCGCTGAAGGAATAGGTGGTTTACCCATCTTTCACTTCCAAAAATATCATGAAAAGCCTTCTTCTTGCTTGTGACACATGGAACCCTACTTGATGTGGAATTTGCTACAATTTGAGTCTGTAGACTTTAAATTCTTTGTAGCATTTGTTAAGCTTCTCAATGGTAGTGAGTATCTCCTGTTGTTTTTTAGTTTTATTATTAAGAATGTAATTGAAATATATGTTATCTAATCTACACATAGATTGAAGTATGATTGCCCATTTGAATTCACTCCCTTACTACTACTATCTCATTGTCTTGTAGCATGACAGCTTCAACAACATATTAAAGGTATATTGTGCTAAACATCACTTCAATATTTTGAACAGTGAGATTAAGAATAGCCAAGTAAATCAATTGTTATCTGATGTGGGAAACAACTATTTGTTTCTCTTGAGATTACTCTGCAGTGGAAAGGAATACATACCATTGGATATAACCTGTCCAAATAGGAGTTCAAGAACAATAGAAACATGTACATCAATGGATGACAGAAACAGGGGAGTCCAGTGACAGGGGCAAGTGAGCTGGAGATGAACATCAGATGAATTCAATGAGGTGCATGATCATTGAAACAAAGATGGAGAAGGAGAGGCCCAGAACTTCCAAGTCAAATTATGCAATAGAACAATACCTCCTCTCCTTGGAAAAGATCATCCAGTATTAGAAACCATGAGGTGCAGCAAATGATCATCTAAAAATATTCAGCTTGTACTTTTGTGCTGGATTTGAAAGGGAAGAACTACCCAAGACTAAGCAGATGAGGATATAGACCATACAACTGATGACCACCAGTTGGCCATCAAGTTATGAGAATATCGAGCATTAAGCAGATGCAATATGAAAGATTTACCACAGGGAACTGGAATTTATCCCATGACTGAAAGATTCTTTCCGGTTGACAGACACGGAACAGATAACCAAGAACCGCACGATATAAATGTGAAGTTGTTGATGCAACTAGATACATGATTGTGTGCTCCAAAGAAGAGGAAATAGGTGCATGAGATTGTTAGTCAAAAGAAAAGGGTTAATGATATATGTGTAATCTAGATACCAAAGGACCAGAAGCTCCACCTTGGATTGCAACTGATAAGATCTCCTGAATTAAAAAGAGTGACTCTGTAATAGGTACTAAGCTATGCAATCAAGGACCCGAAGATTCATCCTTGGATTATGAAAACTGCTGATATAGATTCCTAATACTGGATATAGAAAAGGGACTACTAGATCTTCAGCCTAGCAGCAAAGGAGTTCAAGCAGTTGCTGATCGCACCTGGATCGTTCACTACATTGTACTTTGAAAACCTAGTAAGTGCAAAAGCACAGTCTTGATATCTTCTGGTAGAACACCCGGCTCCTTGCACTGCTGTAAAAGGGGAAGGGCATTCAAATGAGGCTTTATCCGACAAAATGAGAGATACTTCAGCTATATGCATAATGCAGTGTTTCTAGTGTGGTGGTGTCTTTGAATCAACACTTACCTCAGCCCGGAAAATATCCAGTGCAAATCCATTGAAGCAGCTGATGACAGCTTGCTGAATGTCAAGCCCAAGGTCGTCGAGTGCTCTCATAGCGGAGAGCAGTAGACCAGGTCGACGGGCACAAAACATATGAATGTTAACTGCTCGACCTTCCCTTGCCCTAACTTCAACCTACAAAAAAGCCACAATGACATCAGTTGGCCAAGCAAACTCAACATGTAATTACTTTTTTATTTTTGCGGACTCAACTGCAGTCCATCAGAAGATGCAATTATGTGTTCCATGTTCAACCAAACCATATTGCATTAGATTTCACTAAACCATGCTGAAGAATATAACTCTAAGCATCCACTGAATCCCAAGATATAGGAAAAGTCATATGTATTCTATTTAGTTCATATTATAAACGAAGATGGAATAATTTGTTAGTACTAACCCTCGCTGACTGACTATTTGGACCCTGTAATGAACTCGGGCAAAGTTCATCCTTCATATGGCATGGTAGAGCGGAGAATGTGGGAGTCGTGGTGTGCAAGCTTGTCGTGGTCGTAGTAGGCAGTGAAGAGCTGGAAGGGGTTGATTCAAGTTCATTTTGAAGGTCATTGATTCTTTGGAGAAGTTCCTTCAGGTACTCAATCGCATCGCCGAGAATGGAAGCTCTATCCATCTGTAAGAACAAGAAGGATATAATTATTGCACATCTTTAGAGAAATAGTAAAATGACAAAGAACCAGTTATCGGTTTCCTCGGGATGAAGCTTTGCGGTGAATAGCTGCTGAAGAACCTGTTATAAGTACCACTCCTAGCAGAAAAACAAGCAACTACCACAAGTATAACTTCAGATCATAACCATCATCTCTATGAATCAATTTGATATGGCTAAACAATCATAAAAATAGATGCATTCATGTAAACTTTTTATCTCTAAATGTTGACCTACTCGGACGTCGATGAAACTAAAACTACGAAAGCTTCACAATAACTGCAAATTATACTAATTCCTACTTGTTCACAAGAAAATAAGCAATTATCCTGTGACTCGAACAACTTCAGATCATAACCATTAGCTCTACAAATCAATTTATCATGGCTAAATTATTATAAAGTGTTGGGGTCGCCCCGCAACGTCGGATGATGAGTCACCCTGATGAGGTCACCCGTGTGCGCAAGCTCGCTTCCGTGGTCTGGCGACGTGGCAACCCGGTCCCGATCTCTAGTCGGCTTATCCGTCGGATGGTGGTGCGTCCTCCTGCAAAAAGACCCTGACCGAGCTATTGGTGCTCGGCCGAGTCCCTTCGATGATCAAGTTAGGGGTTAGGATGATTGAATGGGAGTGTATGGTCTGAGTTCCTTCTCCTTTTCTCCCCCACCCCCCAAACCACTGGTGGTGGTCTGGGGGCATTTATACCTGCGTAAGCGAGCTCGTCATATGCGGGCCACGTCGTGCTACAGTGCCTGACACGTTGCCAACCGCCCACTATCGAGGGCACTGTTCACTGGTCGGCTTGTTGCGTCTGCCTGCCATGACACCAACCGCCTGCTATCAGGGGCACTGTTCGCTGGCCGGCCCGACACGTTTGCCCTGCCATGTCGCGAATCGCCTGCTGTCAGGGGCACTGTTCGCTGGTCGGCCCGACATGTCTGCTTTTCCATGCCGCTAGCCGCCTGTTGTCAGGGGAACTGTTCGCTAACCGCAGGACTTCCAATTGGTCCTTCGAGGCTTGGTCGGGCACCCGGTGCGCGCCCGACATGGCTGAACCGTGACGTGGTCGAGGTGGGGGCGCGGTGTTCTTTACCTCGTTCTAGACCGACCATTATTGGCCCCACCATTCTCTCCCCCCTGCAGAAATCCTTTTCGTCATGTCTTTACGGGGCGCACCAGTAAAGGATTGTAGCAAGGCTTGGACTGCAGCGAAAAGGATTGTCGTGGAGCTTTAGATCATTGGGGGGAGTTGGTTGGCTCGGACGCTGCAGGCTTGTTGCAACTGGTGGCAGCTGAGACATGCCGATAGAACATATTTTGGCTAGTGGTGGCCGAGGCATGCAACTCGGGCACGATTGAACTAATGGTGTCCGAGGGATACAACTCGGGCACGATTGGACCGATGGTGGCCGAGGGACGCAACTCGGGAACGATTGGACTGATGGTGGCCGAGGGACACGGCTCGGGCATGACTGGACCGAAGGTGGCCGAGGGACACAGCTCGGGCACGACTGGACTGATGTTGTCCGAGCGACACAACTCGGGCACGATTGGACTGATGGTGGCCAAGGGACGCAGCTTGGGCACGATTGGACTGATGGTGGCCGAGGGACGCAGCTCGGGCACGACTGGACTGATAGTGTCCGAGGGACGCAATTCGGGCACGATTGGACTAATGGTGGCTGAGGAATGCAACTTGGGCACGATTGGACTGATGGTGGCCGAGGGATGCAACTCGGGCACGATTGGACTGATGGTGGCCGAGGGATGCAACTCGAGCACGATTGGACTGATGGTGGCCGAGGGTATGCATCGAGAACACACGCCGGTAGACTGCGCATGCCCAGCAGGCGGGAATTTTGGCCTTCGCGGGTTACATGCGCGTAAATTTGTGCTTCGGGCTATCGCGTGTTGTGCCCATGATTTCGGCAGCGGCCGGCAACGACCGGTTAGCGCTGATGTGAACCCATATTTATTGATATGGTGGGTTACCTGGGCATGTGAACCGCCGTTCGAAGGCTTTGTAACCCCGCCTTCCATGGCCAGAGACCTTGTGTTTCTGAACCCCCTTTGCTTTCGTCTCGGCCTTTCCCAGTTCCTCTTCTTCCGCTCCCCTCATCTCCTTTGATCAGGTCGGATGTCCTCCTCGGGTTCGTCTAGCGTCAGGGTCGTTCCCTTTGCCAGTTCAGAAGGAACGCGGTCGGAGGGTCCCGTAACTAGCGTCTCGGGGTCGTCATGTTCAAGGATACCTTCCCCGGCAGATGCTCGGTCGTAAAGGGATCTTGAGGTTATAAAGTCTTGTCACGACATTGCCTCGGTCATAAGTGAGGAAGCTCTCAAGTCCATCCAGGAGTGCTATAGCATCCCCGAGGGGTACGTGCTTCGGGCTCATTTGCCCGAGCAGCGACCCTACCAACCTGGGCCCTCCGAGATAAGTATCTCGGTGGATGCGCTGGAGGCTGGTTTGCGTTTCCCTTCGCATCCCACCATCGTGGAGTGCCTTAGGTTGTGGAGGATTTCTCCGAGTCAGATGGCGCCCAACTTGTGGTGCTATCTCATTGCGTTCCTAGGTGAGTGTCGGGGTGCCGGCATTGTTCCTACCCGAACCCTATTCTTTACTTGCTTTCGTCTCTATAAGAGTCGGGGAGGTTACTATTTGACAGCTCTGGCCGGTTTTAAGGTCAGCGGTGTGCCGACCAACAACAAAGGTTGGAAGGCTCAGTACTTCTTTGTTAGTGGTTCGAGTTGGGGTTTCAAAGTCAACTGGTCAATTCATCCGATCAGCAATGTCCCCCACTTATTATCCGAAGAGGATTCTCTCGTGGTCAATAGGTTGAGGGGAATTCTTCCCCTTTCCCGGGCAATCCGTGATATGATCAAGAAGTGGTTGGTTGAGGCCGGGCTCAGTCCTGCTTCTCGAGGTATACCTACACTTTAATGCTTATTGCATGTGTCACGATCATCGAAATCCTCACTTGTTGGTCAGAACGCAGGCACTATGGATTTGAACGTTCTGCGCAAGAAGCCTAGGATGTCGAGCAAGAAGAGCACTCCAACCGCTAGACCTGGGAGTACACAGCCGGAGGTGGAAATAATCCATATGGAGACTTCGGCAAAGAGGCCTGTCGGGAGTTTGGTTCCCGACTAGGCAACTGCTAGCCGACCCGAGAAGCGGGTCAAAATAGCAGTGAGAAAGCACAAGTCCCGTCACGATGAGGGGAGCTCCCGGCGGGCAACTCGGGGAAAAGAATCGGAGGTTTTAGCGGAGGACTCATCTCCCACCTACCGTCGACCAAAATCGATGAAGGACCTATGTGGTATGCGGGACCACGAAGATGACGAGGCTATTATGTCCTTCAGATGGCTGACTGGGCTCCGAGGGATTCGAGTGCCACGATGCAAGTTTGGTGGCCGAACCTATCGTACCAGGCGAAGGTCTGGGACGACTCCGAAGCAGCCTCGGAGTTCGGTCGGGGGGTGTTGCACCCAACCCTGGCCAAGAACCTCTATACCTTGCCTTCGGAGTTCCTCATAGACCGAGCGGCGAAGCAAATCGTGCTGGTAAGTCACATCTCGAGACTTAATGTCCTTGCCTTCTCTCTTTCTTTTGTTGACCTCCTTTTGCATTTTTGCAGGGGTACCATTACTAGATGGTCCTTCTGGATAGGGTTCATGATTCGGGTCGTCTGGTAACCCATATGGGGAACCGGGCGTCCCTACTCGAGGAGGAGATCGAAAAACTGAAGATGGAAGGGGATCCTGAGCAACTAACCATCGCTCGGCAGGGAGTAGACGAGCTACAGGCGGACAATGCTAAGCTGAGGTCGGGATTGGACGAGCTGACCGGTCGGTTGGAGGAAGCCAACAAGGAGCTAAATGAGCTTCGGGAGGGCTTGGTAGAGAACCAACGCCAGATGAAAGAACAGAGACCTGATCGTCAGAAGGCGGACGACGAACTATTGAAGCTGATGAGGGAAAATGAGTTCCTAAAGGCCGAGCTGCCAAGCAAAAGCGTCGTCAACTACAAGCAGTCGGTCGGGTTTGGGTGGGGGCTGCGACGGATGGGGGAGGTTTCATACAAATACGGGTATCGGGTTGCCTTGGCCCGTTTTCAGGCCCGGTATCCCGACCTGGAGGTCGACAATGACCCGTTTACCAAGCAGCCCGAAGATAGCTCGGTGCCAATGGAGACTTGTCAAGAATTTAACGACTCCATCCCTCCCGAGGAATGATTGAGAGTTTTGCTATTTTTGGTACTTTGGTAGGTCGACACGAGTATTCTGCATGTAACCTTAACCCCGGTCTCGGGGCTTGACCTGACTAGATATTTTGTAATCGACAACTTTTGTAACTGGACATTTCATTTAATGCAAAACGGTCTTTTGGTTCTCGACCTACACATAGAACTTTGGCAGATTGGAACTGTTTGTCGTCTAGGTTCGTGAGGATGCAAGTGCCTTCTCGGACCACTTTGACGACTCAGTACGGACCCTCTCAGGTGGGTGCCAATTTACCCCGAGTTCGAGTTGGATCACTTACCTCGGCTTTGCACAGGACGAGGTCGCCCGTGGTCACTTGCCGAGGACGTACTTTGCTGTTGTAAAGCCTTGCGACGACTTTCTTGTATGTGAGTTCCCGGAGGTGTGCCTCGGAGCGCCTTTCCTCCAACAGGTCCAAGTTCTCACATAGTTGCGCATCTGAGGTATCTTTTTCATAACGCTCGGTTCTAAGTGTCGGGAAGACCATCTCGGACGGCAAGACCGCCTCGGTCCCAAAGGCGGGGCTGAATGGAGATTCAGCCGTCGATGTTTTCAGGGTTGTTCTTGAAGCCCACAAGATGCTGGGGAGCTCATCGGCCCAAGTTCCTTGTGCGCTAGTGACTCTCTTCTTCATACCTTCGAGGATGGCTCGGTTGGTAACCTCGACGAGCCCGTTGGCTTGGGGGTGTGCGACCGAGCTGAACTTGAGCTGAATGTTGAAGCCTTGACAAAAATCTTTGAACCTTTGGTTGTTGAATTGTGTCCCATTGTTCGTGATTATGACTTTGGGTATGCCGAACCTGGTGATGATATTCTTCCAAATAAAATTTTCGACTTGCTTTTCTGTGATTGAGGCCAGTGGTTCGGATTCAACCCACTTGGTGAAGTAGTCGACCCCCACTATAAGGAACTTACGTTGTTCTGAGGCAGGGGGGAACGAGCCGAGCAGGTCCGTTCCCCACTGGGCGAACGACCAGACCGCCTGGGACGTTGCCATGGGAGTCGTCGACTGGTGTGGCACATGAGCGTGACGTTGACATTGCTCGCATTTTTGTACATAGGTCTGAGTGTCCATGCGCATTGTCGGCCAGTAGAAGTCCTGCCTGAGGATTTTGTGAGCAAGTGTGCGGGCTCCGATATGCTCTCCACACACCCCCTCGTGCACCTCAGCGAGTGTCATCTGTGCTTCGCTCGGGCACAGGCATCGGAGCAGAGGTCGGCTGAAGCCTCTCCTGTAGAGGCGCCTGTTGATCATGTAATACCAGGATCCCGACCACTTTACTCGGCGCGCCTCTGCTGGCTCATCGGGCAGGGCACTCTCCGTCTTGAACTGGAGAAGTTGGTCGAGCCAACATTCCCTTATTTCCACTATCGCCACCTCGGGTGCGCTGATGGAAGGTCAGGTGAGCTTGGTTAGCCAAGCAGTTTGCTCGCTGGTGTTTTGGTTTGAAGCGAGCTTCGCTAAGGAGTCCGTATGCGCATTTTCGATTCGCGGCACCTTGACGATAGTGAAATGCCGAAAGGTGTTCATCAGTCATCATGCCTCGACCAGGTATTTCGCCTTGGTATCGTCTCGAGCCTCGAACTCTCCTCGGACCTGGCTAGCTACCAGTTGGGAGTCGGTGAAGGCCTCGACCTTCTCCACTTGGAGTTCCGCGCCAACCTCAATCCAAAGAGCAACGCCTCGTATTCTGCCTTGTTGTTGGTAGCTTTGAAGTCGAGGCGAAGGGCCTGTTCATATACCTGGTTTGTGGGACTTTCTAGTACGAGGCCGGCACCCCCTCTCTTGGCATTTGCCGATCCGTCCACATATAATTTCCAAACCAAGAGCGCATCGGGTGGATCGTGCGCAGGAGTGAGTTCGGCAATGAAGTCTGCCGCTACCTGCGCTTTTATAGCCGTCCTGGGTACATATTCGAGATCGAACTCCCCCAACTCGACCGACCACTTGAACATGCGGCCTGTGACATCAAATTTAGATAAGATTTAACGGAGGTTCATGCCCTCCTTCTAGCGACAAATGTTGGGGTCGCCCTGCAACGTCGAATGATGAGTCACCCAGATGAGGTCACCCGTGTGCGCAAGCTCGCTTTCGTGGTCAGCGACATGGTAGCCCGGTCTCGATCTCTATTCGGCTTATCCGTCGGATGGCGGTGCGTCCTCCAGTAAAAAGACCCTGACCGAGCTACTGGTGCTCGGCCGAGTCCCTCCGACGATCAAGTCAGGGGTCGGGATGATTGAATTGCAGTGTATGGTCTGAGTTCCTTCTCCTTCCCCCCAGACCACTGGTGGTTTGGGGGCATTTATACTTGCATAAGCGAGCACGTCGTATGTGGGCCACGTCGTCGCTACGGTGCCTGACACGTTGCCAACCGCCCACTGTCAGGGACACTATTCGCTGGTCGACCTGTTGCGTCTGCCCTGCCATGCCGCCAGCCGCCTGCTATTAGGGGCACTGTTCACTGGTTGGCCCGACACATCCGCCCTGCCATGCTGCCAGCCGCCTGCTATTAGGGACACTGTTCGCTGGTCAGCCTGACATGTCTGCTCTACCATGCTGCTAGCTGCCTATTGTCAGGGGGACTGTTCGCTAGCTGCAGGATTTCCAATTGGTCCTCCGAGGTTAGGTCGGGCGCTCGGTGCATGCCCGACGTGGCTGAACCGTGACGTGGCTGAGGTGGGGGAGTGATGTTCTTTGCCTCGTTCTGGACCGACCACTATTGGCCCCATCATAAAGGGTGAAGCATTCATGTAAGCTTGTTTGTCTCCAAATGTTCACCCATTAAACATCCAGTAATGGCACACAAAGCAAAAATATCTGCAAGGTAGAGATTTGGAAGAACTGGAAAAGCATATAATTCTCACCTTGCTGATCTTTGGGACGACAGATCTAAGCATGTAAAGCCTGTCGTTGAGCTTCTTCCTCCTCCTCCTCTCCGCCATCAGATTCTTTGCCGGGAAACACTTCTTCTTTCCCTTGTCGATTCCTCCTGTCATCATGAGATCAGCATTCGAGTTGTTTCCTCCGCCACCGGCGGCTTCGTTCTTCGCGTTCTCCTCGGCTTTGGCAATCTCTCCCGCAGCGTCGCCGGAATCATAGTTTAAGCCGGAGCCATCAATGCCATCGTCATCTACATCATCCTCATCATTCCCTTTCCTCTTTCTCTCATTTTCCCCCTCCAATACAGCCGTACTACTGCTCCCCTGGAAGCTGCCTTTCAAAGCCCACGGACCCAAAATGCCGCCTTTTTCTGCAGCCAACGCTGAATTTTGCTTTAAAGCGGCCGCCGCTCGCTTTTGGAACAGAGTGGGCGGCGCACCGACCATAGGAAGCATCTCCAAGGGCCTCAACTCCTTGGCCCGGTTGAGGAACGGAGAATTCTCAAAGTTGTCGAAGCTAAGAGGGAACATGGCGGCGTCTGAGCTTGAACTGGAGCAGTTCTCGGCCGGAGGCGGCAGACGGCCGCCGAATAATTGGCTTCCAGAGTGGAGCTCGGGACGACCAAGTTGCCCGTACGTTCCGATTCCAACGACGCCAAGCATGGCAGCTGCAGGGCCGTCGCCTTTCCTGTTCATCACGACGGGGAAATTTGACGCCTGGGCTGCCGGAAGGAACCCCGGGATATCGCTCCCGAGACCATGCCCAGCGTCGAGAGGGTTCGCGGCGTTGAGGAGAGATGAAAGGGCAGCTTTCGACGGGAAAAAGGGCTGGCTTTGGTCGAGGTTCTCGACGGACGGAGGCAGCAAGGCCTCGTGAGGAGAGGGATTGGAGAGAAAGGCGACGTCTTTGAGGTCCTGCTGGGCCAGGAAAGCCTCGAAGGGGTGGTGGGCGGCGGCACACTGCCCGGGGCAGGAGGCGGCAAGGGCCGCGTACCAGTCGTCCTCGAGCAGGGACTTGAAGCTGGTGAGCCCGAGCTCGTCCTCCTTGCTCCCTCCCATTCCTCCTCCCTTGGAGCTCGAGGCGCTTGCTCTCGACCACGAGGCCGCGCCGCCTTCGTCTCCACCGTCTTCCGTCCAAAGCGCGCCATTAATCCTCGACATCATCGCTGCTCTTCGCTCTCCGCTTCGCATGCACAACGGAAGAGATCAACGCGACGCGTCTGTTGCAGCGGTGGAGTCTCAAGTCTTCTTCGCTTCCTTGGACTCCATTTGAAGGGGACGTGTGGCAATGTACTCTCTCTGTTCTCCTCTGCCTCCGTCGCCAGCTATGAAGCAAATAAGAACTATTACCCTGCAATCGTTTCCACTGTATCCGAAGATTTCTCTCTTTCTGGAGCACGAAATGCTGATGTGTTGCTGTTTACAGCTTCGCATTTGGTCAAAGAGGGGATGTTTCAATGTGCAACCCCTCTGCCTTCACTGACCACAGAATCGCCCAAGTTTCAAGACAAACTTGCTTCTTTCTTGCTATTGAGGAGGCTTTTGCCTGGCCATCTTTTGGCTTTGTTTGAGGGAGTTCGATTTAAGAACTGCAGCTGTGGCTGCCAGAGCCTAAAGCTGGCAAAAAAGGAGCAGGGAAAAGGGACAGCAGGGCTTGTTTTCATCTACCTTTGCGTCCAGAGTAGTTGAAGCACTTTTGGCACCACTCGGACACAAAGAACAGAAGCTTTTTGGGGTAGCAGCAGGTCCTTCATTGTTGCCACAGTTTGTGCTAGCTAAGGTCTCTCTTCTGTGTCTCTGGTTGGATCATCATCTATCTGATCTCTATCATCATCATATTGGATGCATGCAGTGTTTCTTAGGAGGACTAGTAAGGATCATAATGCTCACTCCATTCAAGCTTCTCTCCAATGAGCTGAATAAGGTATCAGTTGCATGAAGATCTCAAGTTCTTCTACAGTATTGAGGAGACAACTATTAACTCAAACTTATAAAGAAGAAAACAATTATTTACATGGTTATTAAGCCCCAAGACTGCACTTAAACAAGACATCTGTCTTGTTTTAGATGTCGTATCAGGAATGTCTACACTGGAGAAAAATCCAAGATGATAACTTAAATAGATGCAACAGTAACTTGACATTGACCAAGAAAGACTTACCAACAGTTCTATAGACATATGGGATGGTGACTTTGAAGGTATCATTGCTTTCCAGTGGTCCCTGTGCTATGGTAATCATAACAAAGGCCTGTCATACTCATGTGAGGGACTTCAAGTCATTTTGTTCTTTATTTATTTATGGGTAGAGAAAGGAACACAGGGCATGGGGCTCTAATTGGCCAGGATCCTGGACCAGTCATCTGTTGATGCACCATTCCCCGAGATATGGATAAGGATGTGTACCAGTGACCCCAAAAGGAAAGCCCTCAAGAGAGCTCTTCTTCAATGACTCTTGTCACTATTTTGCAGAGTCTGAGTGGAAGAAGAAAGAACTAATAATAGATGTGGGTTTGGTGAAAATGATGATGCGAAACCACCAACAAAGCCTTGCGATGAGCTTCCATGTGTGGTGCAATCTTTGAAGTCTAAGGCAGCTGTGCCAAACTAATGGTTGAGCTGATTCAAGTCAAGAGGAAAGCCAGCAGCAGATCTCTCTCTCATGGAGTCTCGTGCAGTTGAGGGGTTGGATTTGTAGGTAAGCTCTCACAGGAAAACACCAGCAGCAGTAAGAGAGAGAACACCATGGTCTCTGCAGGCATATCATCAAGTACATTCCAAACATATAAGACTCCCATCACACTTATGACACTATCAATGAATAAGATGGCATCTCATAGCTTCTTCCTGCTCCTCTCCACGTCATTAGCAGTCCTTGCAACCCTAAGCCTTGCTCAAGCAAAGCAGTGTTTCATCGAGGCCATCTACAGCTTCGGTGACTCCATAGCAGACACCGGCAACCTTCTTCAGGAAAGCACCGCCGGGTTATTCGCTCCCATCGGCAGCCTCCCCTACGGACAGACGATGAAGAAGGCGACCGGCCGCTGCTCCGACGGTCTTCTCATGATCGACTACTTTGGTCTGTTCTTACCCGTTGCTAACGTCTAGATTTCTGCTTAGCTCCTTAATGGCCATGTCTTCTCTTGTGATCTCAGCTCTTAATCTTAATCTTTCACTCATTAATCCTTACCTGGACAAGAACTCCAACTTTGAGAGTGGAGTCAACTTTGCGGTGGCCGGATCGACCGCACTCGACAGCTCGTTCTTCGTGCGAAGGAGCATTTACACTCCGGTCACTAATAGCCCTCTCGGTGTTCAACTCGAATGGTTCAAGACCCACCTCAACTCCACATGTTCCTCACCAACAGGTCAAGTCTTGCATGCATAGATTCTTTGGCTGGGATCGTTCTGTGATCGGATCAGAACTGTGCTGCAGAGTGTGCGAGAAAACTTGAGCGCGCACTGATCCTAATGGGGGAGATCGGAGGCAATGACTACAACAACGCCTTCTTCCAAGGAAGCACTATCGCCGACGTGAAGAGCTTTGTTCCCCTAGTCGTGCAAAGGATCATAAGCGCCGCTGAAGTAAGATGAGATCTCAATGCCTCTCTGCAACACTCCTCATTGTTCCATGTCTACCGTAACACCGCTGTGGTTCTCGTGTGGGATTGATTCATGGCCAGGAAGTGATCGACCTCGGTGCAACTCAACTGGTTGTTCCCGGGAACTTCCCCATCGGGTGCGTGCCGAGCTACCTCACCATGTTCGCCACCACGAACGCCGCCGCTTACGACGCCGACAACTGCCTCAAGAACTTCAATTCGTTCGCGGTCTACCACAACGATCACCTTCAAGCTGCACTCGAGGGGCTGAGACGAGCACACCCCCGGGTGACCGTCATGTACGCCGACTACTACCAGGCCTTCATGTATCTGCTCAACCACGCTGCGGACCTAGGTGAGTGGCTGCCCGCCATGGACCATCGATGGGTTTCGCGAGGGTTCCTTGCACTGCTGCATCTTAATCATGGAGTTCGTCGCTTTGGCTAGGGTTTGACGAGGGTTCCTTGCAAAGGGCATGCTGCGGAGCTGGGGGGCCATACAACTTCGACATCAATCTCATGTGTGGGTTGCCAGGAACCGAGACGTGCTCTGAGCCAAGCAAGTACGTTAGCTGGGACGGCATTCACCTAACGCAGGAGGCTTACAGGGTCATGGCGCAGTCACTGATCATGCAAGGGTTCGCCTATCCCAACCACCATTTCCAGGAGCAATGGAAGTGTTAGTGGCAGCACAGTCCTGCAACACAGCCAAGCTGTTGACGGTGGTTCACTTGGCAATCTTCCCTTCGCCAGAACTCCCAGCCAATTCAGTTTCAGCTATGTAAATATAACGTAAAGCTCTGCAATGTATATACAATTTGTAATCTTGGTTTTTAGTTATAGATTTGTGTTGAGACGGCGCATAAGACCTCAAGAATAAAAAAAAAAAAATTCAAGCATCAATAATAAAAAAAAATATATTACAAGGTCACGCAAATTACTCCACGTAGTACCGGATTGGAATCCGACAGAGGGTGTCGGATTCGGGCAGGAACATCATCATGGCCTTGGGAGACGCAAGTTTATCGGATTCGGAGTGTGATCCAATAACATCTGAATCCGTCACTGTTGCCCGATCGCAGCACCTCACTGGAGTGGGCCGGTCCAATCTTGGCGGATCGTTGTCCATAGCGCCTCATGTGTGTGTGCGGGCTCAGTTTGAGCCCGTTGATGATGGAGGCCCAATCCGTCGATGTAATCGGGCCGAGCAAGAAGGAAACACATCCAAGTGATTGATCTCCACTTTTAAGTGGATTATCTCTTCATTTGTATTTGATTCTTGTGTATATATATCGTATTTTGATTCTGGTGTATATATATCAACAAGGAAATAATGGTTGGATATGCCACATATATATATATCCTTAGCATATATTTATATAATTAATTTTTTTTCTTTTATTCTCTATTAAAACTATACATAATTGTTCGATCATATTATCTCCTGAACAAATCTTTCTCAATATTCTCATTTTAATATATGTATATATATATATATATATTAATTTAATATTTTTTATATAATTTTTTAACTAAAAAAGTTTTCATAGATCATATAAAACTTTTAATATCTCTCTTCACTTTAAAATTTTAATTTCTAATATATGAATAATATATTTATCAATCTTTAATTTTTAATCTATGAATAATAATATATTTATCAATCTTGTATCTTTTGGATGATCGTCGAAAGTAATTAAAAACATCTTTATCACTTCATCATAACTCTATATGGGATAAATATGTTCCTGATAAGGGACAATTTGATCGATCGACTATTGATGTAGCGCGTAGGCTCGTGACGAATTATATGATTTGGAAGATGGGTATACCAATATGTTTTTACTATTTCATAGCTCGTGAGTTTTAAAAGAATTTCTCAATGCGTCTTTAAGGATAAGGGAGTCAAGAGCTTATGGCTAAGGTGCACTACTCAAGCATTTTATCTAATCTCATTCTGATAAAAGATTATTTGGCTAAACGACTATTAGTGCACTTCATAGGCTCGTGAGAAATTATTCGGTTTGAATAATGGGCATACCCCACACTATTATACCCTTTCAAAACTCGTGAGTCTAAAAAAATACTTGTCAGAGTAAGTGAAATCTGATAAATATGAACCTTTGGTTTCAAGATTTCTCAATGAATACGAGACGAAATGACTTTATAAAGTATCCTTATCAATCTCATATCTTTTGGATGATAATATCTCATATCTTAACTATATGCATATGTTCCTAATATTACAAAAATGAAATCATATACACATATTAAAGAATACTAGACATATATTTAGTATTTTTTACTCACCCTTCCCGACACTTATAATTAATTAGCTCTAGTGAGAAATCAATGCAATTTCTTTTTATATTTTCAATTTTAGTACTTTAGATGGAATTTTTATGATATTTCTAATCATAGAGGGGGTTATATGTAAAACGTTTTATAATATTAACTAAAAGTTCTTTTTGTGTATTATTATTCTAACGAAGAAGACCCAAATTAATGTATCATAATGTCTCGTAAACATTTATTCAAGATACAATAGTTGAAACTGCGAGGGCTTATCTATAAAAGTGCCTCCACCGGCCCTTCCCGACGAGGGGTCTCATATTGCCCTCTTTCTAAAGCCCTTTCTCATCTAAACCCTAATCTCCATGGCCGAGACCAATGGAGAGCCCCATTCCCAAACCCTAGATCCCGAATCCAATCTCTTACCTCCATCGAAGCGCAAGGCTGATCCCACTTCGCTCGAGGAAGGGGAACGGGAAGGCGAGCGAGCGAAGAAGCATCAGAAGCCTGAGGTAGAGTCTGATCCCGCACATCAAACCCTAGACGGAGCCAGCGAAGATGACGGCCGTCAAGAGGCCAAGAAGGAAACGGCCGACGCTGACGAGGATCGGACAGCCACTATCGTTAAGGGGAAGGGAGAGCTGACCGCGGTGGACAAGGGCAAAGGGATAATGGTGGAGGAGGAAGAAGAGGAGGAACGGGAGGACGATGACGAGGACAGCAATGACAGTAGCGATGTGGACAGTGGCGACGAGATTGGTGAGGAGGGGGATGATGACAGCGATTTCGTCGATGATCCACTGGCGGAGGTGGATCTGGAGAACATCCTTCCTTCGAGGACCCGGCGACGGGAGCCACCGCCACCTGGGGCTTATTTCGACCCCGTTCAGGATGAAGATGACAGTGACGAGAGCGAGTAAGACAAGCTGCTGTTAGAAGAGGTAAATTTGCTTCGGAACTTCTGTGCCTACCTTTGGTGCGTTCTTAGTTTTTTTTTTTTGCAGAACTGAAATTTATCTTACTGGAATAGATACGATGATCTGTATGTGAAAGCAATTACATGCTGTGCTGGAAGCTTGAGCTTGACCTCTCTAGTATCAATTTGTTGCTATTATTAGTTTCCTCGCATTGTTGTTATTATTAGTTCCTTACAGTAGGCTTGTACAGAAAATTATCTAGTACAATTTATTATGCAAGCAAAAATAAGGTACAGCTAAACAAGGTGCTAGAGACCACAATTTGTAAGAGAAGTATGATCTTTATAATCAAATATTCATACTATCTTTTTCTTTTGATATGGTTGACTTGATAAAAAGCCAGTAGTTGAACCCTGTGTAACCGTAGCCCTACAAGCAGAGAAGTTATTTTCGTGACTCGAACCTTGGTCTAAAAAGTTCAATCTTATTGTTGTCCCAAGACTGGCCCTCATATAATTGATTGTAAGCAAACATGCTGACAAAGGTCTTTCATGTGAAAAATAGTTAGCCTATGCATGAAGAAGCGTTTAGACATGCTTTAGAAGGGTGTTGTTTGATATTTGTGTCGTAGTACGTGTTAAATTCTGGAGGGAAAGTTACCATTGAAGGAGTCTATAGGCTTCGGGCACGATGCTGGATATAAGTCTGTTAATTGAGTGGCAAACATTTGTACATCCACGTGCCCAACTTATGTTGCTAGATCCTAATTGAAAGATATGACTAAGAACATAAGGTAAAAGACACAAAGGATGAAGCAGTATCCGATGCTGAAATTTGAATTCTTTTCTAGTTTGTATAGAATTACAATTTGATTTTATTTCTATAATATTTCAAATTGATTTACCAAAAAGGTTTTATCTTTACTCTCCTCCATTCTCTTTTTTGCCTTTCCTTCTAATATTATGTAGGCCATAATTATTCTCAGTTCTTATTATGTACACCCTTCCTTATACCTCCATACTATATAGAGCTCGAGATTAAGCATACATGAGTGTATTTGTGTATGTGAATCGAGTAGGTTCTGCTTGCTTTAGCTAGATATGCCCATCTCTGCCATTGAGTTAATGAGCTACATCTTGACGTATAATTTAGATCTGAATACAATGTGGTTTATTATTTGCAGGATTACAACGACAACTATTCAAGTATCAGAAGCTATCAATGAGTTACTGATATCTCTATGTGAACACTACATAGTACCATATTATTGCAACATTTCTAAAAAAAATTAACATAATGTGTTTATGATAAGTTAAAGGTTTAATTACTGTGAATTTGGTAGTTGTAGGTGCATGGTAAATGAAAAATGTGCTATAGTTTGATATTAATTAGCCGTACCTCTTCTCTAGGTCTTAATGGAAGTGGTTAAAAATCATTGCTAACCTTAGACCTCAAGAAAATATACATTCAAGCGAAAGGAACTGGCTATGGTTTCAGAAATGAGGCAATTCAGATTCTGATGTTTATTTACCTGACACTGCTTGAGTCTGCCTGGTATTCATTTACAACTATAGCAATAAATCTGCTTTCCGTGATATATGTTACAACTTGGAATCTAGTAGGGGCATATGCAGGTATAACCTTCTGGATTTCTTTTTTCTTTTAAAATTTACAGTACTTTAGGATTCTTTTCACATATCCCTCCTGTATCTAATGATATAATATCCTTGAACTTCAAGACTAGGCAATGCTTAACAAATTTGAATCCCATGATTCTGAAGATAAACTGATTCAAGCTCATCAGCAAAGTGGAGCAGCAGAATATTCCAATGTAAATTGGAGCAGGTTTTGGCATCAAGGAGTGAGGTTGAACAAAATGGAGGTAGCCTAAATCAGAGGAGCATGAGATGCATTTTCTTTAATGGCGAGGATGCATCAGGGAGAAGAGACTGCTCTTTTGGTTTTTGGGGTTGGGGGTTTGGTTGGAGGTTTTGATGTTTAACAGATATCATCTGCAGGAACTTTGTCTGCATAGTTTCTCTAAGGACTCGTAATTATCATAAGTAGTTGCAATGGCTTTTAGACCAACAAATATTGGACTATCATTGGCATTAAGTAGAGGGCTATCTAATGTATTTACGTGTTCTATGTGTAGTGATATAGTAGTTATTTTTAAGGAATAGATGATTGTTCCTATCTTTGCCTTGTTGATGGTATATACATATCATAATTACCTATTGATTAGACACTTGTACAATCTCTTCCATCTCTTCAATTTGTTGATATTGGATCCACAGATTTACTTTGTCAAATAATGGATTTATTATGTTAAATTCAATTGTTCCAGAAGCTGTACAAATGATTCATACATGGTATGAAGAGGCTCAGTATATTTCTATGGGAGGTTTTAATCTTTGCTGCACCTACAGAACATGTTGCCTTCTAGATGGGGTTGGGCCAGATCCGATGATGGCTGTTAAGGTTGTCAAGTTTTATGCATGGCTGCCCTAGGATTATGCTTCTATCAGTCTTGTGATCTGGTAGCACATTATGGGGTCGATCTATATATTGTAATAAATGTAAATCAATTTGTTAATCAAATTACTGCTTCCAACTTCATGCAATGATTTTTTTTATCAACATATGACAAACATTGCTCTTACATTTTTTTTTTTTCTTTCTCTGCAGGAAAATACAAGTTGGCAGATGACCTCACTTGATAGTAGCTACATCCCTTAATGTCTGTGACTCCATTTTTGTCAGCGGGCTTTTTTTACTCTGTTATTTTCCGTGCCACATTTAGTCTTCCCAGTGCTCCTTAAAGGAACATCAGATGACTTGTATCCTTGTCACTTATTCCTATGGATTAATTTATTCCAGATTAAGGCGCCAGAGTTGCAGAGCTAATTTGTTGCTTGCTGAGTAATCATTTTTTAATATCTTTGCAGTGAAGTTGTTAGACACAATTGCTTCATTTGTTTTTTTTGTCCTCCAGTAACTTGGATGAGTTGAAGCATAGAAAGAACATTTTGTATACTAATGGGCTAAGTGTTTAGGATGGCATAATGATCAGCATAGGTTTTTGTTTGATGTAATTTACAGATGGGATCAGTTTCTATTGTTGAACTGGTTACTGCTGGTATAATGTTACATCAAGTTGCAATGTAAAACTAACTATTCATCTTGTTTTGTTGGGTGTTCTAGTTAGAGGGATGTTTTCTTTACAATCTGTGATGGTGAGAAGTCTTTTTGTGCCCCTATCTTGTTGGTGAATGGTTGGGTGTGTTTGGCAGTGGAAATTTCTTAGCATCGTTGCTTTGTTCCATGTCGAATCATACCAGACCACTCACCATGGTCCATTCTTGGATTGCTTGAAGCAAGGATGCACCATTTGGTGTTGATTTGATTTGACATCTAATTGGTATTGGTTGGAGAATCTGGAAATGACACTGGCTAGAAGTTATTGATCACCAAACATCACATCATTGACAACAGGAATCCAGAGACATCATTATTACACCTTATAATGCACCGCCTGTGCTTATCATAAATCTCAAAAGAGTGTCACCTTAGTACAATTAGGATGTGGCCTATTGACCTGCTAATTGCCGGCAATATTAGAAATATATATATCTATTTTAGATTTAAGACTGGCTTCTCATGCTGTGTGACGAAATGAATGACTCTCACGCAACCGCGTGACATTTATGACAAACATATCGCACAAGATGATGATATATACTATTCCAATTCCAGACCTACATAAACTATACGACCTAATTCACGTCATCCTAATATGTATTACATGATTTTGATAGAGAGAAGAAAGTCAAAGGGCATGGTCAAAATGGGAGGCGCAATATCGATATATATATTTTTCTTCTCTAGAAGGCTTTAGGATGTCCAACGAGTGAGTAACCTTGTTATTTTGGCATGGTTGATGGAGCCCATCTTTTACTTGTTACCTGGGGAAATAGAATAAATTGACTGGAGTCGACCATGTTAGGTAGAATGAGTTGACAATCTTTATCGGATGGCATTTTTACGAAAAAGAAAGGGAATCTTTTTTCTTTTTTTTTTTCTCCTGTCCATGTTAGAGAGAGGTGGTCCGGTGGAAGCAGCACTTCTCGTGGGGCCTACCATGGGGACAGTCGTGATCTAAATCGTAGGCCGAGTCGGGAGATGGGGCGTTCTTCCTGCAATGCCAGCTCGCCCAATCAGAAGATGACAAATCCTGTGTTCTCTTCCGCTACGAGAAAATTAGGGAATTTTCTCCGGGGAAGACCGCGTTAAAACCGGCATCCCCAACTCCGCTTCCATTTCATTCTCTTCTCCATCCCACCGAAGCTTATTCCTTCTGTTAACTGCCCTCTCTCTCTCTCTCTTCCTTTGTATTGGTTGTGGCATCTGTCTCCGCCGATGACGGCTCCCAACATCGAGACGATCGCCGCGTCGCTGAGGAGCTGCTCGCTGGGAGGAAGCGGAGGAGGGGCGCGGTCGCCGCCGCACCTCGCCGAGGCGAGCGACGAGAGCACCGGAGGGATCACGGTGGACCTCAACTCCGAGCCCGTCCTCCCGTACCAGTGGGAGCAGTGCCTCGACATGCGGGTGCGATCTCCCTCCTCCTCCTCCTCCTCCGCCCTCGTCCCCCTCCTTAAATGCTCCTCTCCCTGTCGCCAATCATTGATCATAAATACTCCAACCCTGCCCTCAAAATGCCGTTTTGGAACCCATCCCGGCGTCAAAATCCTTCCTTTTCCTAGTTTATCTTCCTTCTCATTGAATAGAACATCATGATCATAAATTTCACAGTACCCATCTCATAGTGCCGGCTTTTAGATTTCGAGTTAGTATACAAGGAATGTTTTCTTCTCCTTCATTTGCTATCTTTTTTGTGATCGAAAATAAAACGGAAGGAGAAACCTGTCTGTTTATCACATCTCTTATTTTACTTATTTGTAGAGTCCTCTTCATCTGTCTTTTGTATTCTACACTCGACCTTTATTTCCTCTTGGCGACGGTGGAATTTGTGTCCTTTTCGAGCTTATTTTCTTATTCAGTTCCTTGGCTATATCGTTCTTTTGAAAGGAAGAGCAAAAAGAATCCTTGATCTACGTTTTCTTTATCTCATTTCAGTTTTGTTTTATACTTCTTTGCAAAGCAGTACCAAAGGTTCGATTTTTTACATCGACATGATGAACCTTTTCATCTTTCTCTCTCATAAAAATCCAATCTTTTACATACAGACGGGAGAAATCTACTACATCAACTGGGAGACGGGCGTCCGGACCACCGAGGACCCTCGCGCCACCGCAGCTGCCGCCTCAGCCTACTCCTCCAGCTACTACTACTCCGACGAAGATGGAACCTCCGATGAGTACAGCTGCTCCAACGTCGGCAGCGGAGACGACTACGAGGTCGAGGATGAGGATGATGACGAGGGCGACACAGCCGACTCCTTCACCCTGTCGTCCGCATCCCCACCCCAGGCCTCCTCCTTCCCCGCTGAGGAATCCAGCCGCGGCGGCGGCCATATCCTCGTCGCCGCTGGTTGCAAGTGCTGCTTCATGTATTTCATGGTCCCCAAGCGGACCGACGCCTGCCCCAAGTGCGGCGGCGGCCTCCTCCACCTCGGCCGCAACGGCTGCGTCTGAAACTTCGACCTTGTTCTTGGATGTTGGAGCAATCCAGTAAGAAGAAGACCGAAGTTTCATCACCTACTCCCATTCCTTCCCCCTTCTCTTTCTTGTCTTCGGCGCCAATAGTTAGATGTGAATCACAGTGACGTCTCTCCAAAAGATCTTGAAATTGTCGACACTCCTCTCTAGCTAATGCTTCGCATCTTTGGATGTTCATCATACACTTGAACTGTTTTCTTTGCGATCTCGACGTAGTAGTGATGTGGTAGCATGATTTCTAATCAAATCTGGGCCTATCACCTGTGTTCTTCTACTCAAAACCTCTCTTAAGACGCAAAAGTTGCTGTTAGTGATGTGTTGCATCCTTGGCTGGCTCAGTTCATCTTACACCACAGGTTTAGAGTTTGCTTGAGATTTGCAGACAAGGCATGACATAGTTTTGACACTGGTGGGCACAATGACAGGTCCAGGTAGCATATTGGACCCACCAAAGTACCAAAATATTCCCTTACTTTCATCAAGCTTATCACCTGATAATTCTACCCTTTAATCTTTGTGACCTAACAACAACTTGCTTGAAGAGTTGAAACTACCTGCTTTCCTGAACACTTGAACAATAAGCTTGAGGCTTCAGGAAGAAGTGCTGCTAAAAGGAAGAGGTCAGAACTTGAAGCCTTGGGCTGGCAACAAGAGGTGAACACATCAAGGTCTTCTTACATGTAAGAAACTAATGTAATATCTTCTTTCTGCCGGTAGATAGAGAAATGGGAATAAAGTGGACGGCTAAAGAGTCAAGTGCATCAGACAAAGGGGCCTTTCCTCGGTTTGGCAGAAAGGAATCTCCTCAGAGGGGAAAAGCATCAAGTGCAGAAACAGATACAACAGAAGACAGTCCACATTACAGTAATGTGTTTGTGTGTGTGTGTGTGTGTGAGAGAGAGAGAGAGAGAGAGAGAGAGAAAGAGAGACCATAAACCCTAAACCTGATGTTTATATCTGAGGCCAGAACATAGCTTTTGATAGGAGAGCAAGATGGCAGCAGCTACTGCAACAACATGGTTTGTTGTGACTTGGGGTGACACCTTCTATCCTTGCTAGCCATGCATGGTGGTGGTTCTTGCCACTGTTCATCAGTTGGGTGAAATGACTTGTGGTTGCTGTTGCGGAATCATGACAACATGATGCAAACCCTAAGCCTCCCTTGGCTCTTTCCTCCTCTGAGGCACAGGTCCTACCACAGCTTCATCAAGTACTTCATGTTAGAAGGACTTTCCATGCTCCTGCCCACCTTTAACTTCGTTGTTCTTAGGTCTTCCAGCTATCATGACCATATCATCTTCTCTTCCATATATAGCCAGCTACACCACGCAACTCTCTCGAGAAGCCTTCGTAAATGATCTATATATCATGAACCCTGCATATTATTTGGAAGGGTGGCTTTTCCTGTGCATGAGAAAGAAATCTGGTAAAGACAGTGGGACAAGGCTATGTCATGCACGGCATCGCATGCAGAAGCTTGTGACCCACTCACTCTGTGCCTGTCACTGACACCAATTATCCGAAGGGGGAAGCAATGTAGATAGAACTCTCCCAGATAAATGAATGACCACAGGATTCGGTGGGAAGCAAGTAGCATTCCGAAATCTGCCTCCCAGCAATGTAACAGTTCGTTCTGATCATTGACGAACAACACTTGTAGATGGAAGACGGATGATGCCACCCGTTGCGATGATACACAATGGCGAGACTGGTGCAGCAAAAAGGAAGGAACCTTAATGTTCAGCATGGGATAAAGGTCGGACAGTGTTGAGGGCTCTGCCATGACTCCACCACTGTCTCGGGAAGGAAACAATGGCGATGGCAACAGGACCACCCCCCCCACATCCGACTGTTGCTGCGGAAGCTACCAGTGCCAAGTCCCACTCGACACTGCTCACTACAGCTAGCCAGAATCAGATTCCCACAGGAACTGCTGAAAGAAACGACTCAGAAATGCTTCCTTCATCTGCTCCTCCTTTTAGACCATGAACACCAGAACCGAGGAGATCAGCACTTCGCTTGTGCGTCAATGGGAAGCCTTCGTTCGCCCATGGCGGCCTCGAAAACAATCTCAGCCCTCCATCGCTTCACTCCTCGTATCCCAACCGTCCAAGTAGAGGCAGCCATGACATTTTCTTGGGGAATGGACGGCCAAGATGCGAGACTGGACTGCTAACTAAATCCATTCGAACTCGCTTCGCAGGATTTGGACACTGCAACGGATGTATCAAATGTGGTAAGCTTATGTGCATAAATGCATAGTAATTAAAGACCATATTGTAAAAGAAGAAAGATTATTAATTATTTTTAGGGAGCAAAAACTGAAAGAAAAAAAAAATTGTTGATTTTGATTTTTTTTCCATGCTATTTATTACATTTTATAATCCTAAAGTTGGTTACCCTTCCCTTACGACCGTTTTTTCTTTGATCTTATCTGATGAATCGAGTCCAACCAAAGCAATCAAAATATAGTTAATATACAAATAAAAAAAAAAAGTAAAATTAATAATAAATCACCCTTACCTATGGAACTACCTACCTACGCGTCCATTCCACCAGTAGAAGTGGGCCCACCAAGATATGTCACGCTCCACCGATAGATAAAATGATAGGGTATGAAAAAATGTATGTATATATATATATATATATATATATATATATATATATGAACTCTTCGCATTCAGACGTCGATCTCCTCCCTGATGGATCGGTCGAAACCCTAGAATGTTTCGATAAGCCCAGATTCCCCTCTCTTCGATTCTTCCGCGGGATGGCCTCGATCGGACCTTCCTGCCACCGCTGTGCCTCGGTGGATTCCCGCTCCTCCTCCGACCCCTCCCTCCGACCGCAGGAATGGCGGGAAGAATCTCTCTTACCCGCGGCGCGTCATCGCCAACAGCAATGCTCGTGTAGCGCCCTCCGAGCCGCGGCCTCCGTGACGGAGAACTCCTCCCGAGTCCTCGTCAAGTCGCGGGATGCGAAAACCGGGCATACCTTTGGGAGAATGGTAAAGAAGCTCATGGAGAAGCGGCCTAGTCGGAATCCGGGATCGGCGGAACGCACGGCTCTGGCGGTTCCGCCTGATCTGATAGCGGAGGAGCTTAAGACGGGAGCTAAAGGGTCGCATTCTCGGCTTGGTCCCGGAAACTGCACCAGAAGGGTGGAAGAGCGAAAGGCAGAAAAAGTGCTGACGGAGGTCAAGGCAAACACTTGGACGATCGCCATGGCGCTTCACAGCGAAAGGGAGCTTCTCGCCCAAAACAAGGATTACCGAGGCAAAGATTTCGGAGCTGCGGTTGCTGATCGAAGAGAAGAACGACGAAGCAATTATTTTGACATAAAAACAATATTCATGTTTCAAGGTTTAATCTTTATTACTTGCAAGATAATCTTCGTCAAATGTACTATTTGAACGTAGAATCTACTTAATTCAATTACATTTGTGCTGCCATTTTCTTTGTTATAATTTGATTTGGATAAAAAAGAGAAGAGGTTTAACTGATCATATAAAATAACTTAAAAGGTCTTGATGTGAAGAATGCAGTTTTATTTTATTTTATTTATACGGTAGAAGTTACCAGTAAGTATAAGCTTTTTGTTGTTTTGTTGGACCAATTCTCCTGATCTTTCTTTGAACAGGGTGAGAAATTGAAAGACCTGTGTCTGAAGCAAAGAGAGGAGATAAAGGCATTGAAGGATGCTATACTCTTTCCGGATGTCATGAATTCACAGCTGCAGGTGCTTCTGGAGAAGCAAGGCTTTGGGCTGAAACAGTTAAAGCAAGTCATCACATGCCTCAAGAAGCAGGTCACTTCTCTCACTGGGCAGCTCCAGTGCCTTGCGAAGGATCTTGCTGAGGTACTTATATTCTTAGATAGCCGATAAAGTTTATATCACAAGAAAAGCTTAGAAAGAATAACTTGGATCCTCTTCTGTATAAGATCTGTGCATGACCCCTATGAACAGCAGGATTTTCATCTTTTATTCCATACCATAGAGAGCTAAAACTTTAAATGAAGTGATGAATGATGAAAAAATAGGTAAATTATAAGTACTTGTTATACTTCAATGTGTATGATTTATTTTGCTATGTTATTTGGAATGTGGATATTCAATTTCAACCTAGTCTGAATTTTAACTTTATTTAATCTCACGTTCAGAAAGTATATTATTCATTTCTTGGCTGCACACTCACTGATTGTTCTTGCAACTATGTTTTCGAGAGACATAGATCCTCTTAATACTACCTTTATCAGTGGGCATCAATCATCCGTACTCTCTATTAGGAGGTTGCATGAATTGAACTGATAGCAGGCAGTGGGACAAAGGATACAAGTTTTTTCGGTCTCCTCTCTTTTCAGACTCCAATTATTACTATATTGATCTTTGTTAACTCAATACTCTGCCATCATCTATATGCTATTTGATCTCTCGGTCCTTCAATGGAATTGATAACTCCATTTCCTTTCATTGTGAAATTGGAATCAAGAATGATTATATTATGGTTGCCTTAGCCCCTACCTGTTGTGGTTTGGATCAACTGATTCTCATTCTATAACCATTGAATTATTGGGATATTTTGGATTTCACCAAAAATTGCTTTACATTGATTGTAATCAGTTAATCTTTGTAGATAATTTTCAGTTGATTCCCGCAAAATCTATACAACTCCCTCTATGTTCCTACGATTTGTGGCTTGTTTTGGTGGTTACCAATTATTCAGGTAGATGTGGCTCTAGTGCTCTGTATCTAGTTAATTGGTTCCACCTGATTCAGATTGACTGCCATCGTTTCTTGTCATTTTTTTTCTGAGTTTGGTCGATCATGAGCTGATCCAATTGATATTCTGCCTATTAGGATGTTAGTGGCAGATATGTGAGTAGTTCTGTTGATCTTGATGGATTTCTTACTTATTCTGATGTTGTTTACCATTGTTCAGGATGATCCCCTAATTTGAATTGGCAATCTAGATCCTAAAACCTACAACAGATCTTGAATTGATTTCAATCTTTATTGTGAATATTTAGCTCTAATCTCATCCTTTTCTTACTATAGCACTATTTAACAGAATGACAGGAAGAATAAACAAGCGTTTCTATAATTTTCGGAGTCGTAGATGAACTGTAATCCAAGTCCCTCTTATACAGTTCATTAGCACTGATAAGCTGATAATTCATTCTAATGCAGGACAATCATCTATATGCATTTTCCTTTCTGTGTGAGATTCCCATATAAATTATTTTCTTTTCGTCCGTTCTGTTGCAACAGGTAAAGGCAGATAAATACGCTTCTTGCTTTGATGAACATCTGAGCTCTCCAAGAACTCCAATATCCGATTGGGAGGCTGTTAATCATTTGGTATGCTTCAATTTCATACATGTACATTAATAAGTCTTAATAACTGTAAGCATGTAGATGTTACCAACAAAAGGAAAGAAACAATGATCACTTTGGGTTTAATTTCTGTGAGAGAATGCTCTCCCTCTCATTGGTACAACCATCTCATAATACCATTGTGCAACAGTGGTTACATTGGTTCCTTGAAGCTCATAGATAGTAGATCTATCCGAAACTTGAATAAGCATGCCTTGCATTGATTCTTAGCATTTGTGTCTGCATTTTTATGTTTCCCATCAAAATTCTCCAGGAATATAGGTCCCTGGATTGTACGGCTTCTGACTATTGTAGTCCGGATGAAATGTTCCTCAAGGATTTAAATCCATGTTTGACTCCATACTTTTTCAAAATTGAAGCCCCAGGTAACAACTGTGTCTTGAATCTTGAAGTTGCCTCATAAGAAACAGAAAAGATAATGGGTCTCACCATAATTTTAAATAAAACTCAAGATTTCTCTATGCTGGCAAATCCTGCTGGCTTCTGATTTCTGATCTCAGAATTGCTAGGAAAACAATGAGTTGGTTTATGACTCTCCCCAAAGATGACAGATCATTTCAACAGAATGCACAGTGGAGCCCAAATACGTTTCTGCAGTTCTCATGGTGGAATGTTGTCCAAGAGTTTAGAACATTGGCAGATTAGAACAAGCATCCCATTTGAAAACCACAATACATGAATCTTCATTGAAGTTGATAGCTCCTATGCTGTCAGCAGATTTCCTCTGAGCTTGTATTTAAAAGTGTTCTCAAACTCCATGTAATGTCTCTGTCCTGAGGTGAGACTTGGTATGTACTTCTTTGAATGTTCAGGGATGAAGCCATAGAAATTACTTCTCTATTTATAATGATAAGTTTGCATAAATTGACTTTTTCCAAACCCATATTGATGGGAGCCTCTGTCATCCGTTTTTTTTTGTAATGTCCTTGATTTTTTTGGTCCTAAGATTATGAAATGTAGCCCTCATTTTTGTTTAATATCATATAAATAGAACCATATGTTTGCTTGATATCCTTGATCCTTGTATGTGCTTTTTCGCTAGTCTTTTTTCATCCCTCTTCATCCGAATTGATTGAAAGATTCTCTTGGTCTTCTTCATGAGAAGTTAATGAAAGATTGGGCTTTATGATTCTGTATTAGATGATACTTCTCTCAATTTTGTGATCATGCTCTATATTAAACAAAGCTTCTGAGAGTAAATCCATGAAGCAAAAGGAAACTTGTGCTCCATGTCATCCATGGAATCACACTTTCACATGAGTAGATCTTGGTGAGTCTTTTGTGCAAAAAAAAAATATCTTAGTCGCCGTGAGAGGCACAAAATAAAATGCGTATGAGGCATATGACTCGGAAAGATTCAATTATGTAAGAAAAACTTATTATGTCAAAAAGTACAATACTAATGTGCTCGAGGTATATGATTCAGGAAAACCTAATTTGCATAAGAAATCTATCACGGTGGAAGGTACAAGGTAAAATGTGTCTAAGACGCATGAGTCAAGAAAACCCGATTCATATGAGAAGAAGCTTGCTATGGCGAGAGGCACAAAGTGAAGTGTTCGCATGGCGCTTGGGGGTCGTCGATTTAAGGCGTAGGTCAAGCACAGGCCGGGCATCCCCGACCCCCGTCATTGATTCACTCAACGTATGAAGGTCGGGCCTAACCTATTTAGTGTTTACTAGACGGGCCAAGGTCAAGTGTCTCCGACCCCCATTAGTATTCACTTGACACGTGGAGGTTGGTGCTTGAAGGTCGAGCGTAGGTCGGGCATTCTCGACCCTCATCGACGTTTGCCTAACACGTGGATGTCGGGCATCCCTAACCCCCATCGGTGTTTGCTCAACGCATGAAGGTCGGGTGTCCATTAACTCTGTCGACATTCGTCCAATGCGTGCAGGTTAGGCTTCCCCAATCTCAAGTGTCATTGACCCCAATCGATGTTCGCCCAATGAATGGAGATCAGGCATCCTCGACCCTTGTAGGTATTCATGAGACGTGGGGAGGTTAGGTGCCTCGACCCTCATTGACATCCGCCCAATGCATGGAGTTGGAGAACCAATCGAAGAATCATAAGTTTAACATGTTATATGAATCACACACCATACTTCAAGTCCCTTCAGTGTGATCCCTCGAAGCATGCCATTAGGGGGGGGGACGGATAGAGGAGAATAAATGATAGGGAATATATCGTTAATCATTTACCATTCGACATATGTCCTTTGTGTGGCATCCAAGCCGGAAGAAAGAGTCATAAGCTACTCCTTACCAACCTGCTTATGTGGACAAAAAATCAAATTAAGGTTGTTAGATGTGACTCCATTGAAAAATATTTTATGAAATATTCTGTCCTTTCACTATAATAGCTTTCAACATAGTGAGGTAGTGAGGTAAGATTTTTTTTTTCTAGCATGTACATTCCCATTATTAACCCGAGACAAGGTTAGAAAATATTTCTCAATCTTGATATTCGTGGAAATGACACTTTGATATACTCTTTCAATTGACCTGGATATCAACCAACCCAAACCAAAATAGATTTTAGTCTATCATATTATAGTGTTGCTTGACATAGTAATCAATATATTATAAGATATTGATTTATCTTTGATTTACATTTTATTCATAATAATTGAACACATATATTATATTTAATATTTATTAGAAAAAGTGATGATTTGATAAACTTTCTATATTTCCATCCAAATCCACTCAAACTCTAATACTAATATGCAAAGCTCAATTATTACGAATATGGCTACTGAACAGATTGGAACAAATTGAAATAAGATATATCATTTTTTTTTGAACTCCCAGAAAAATTTTCTCTCCCTTCCAACCACACCACTTAAAACCCTAGATATTCTTTTCCTCATCCAAACATCACAAACCTAAAAAAAATAGATTATAAGACCAAATCAATTTCACCATATCTAGATGCTTCATACAAATAAGCTACCCCTTTGAGCATTTTTTAGGTTAATTATAGATTATTCTTTTAGTTACATATCCTTACTATTTAGATTCTTATATTTTAAAAAGTTATATTAAGTTCCTTAAAAGTAAAATATTTAATCCTATTACTCCAACAAAACTCCTCTCTCTTATTTTTTTATCCAGTAAAATTATATTTTTAACCCTATATAGGATATTAATTAATATTTCATTTTTGTAATTATAGAAATCAAATGTAACTATATTATATTTAATAATATATATAATCAAATGTAACTATATTATATTTAATAACTATATTATAATTGAACACATATATTATATTTAATATATATATATATAGCCAACATCACTGCAATAATTGGCAATGCTGTTTGAAGGAGTTGGCGTAAAACTAATGGTCAAGACTTTATCTTCTCCACGGTGGACTCAGAAACCCACACGACACGTGTAACTCATTTTTCAATCAAGTAGATCTATCGTCAGCTTTTCCACGGCGTGTTGTGATCGAGTAGATTTTTCAATCTAATTTATCCCAGAAAACAACTTCACGTAGAACAATTATATAGAAAAATCCTCTCTTTTTTTTCTCGTCCAAGAATTTGTTGGGGGGTTTATCCACCAATTCACGTAAAAAAGAAGTCCTTTTCGCAGAAATAAATCCTCCGTAACAGCTAATCATAATAATCCACCGACGAGAAGTTCATTACGGAACGTAGAACGAGCAGATGAGACTCCCTCGGGCTGCGCTCCTCAGCCTTCTAAATCTTGACGCCTTCTCCGCCCCCCAATCATTGCAGCAGTCTGCTCTTCTTGGATGTGTGATGTTAAGGTCGGTTCCTGCTTCCTGGTTTTGAATCTTAATGTGAATCAATAATGAAGATTCATGCTCTGAGATCCAATCACCGTATGGTTTCGTTGTAAAGATTCCATTTTGATTTGATTTCGTGAGGTTTTGGATTGGTAGGTTGGTTCAGGTATTGGTGTTTCGGATCCAGAGAGGTCTGTTCTAAGTTCTTGAAATGTGAAGATTCATGATCTGAATGTGAATGAATAATGAAGATTCATGCTCTGAGATCCAATCACCGTGTGGTTTTGGTGTAAAGATTCCATTTTGATCGATTTCGTGAGGTTTTGGATTGGTAGGTCGGTTCAGGTATTGGTGTTTCGGATCCAGAGATGTCTGTTATAAGGTCTCTCGATTAGTTTCTACCTTTGGTTTGCTTGTTCCAAACATGTAGGTTTGCTTCTGATGGAGGATCGTCGCTCGCCTCCCTTCCTAGCTTCGATCGCGAAGCCCGCTTCTTCTCCTGAAAGTGTCAGATTTGATGGCGTTGTAAACCCTAGCTTTCATGGATTTGGGGCGTCCGGCCTCAAAAAGAGGGGGCAGAGTGGCCGGTCGTGGATACAGATAGACAGTAGCGGGAACTCGCAGGTGATTACTTTGGATAAGATCGCGTTGCTGCGGCGATGCGGGTTGCCGTCGAGAGACCTCCGGCTTCTGGATCCCGTATTCGTCTACCCTTCCGCCATCCTCGGTCGAGAGAACGCCATCGTCGTCAGCCTCGAGCAGGTCCGGTGCATCATAATGGCGGATGAGGTTCTGCTCATGAGATCCTCCGACGGTTCCGCGACGCACTACGAATCCGAGCTGTGCCAGCGGCTTCGAAGGACGAAGGATCAAAATGGTATTTTGCTGCCATTTATCTCGAGCTATCCATTACGGCTACCTGATGAAAGCTAACTATCGCGTGTTCCTTTCTTGCTCTTGCGCTCTGCGACGAACTCACCTGCCATACTTGCTGATGGAAGATGACCTGCCATTTGAGTTCAAGGCTCTGGAGCTTGCCCTTGAACTGGTCTCTGCATCACTTGATTCCCAGGTAACCCCCCATTTTTTACCTCCTTATGATATAAAGATGATGTTCATATCGACTCTAAATTTTGAATCTTTGGGATTTATTTGTGGTTCTCGATTTCAGTACTTTTAATAGTGTGCATTATTACCTTTAACCATGCATTGTGGAAATCCCAAAGATGCATAAACAAGGGCAATTCACACATTACTTCCATCATGCTTGTCGATTTAACAGGTAACCGAGTTGGAAGTTGAGATTTATCCTGTGCTAGAGGAACTAGCATCATCCATTAGCATCACCAACCTTGAGCATGTTCGGAGACTGAAAAGCCATCTTCTTGCCTTAACTCATAGGGTTCAGAAGGTATTGTGGAACACACCCTAAGGTGATACTCCTCATTTTGTTCGTCGTTGATTTCATCTTGAATTTACGTGATTGCATCCATTTTTCAGGTGCACGACGAAATCGAACAGCTGATGGATGATGATGGGGACATGGCTGAGATGTACTTAACCGAGAAGAAGGAGAGGATGGAGACATATTTATCTACCGATGGACACTTGAATAGCATTCAATCTGGCAACTGGGTGTCGCAGTCTGCACCTGTGTCGCCCACATGCTCTAGTAGTGGTCAACCAGAGAAAGGCTCGAGCAATATGAGCTTCAGCAAGCATGAGAGCTCAAGAGGATCATCTACTAGGGGAAGACATGTTGAAGAACTAGAGATGTTACTCGAAGCATATTTTGTTGGCATCGACAACACTTTAAGCAAATTGTTATCTGTAAGAGCTGAAGCACTTTGATTTGTCTTTATTTTGAGCAAAATTCTGTTTTTGAAGACTTGAATTGATATGTCCATCTGACTTCCTAATATCTTGCTAATTTGCAATGTCACAGCTTAAAGAGTACATCGACGACACAGAAGACTTTATAAACATAAAGCTGGTAGGAAATACCTTGTGAATTCTGTTCTCTATTAACAACTCCTAATGTTACTGAGTACTCTAATAAGTAAATTTGTAATCCCAACAGGACAATGTTCGGAACCAGCTCATCCAGTTCGAGTTGCTTCTTGCAGCTGCTACTTTCGTGGTGACACTATTTGCAGTCGTTACAGGAGTCTTTGGCATGAACTTTGAGGATTCTGTGTTTGATACTGCTTCCAATTTCAACTGGGTGCTGATCGTATCGAGCATATCCTGTGCAGTAATCTATTCTTGTTTCTTACTATATTTCAAGCACAAAAAACTACTTCCAACGTAGAAATGTTTTTTGTCGTCAAAAGTTCAATCCTTGTCTTGTTTTTTTTTTTTTTCCTTCCATGTAAATTTAATATCTCGTTCTTCTACAGCTTAGACATATTTTATATGTTGTGATTATTGCATCAGGTAACTGGCATGAAATTCTTTAAATTTTACAACATGTAGCCCCATTTTCTGCTCTTCTTTTCACTGTTGGCTATCTTGTTATGTCTTATTTCTATATATGATTTAAGATTAATAAACCTGTATGCACCTTAATGATGGTGACTCCTTTTTTGTACTCTACTTTTGATTGTGGATCCAGCTATCACCAAGTTGAAGGTTGTATGCTAATGTCAAGATCTGGGGTTTCTACTGCATCTCTCATGACCTTTTATTCTGGGGCAGAGGTTGATCTTTAACCCCCATGCAGGTATAATAAGTATCCAGGATTGTATGCTTCCTTCAAAGTTTTTTTTTCGTCTTCAAACTGGTTTGACAGGAAAACCTTGCTTTCAAAATTTGATATCTAAATTTGATGACCTTGTGAAGATGAGAAGATTCAGGTAAACATTTTGGATCATCTAGTTTCAGATTTATCAAATTAGTAAGTCAATTCTCTCCATTGTTTTCTGAGAAAGAATCAAATGCTAATGAAATTGTATCTTAATATGAAAGAAAAGAGTATTGGTTAATGGGTTAGAATTGAGAGGGAATCATCTGCCATTTAAAATGCATGTCAACCAATTGAAATGAGTATGGGGAATGAGGGGATCTCCTTCAAAATCTGCAGGCAGATTTCAATTCTTGCAAATTGCACCACCACCAGGCTCTTTTTTAGTACAAGATTAGATAGTAAGATCAAGTAAATCTAATCCGTCATAGTTATCTTTGTCATCATAATTGTCAATACCTAACCGACCACTTTTTTTTTTAATTTTTATATTATCCCCATTAATCTGTGTTTTTTTCTTTATTTTTCTCCTTCTCTTCTTTCTCCTTTCCTTCTCTTATTCCTCATATTTGCTAGCATTCGTTTATCTAAGAAAGTAAAATATTAATGTGTGAATAAAAATATCAATTCAATGGTGTTCTTCGACTGAGATTGATGAGATCAACAGTTAGGATCGTCTTCATGTGTGTGTGTGTGTTTATAAAGCATTTCTCCATCAATTTTCCTAAAGAATGTTTTGAGCTTTGTTTTCTTTTTTAATCTCATTTCCAATAGAGTATATACTCTTTTCTGCTATTATTTTTAAGGGATGGATTTACGTATATGATCTACTAATGACTTAGGCTTGGTAATTTTTGATATTATATATATATATATATATATATATATATATATATATATATATATATATATATATATATATATATATATATATATATATATATATATATATATATGTTATATAGATGAATAGTTTGAACTTATGTTTAGAAGAGTGGAGAGGACAGAGTTGACTCGGTCTTTTCACTTGAATTATTGATGTTGTAGGTTTAGTCAAAGGCCATTGGTCGGATTCAAATAGAATTTTTTTTATGACCCTCCTCTAAGTGGAGGTATAGAAACAAAAAAAAAAGAAAGGGAGATGAAGATGGAAAAAGAGTTTTGTGGCTCATCTCTTTCCTTATAATACGAAAATGAGTATAATAACTTAGTATCTAAGATCTTTTGATTTGGTAGGGTTGGGATGGTGATGCATCTGTTGCAACTCCTCGAGGAAAACATTTCAACTTATTTTTTGTTCCATTTATAAGATTGGCTTAGTTTATTTGTATATTATAGGTTAGATCATTAGAAAGTTAGATAGATATATACGGGCTCGATTCATCCATCTTGTATGTTCTTTCAAATTAAAAACGTTGACATGAGAATTGTTGGGTTTCTCTATACGAGGGAGTATATTTGATCATATATCATCATCATTCGACTACTAGTATAAACTATTCTCTCGTATCAAATTCATTACACGTGATAGGACAAATAATGGACGGACTCGTCACATGTCACATCCTCAGCTGATTCGGCAAGATTTCAATCGACCACCTGGTGCGAGTACGATCGATCAGGCGCAAGTATGGTCGACCCGGCGCAGTTTGACCAACCTGGCTCATATATGATCGACCCAACGTAGCATAGCCAGCCTGACACATGTATGGACTACCCTGCGCAGGTATGGTCGACCTGCTTGCTGCAAGAGCAACACAAACCCCACACACGACTTCATCAGGTACAAATGCAGATTTGGACCATATGGGCACGTACAATATTACGGTAAAAAGATGTCAGCAACATTAAAGATATCAGGTACGGACGACCTCCGATAAGCGGATATAAAAGCTACCCTTGAAGCTGCACGGGAGGACTTTGGGCTCTCCTTTGAAACATTCTAAAGATACTCTATCAAAATCCCACCTCGACTCGACCGAAGACACTAACTCGATCGTCGGAAGGGCCACATCAGACACCCCTCCCCGATGTGGTCTTTGTGCATGGATCTTTGGTCGACCCGAGGTGAACCCTAAAGCAAACGTTACCGACCCGAGCGAAGCCAGAAGCATACAACCTCAGACTTTCCCTAAGCTTTACTCCCTTCTCCTCCCGGAAACTGACAAAGACGAGCTTGCGCACATGGGTGGGTTCTAACCGTGCTTACTCAGCGAACACTGCCTAAAGTTACACAACAACAGGTAAATATAATAAATTGATACCCTGAAGTCATCATAATTTTTCCTATTACTCCAATGTTCATCCACATCCTTTTAGACAACTAAATTTCTAATCCTTGTGACAAGAAAGCAAGAGCTAACCAGAAATCGGAGAAGATTTCATCAAGACAACATGTTGTTGTTGATGCCATGCTCTTGATCATGTTCTTGTTCAGCACACTCAAAATGCTCTTGGAAAAAATGCCTGCTATAATTCCTTGGAATTAATCTCGGAGGAGTGCGCCTAATTTGTGGATGAATTCCAAGGTAGGTGGTGGCTTCTGCTGGCAGCAGTAGACTTTTGTCAACAGAGAGATGTTGAGTGTCATCATCAGCAGAACAGAGCAAGGAAGTCAACCATGGCAATCATCGTCTTTCTCTGATCTGAAACAGGTACATCATCGTTTGTGCATTGATTTGATTCCTTTTCTCCAAGATGAACCAATTCTGCATGATTACCTCCCGAGGAACTCAGAGATTGCCAATGGCTGCTGCTCTTGCGTTTCCTCAGCTTCCTCACGCGGTAGACTTGCAGCAGCAAATGACGTAACCCAACTCATGAAGAAAACACCAAGCAGCTGCTGCTACCTCTTCCCTGACTTTTTTATCTGCATTTTTCGGAGCATGCGGAAGCAGTAGCAGAAGAAGATGAAGACAGATTTGGTAGATTGGCAGCAGTGGATGACTAAGCTGCAGTCCCAAGTTTGGTACATTGCAACGCCTGAGAATGGGGTGGTGGAAGGCCATGGAATTGTGGTGGGTGGGGAGAACTCCGTCGATGGGAAGGGAGACGGATGTGTTGGAAGTCAGCTGCCGGGGGCGAGTGCGTCAGGCAAAAGCCACCGCGAACAGGGTGGATCGTCCCCTCGACCTTTGATCGTGGATCTCAGTACAGCAGCTGCAAGTTGCAGAGTGTGCTTGCTGGTGGCCATGGGATTAGGCAGAGGAGGTAGGTTGGATTCGAATCAGAATCAATCGGATCTATGATTTGACGAATTTAAATTATAAAATTATTAGTTGACTTCTGGAATAGGTCAACTTCCAATTCAGGACGCGTTGGATTAAGAAAGTAAAAGTATTGGGTGTGATTCCGCCAGTGGCAAGTAACGAAAACAATTTATAAGAATTATTTCCGACGCAAATTAGTATAAATTTAGAGAAGGAATTAGATGATGATTAGGTAAAATATCTGGTTTATTATCTCGTGAGTTCTAAATCTTCTTCGGGAAAAAGGAGAGAAATCTATGATTGCAAAACGAGATTTTGTTTGAGATTCCCTTTATTGAAGCTTGAAATTTGATTCAAAAAAACACATTTGATCAGTGAAATTTATGGACTGCTCGTCGGAGACTAGAAACCCTAATCTCGCCAAAGATCGTTCTTTCCTCGTTGTCCCCCAACAAAAAGGCGCGACTTTTGGGTCTCTGTGTTCTTGCCCCCATCTGACTCGCTTTTTCTGGTGTGTCTCTGGCGGATCTCTTTACGATTGCTCCCATCTCAGCGGGCCAGATTCGGTGACAGACATCCGCCCCTCATCGATCCTCCCTCAATTCTTCTGGTGTTTCGGCGACAGGTGATGGATACTCGATCGCTTGCATCTCACTCGAAGTCGTCGTCACTAATGTTAGGTTTCGAGTCGCTGTCTTTCCTTGAATTCGAAGCTTCCTCTCGTTTTACACTTGATGTCAATGCTAGAAGATTCTTCTTTGCTTGGAAATGGAATCCTAACTTACATGCAAGAGAAGGATTTCTGTGGTCAGTGGTGGTACTTCTGCTAGGGTTTCTTTTGTTCCCTCTTTTGTCTCAGTTAAAAATTGTGTTCAAAGTTGCAATTTTTATGATTACTTTCTTTTACTTGTTGGAATCTTCTGTGCTCTGTTTGTAACTTTGTATGTCTATTGGTATAAAATTTCCATGTTTGGTCTGTATTAGTAGACCGACTTGTTTGCTGATGAAGGTCTTGAGTTCGTTGTTTGATGTTGTAATCTATTTCAACTTGCGGCGTCTGTCGTTTTTGTGTACTCGGTATACGCCATCCTGTGATTAGATGCACTGTTTGACTGTAGCTCAGCACACTGTGAACTCAATTATTCCTTGTGATTGTTACAGCTGTTCTTCCTGCCTACAGAGGCAGGACATTGGATCTTACGGAATATGAAGCAGAATCCTTGTTTCTGAAAGGTAGTAATCGTTGGAATCTGAGCTAAATTGCGTGGTCCACCTCATTGTTAATGTTTGGTAGGATAGGAAATGTGGTGGAAAGCGTGTGGAATTGTCCGACTAAGCTAGTAAATCTAGCCTCTTTTTGATTACTTTTTCTGAAGGGGGAGGTGTAGATCTCAGTTGAGTTCGGGTATTTAAGCAGGGGAGTCTCCTCCTCTTTGAGCACCAGAAATCCATTCTTTTTCTTCTCCTCTCCATTACAACCTCCCTCTATTTCTCCTTTCCTTCTCTTCTGATCCAGACTGGAGCACTTTGAAAGGTGATCCCTTATGTGATCTCTAATGTTTGGCATTTGTTATCTCTCCTGTTTGTCGTATGCTCTGTCTCAATTGTGCTTGTAAAGATCGCACCTTTCGGTTTTTTTTTGGCTTCCTTTGCAATCTGACTTCTATGGTTTTCTGGATCTGTTCTTGAAACTGTTATTTCTCATCATCATACTGACATCTTGTATAGATTCGTCCGTTGCAGTTTGCTAAACTGATTCATGTCAGGCACTCGAAGATCATTCGGTAAGCAAGCAAGATGGTGAAGATATGCTGCATTGGAGCTGGCTATGTTGGTGGCCCGACCATGGCGGTGATTGCCCTCAAGTGCCCTTCCGTCGAGGTGGTCGTCGTTGATATCTCCGTCAACCGGATCGCAGCATGGAACAGCGATCAACTTCCTATCTATGAGCCCGGCCTCGATGATGCAGTGAAGCAATGCCGCGGAAAGAACCTCTTGTTCAGCACTGACATCGAAAAGCATGTATCGGAGGCCGACATCGTCTTCGTCTCCGTGAACACCCCCACCAAAACCCGCGGCCTTGGAGCAGGCAAGGCTTCTGACCTTACCTACTGGGAGAGCGCAGCTCGCATGATCGCCGAGGTCTCCAAATCCGACAAGATCGTGGTCGAGAAATCCACGGTCCCCGTCAGGACTGCAGAGGCCATCGAGAAGATCTTGACTCACAACAGCAAGGGAATCAACTACCAGATCCTCTCCAACCCGGAGTTCCTTGCGGAGGGCACCGCCATGCAGGATCTGTTCAATCCCGACCGTGTCCTCATCGGTGGCCGGGAGACTCCGGAGGGCCGCAAGGCTGTCCAAGCACTGAAAGATGTGTATGCCCATTGGGTACCCGAAGACCGGATTCTGACCACTGATCTGTGGTCTGCGGAGCTATCGAAACTTGCAGCCAATGCTTTCCTGGCACAGAGGATCTCCTCGATCAACGCCATTTCCGCACTCTGTGAAGCCACCGGAGCTAATGTGTCCGAGGTGGCCTACGCCGTGGGGAAGGATTCCAGAGTCGGTCCCAAGTTCTTGAATGCTAGCGTTGGATTCGGAGGGTCCTCCTTCCAAAAGGACATCCTCAATCTGGTCTACATCTCCGAATGCAATGGTCTGTCAGCGGTGGCCAACTACTGGTATCAGGTCATCCAGATGAACGACTACCAGAAGAACCGCTTCGTGAACCGGGTGGTGGCCTCCATGTTCAACACGGTGTCGGGCAAGAAGATTGCGGTGCTCGGGTTTGCTTTCAAGAAGGACACCGGGGACACGAGGGAGACCCCCGCCGTCGACGTCTGCAAGGGCCTCCTGCGGGACAAGGCCACGATCAGCATCTACGACCCCCAGGTGACCGAGGACCAGATCCAACGTGACCTCGCGACGAACAAGTTCTACTGGGATCGCCCGGTGCACCTGCAGCCGATGAGCCCCACGGCCATGAAGCAGGTGAGCATCGCGTGGGACGCGTACGAGGCCGCCAAAGGGGCGCACGGAGTGTGCATCTTGACGGAGTGGGACGAGTTCAAGGAGTTGGACTACCGGAGGATCTACAACGACATGCAGAAGCCGGCGTTCGTGTTCGACGGTCGCAACGTGGTCGACCCGGAGAAGCTGAGGGCGATCGGCTTCATCGTTTACGCCATTGGGAAGCCACTGGACTCTTGGCTCAAAAACATGCCTGCCGTTGCATGATAGAAGCCTTCAGCTCCAAAAGGGAACGTAGCAATGACGATGTACTTTTTGTTACGATCACTGTTTTATTTTCTCCGGATTTAGTGTTCTGTTTCTTTCGCCTCTTCCAGTGAAGATACAATGTAGTTATGTCTTTATCGGAATAGAATTTGGAGGTGATCGTTCTCCTATACCGCTATTATGATCCATTGGCAGAACTGCGATCATTATAAGTCTCGGATCATATGCCTTCACAAGAAAGATCTTCCGGCATGAGGAAGAACGGTGGAAGAGTTAGACGGAATCCTTTTTATCTAGCGCTTCCTCGTCCATGAATCTCTTCCAGAACCAGTGGCGCTTCCAGACTCTCTCGCTCATCTCATCGATCGGCACATTCTTCGTCTCGGGCAACAGGAATATGACGAACAGACCCATCACCACAATCCATGCAGCGAAGAAGAAGAAGATCCCGGCGCGTAGATGGCACATCATGGACAGGAAAGCCTGGGCGATGACGAAGGTGAAGAGCATGTTGGAGCTAACGGCGAAGGCGTAGCCGGCGGTTCTCGTCGCCAGGGGGAAGGTTTCGCTGGGAATCAACCAACCAAGCGGGCCCCAAGACCAGGCAAAGCTCGACACGAACAGGCACACGAGCACCACCACCCAGACCGCCACCCCGTGTTCGAGCTCGTTCGTCGACTTCAAGTTCACAAGCAGAACACCTCCAATCGCCACCTGCACGCAGATCATTCCCAGAATTTAATGCGCAGTTGAATGCTTTGATGCGTACGTGACTCGATCGTCGTTTCGACCTGTGTGATCAGCATCTGCCCACAGGCTTCGAGCAGCAGGAATCTCCTGCCAAGCTTGTCCACCAACACCACCGACACGACGGTGGATAGAACATTAACGATGCCGGTGATGACAGCGGAGAGCAGCGACGCGTCGTTCTTGAATCCGATGGTCTGGAAGAGGACCGGCGCATAGAACATGATGGCGTTGATCCCAGTGAACTGCTGGAAGACCTGCATCGCGATGGCGATCACCAGCTGCGGCCGGCTGGATCGTTTCATGAGGTTCCGGAAGGGCTGCTTCACCTGTCGTGCCATCTCGCACGCGTGCAGGATCTCTTCGTACTCCGCGTTGACGTTATCTATCCCCCGAATCTTCTTCAGCACGGCCAGACCTTCCATCAGTTGCTCGCGCTCGATGAGGCTCGTCGGTGTCTCCGCGATCACCATGGAGCCCAAGCAAAGCATGGTCGCCGGCACGCCGGCCAAGCCAAGAGCAAGTCTCCACCCCCATGGGTGGATACTGGAGACGAAGTAGTTCACGATGTTCGCCACGAAGATCCCGATCGTCACGTCGAGCTGGAAGAGGATGTTTAGGGCTCCTCTGATGTGGACTGGTGCGATCTCCGACAAGAATAGAGGAACAGCCTATTGGAAGAAGAATGCACAGTAGAATGGAGTTTGAGGAAAGATGCATAGAGAGAGAGAGAGAGAGAGAGAGAGAGAGAGAGAGAGAGAGAGAGAGAGAGAGAGAGAAAGTCTAGACCGATATTTACGAACCTGATTAGCGAATCCAACACCAACTCCGAGGAGAATTCTTCCCACGATCAGCATGACAATGTTCCGAGCAGCTGCATTGAAGATGACACCGACCAAGAAGAACACTGACGCCGCCTGCATCGTCAGCCGCCGGCCATGTTTGGTGCACACCTTGGAAGCTACGAAGCTGGACACCAAGGCGGCAAGGTACAGGGACGAAGTGAACAGCTGAAGCCCTTGGTTGTCATACTTGCAGTAGTTGTCTTCCTTGGCTTTGTGCTTCCTCTCATAGACCACAGGGAAGAACTCCTCCAAGAAGTCATCCATAGATGTCACTCCACCTGCAGCTCATACAAATCCAACGACCAAGTTTCAAATCCATGCAAACCCTAACAATGTCTGCATGCAACCATCTCTTTCTCTTCATCTCTCTCCTCCAAACACTCTCGATTAGGCTTGCGTATTAACACCAGACAATCAAATGAGAAAAATGGAAGTCATGAACCTGAGATTCCAATGTCATAGCCAAACATGAGGCCTCCAGTAGCTGCAATTACTCCGCAGATCACGACATAGATTGTGATCTTGCCCTCCAATTTCTTCGCACCATTCGGCCCTGCATTTGACATCACAATAGCCGGCATCTTCTTCTTCCTCTCTCAGCTGCAAAATAGGTCAAGAGAGAGGAGAAGATGACACTTGAACATGAAACAGATGATGGGGGTGTGTATGTATATATGGAGACAAGTTTTCAAAGGAAGACGACGCAGAAGAATGGAATCTAACGACAAGTGACTAATAATGGTGATGGAATTGTTTGGCTATTTTTGGTCATCCTTGTCTACCCAAACCATTTAAACTAAGTTAAAGAGGTCGTTAATAGGATTTACTACCATTACAGATAGAAAAGTAAGTAGTTGAGTTGTGTTTGGGATACGTTTGACTACTTGAATGGTTATCCATATTTCTACTTAATGTTGAATTCATTTGGATATTGGTTGCATTGTTGTTCCTAAGATAGAAAGTAGGTCTTATTTTTGGGTAGCCATTTAAGATACTAATTGTATTATTTTTTAGGAAGGATAGGATAAGAATTAGGAACCATAATGGAGTGTTTGTTAATGGCCTGATTTTGTCAACACGCATGAGCTAATTAGTTATATGTCTCTAAGTTAATAGTAAATATCGGTTGAGGACTTTTGGTAATATTTGGATCTTATCTTATCTCTAAAATAACTAATATTATTCTCTTTGTCAATGATGATACATGGGTATCAATGATAGATTTTATGATCATAATCAATTGATTAAGATATATTGAAATTCTAATTATGTTCTAATTGTGATTATAAACAAAAAGATTATTTATATTAAAATATCTTAGGAAATACTTTGTGATAGGAGGGATCACTGTTTATTTTCACCTATATATAAGCAGAACCTTTTAGGATTGTGATTATAGAAATTTTTATTTCATCCATAGTCTATCAATTATAGTGATTTTGGAAATAAAAAAAGATGAAAAGAAAATTGAGATATCAAATTGGACGATAACTGATTTCAATCTTAGCATTAAATTTCTATATAATAATTTTATTTATTTTTCATAAGACATTCATCATCCTTTGAAAATTTTAATATCTTATGGTACTCATTGACTCTAATGACACAAAGGGTGATTAATTTCTAAAATTTTATATAATTATAGTAATGTACGTTTTGATTGGCATTTTTACAAGGTATTCCATCATACCCATCTTTTTTTATTACGTCTTTGCTAACAATTTTTGACAATTAGAGTAAACAAATTTGTTTAATCTATTTTTAATTTTTCAATGACATGTGGTTTTCTTTTAATAATAATACATCCTTAAGTCGAAAGCCTTATTGCTAATTCCTTCGACTCCTAAAGTTAACTCCTTAATTAATTATTTAAAAACAATAAATTATTGCAAACTACAAGAGATCACATGTCCTAAGAAAACCTATCAGGAAATTATCCAAATGATCCAATACATGTTTTAATATCTATTTTCGCGAGTAATTACATTTCATATGTAAATGATATGATAAATGAGACAAACGTATGGTATAAGTTCAAATGAAGATTTACAAATATTTTTAATTAAACACTAAATAAATGATAAGAACTCATTATCTTTTCTAACATCATCTTGAAATTTAATTATGTGATCCCATAGCCCAAAAAACTGAACCGGTAAACAAAAAAATAAAAAACATCAATATATGCATACGTATTTGTTCTTATACATCATTATAGTGGTTCGAGTATCTAATGCTAAGATCTCAATCAGCTCCGAAACCCGGCTCTTAATCGGGTCGGACACAGATCAGTTTCTGGGTTGTTGCTCAGCAATTGAATTAACGGATCGGATCCGACTGATACCTCAGTGCCTGGATTCATCGGAGTCGGATCAGGGCACAACCGTGCGCTCCTCTGTGCCGATGTCCACACGTAAGCGCTTCTCCATTACGGTGGTTCCCACTTTTTTTTGTGGAGCCCTTATGTCTCGCCAGTCAACGTACGGGTATTGGAGACGAGTGGTCAAGGGAGGTGTAGGAGGATCATTTAGTAGTTTATTATAACCACTAGTTCTTATTTCTTGCGCATCACGGGATCGACAGAAGCTATATAACACGTCGCTTCTGCACAACCACGAAAACTAAAAACCCTAAAGCCGAGCCAATCCAAATCCTAGTCTTAGGGGCGACGCCTCCGCGCGCATTCTTTTGAGCCCGCCGGCGACCTCTTTGGGTTTCCGATCCTCGTTGTTCATTCCCCAGCCTCGCGTTCTCGATCCCGGATTTAGGTCCATTATCTCTCTCTGTCTGTCTTGTTCTCCTATCCGATGTGGCCTACGCGGTGATAATTCGGATAATTGTGCCTATTCTAGAAGATGAGACTTTGGGTTCTGTAGATGATTAGGTTCCTCTAACCTTTCGATTTGATGACGAGATGTTTCTGAGCGTATTTTTTCATTGCTTTTTTTTTGTGGTGTTTTTGTTTTAATATCTTGATTGTCTAGTTTCATTCGGAGTTCATAGAAGAAGTGAATCTGTTGATTATTGGGCAGAAAAAGATTCCTTTGTTTGGTTGTCTTCTTGCATGATTCCGTGAAATATGTTCAGCTTCTGTACCTTTGTAAAGTTTTTGACTGTATTCTTATTCGCGGTAATCGCAGGTCTTTAAAGGTTTTGGCTGCCAGCAGTCATGGCTACTCGTAAGTACCAATAGCTATATTTTGTGTGTAGTTTGATGAAAATAAGGAAATTGTTGAATTTTTTATGTTATGAAGAAGTGTAAATTGTTTGACATTTCATAGACGTTGGCAAATCTGTGTTGCTATGCTGTGGTCTCTCTAAATTCTCAGGATATCTTTGCTGAATGCCTCTTTCTAGAAATATGTAAGCAGTTACTGATGTGTAAAACCAGAGTGTCCCATGCAGATAATACATGCTTCATAGGGTTGATTGCTTTTGAGTATCATTAAATTTTATTTCATTCCTAGAATTCCATTTTCTTCTATCCTTGAATGGTCCTTGAATGTTGAACTGGATAGTTTTAGCTCTTAGATTGCTCACTTTCTCATGTACCTGCTTGAAGATGATGACTCCATTGTCTGCTATATTTGCCAAATGATGCATTCTTCATCGATGACTAGGAATATGTTGTTAAATGCTTTACAACTTTAAAAGCGGCCTCAAGAAGTCATCATTTAACTTTTTGCAGGTATTCAGTTTGAGAACTCTTGCGAAGTTGGAGTGTTCTCAAAGCTGACAAATGCCTACTGTTTGGTTGCAATTGGAGGGTCAGAGAACTTCTACAGGTTAGTATGTTTGAAAGAAATAAAAATGATGCTGTAGCATTGTTATGTGTTGCTGATGATCTTACATTGGATGATTTGCAGCTTGTTTGAAGCTGAGTTGGCTGATGTTATCCCAGTTGTCAAGACATCTATTGGAGGCACTAGAATAATCGGGCGACTTTGTGCTGGTGAGTGCTGAAAATTTAGTTATCCAACTTTATGTTGTAATTTTGCATCTACTCACACATCTTCCCACTCCAATGTAGGCAATAAGAAAGGACTTCTTTTGCCGCACACCACCACTGACCAAGGTAAACTTTCATTGTCGAGACATTTAGTTTCTGAATCAATTTTTTAGAGTGTAATTAACTTTTAGTTGAAAGCTGGTAATTTTGCTAGGTCGCTCCTCTCAATGTGTCGGGCAAAGACATTATTACTATTGTGTTCAAAGGCACAACAAAGATTTGTAAGCTATAAATATAAATAAATAAATTAGGCCTTTGATTTTAACAATGTCGTAGATCTCGTTTTGGTTTTATTTTGGAGGTGATTTATATCCATGGAAGTGTGGAGTTCAGCTGCTTGAGGTGGATAGCTGCTAGATCAATGCTGTCCCTTCTAATTTAGCATGCCAATCAAAGTTTGATGGCAACAGGTGTTTATGTAAGGTTGTTTACTTGCCCATGGAGTTAATATGTAGTGGTGTTCACTGTTGGTAGTTTTGGAAATTTTCTTTTGCTTTGTCTGTTTTTCTCTGTCATGGCCTGAGACTCTGCAGCATAGCTCTTATTTATTTTCCACCAATTCTTTTGATTTCCTTTTACATAAACATTTATCTTCCACTTCAGTATTTGTGGCTGTTAAGTCGAAGGTATCTTAGGCTTTTTAGCAGTATTTTTAATTTTACCTTTCTTTTTTTTATTCATTACATGTGTTTAGGTATTCTCTGACCCTTACACTGATGATATCATACTTCTCTTCTGGTCACTAAGTCTTCGAATTTGCTTTAGTGTCACTGCTGATTGGGGTATCTCATGAGCCTTTTGTTTTCATCTGGGAAATGACTTCATAATAAACTCTACATCATAAGTGTTTCATCGCATGCCTAGTTTGTTACCGATACCATCTTGCGACCAAAGAGGAGGACAAGATAAAAGAGAAAAACACGAGGAATGATTAATAGCAATCAAAAGTGGGAATCCAAACTTTTGGAACTGTGTAGTAGGTTTTTCTAAGGTTTATTTGTTTCTAATCGTTATGACTGAAATTGCAGTTGAGGTTGTCATGGTTATTTGTATCCAAAACTTGCAAGTTATTTGAATCTCTCTATCTATGTACATGTGTTTGTAAAATGTCTTAACATATCTCCTTACTTTAGAAGGAAACTCCAAGTTAATATGATAAAAAAAGAATCAGAAATGTGACCTTTGGCATTCAGTTACTTGCAAATTAAGGATTTCCATTCTCTTGTGTAAACGAAACTACTGCTTTATGTTTTGTTTGCTTTGTTGTGTTTCCAGAGCTCCAACATCTGAGGAATAGTCTACCTGATCAGGTGGTTGTTCAGCGAATAGACGAAAAATTGTCTGCTTTAGGCAATTGCATATCGTGCAATGACCATGTTGCTCTTACACACCCTGATCTGGACAAGGCAAGTAATTTTCCTACTTAGTAATTTTCCTACTATTGATTAGCAGGGTGATGTTATCAAGAGAGATATGAAACATCACTTGTGAGAAACTATTTGGCCTTGAAATGTGGCTTTGAATCCTTAGTATTCAGCTCCTACTGTCCATGTTCGCCTATGTGGTTTAGTTGATATGGTTTGTTGCTTTTCTAATCTATAGTTGCCTCTCTTACTCTTGTATTGTTTCTCTTTTTTTGTTCTTTTTATTTTAGGATACCGAAGAGCTCATTGCAGATGTACTTGGTGTAGAAGTATTCCGTCAGACGGTTGCTGGCAACATACTGGTTGGAAGTTACTGTGCATTTTCAAATAGAGGGGGCCTGGTAAATCAGTGTGAAATGAATCGGTGTTGTCATTGACTTCATCATCTTCTTATATGGGGCTGTTAAAACAGGTTCACCCGCATACATCCATCGAAGACCTCGATGAGCTCTCAACCCTTCTCCAAGTGCCCCTGGTCGCCGGAACAGTGAATCGAGGCAGTGAGGTTATTGCTGCAGGTATGACAGTGAATGACTGGACAGCTTTCTGCGGATCCGACACCACAGCAACTGAGCTCTCTGTCATTGAAAGCGTCTTCAAACTCAGGGAAGCCCAGCCAAGCTCTATTGTGGATGAGATGAGGAAGTCTCTCATCGACAGTTACGTATAAGATCTCCCGAGTTTATAAGGACGTGCAACTCTTTTGTCACCCTAGTTGTTCAAGATGTATCTTCATTTTCGTCAATAGACGTGCAACTCTTTTGTCACCCTAGTTGTTCAAGATGTATCTTCATTTTCGTCAATATCCTCAGAACTTTTTATATGGTAGTGCTTGGTTTTCATTGTAACCTAGTGGAGATGTTAAGGAAATGTCAACTATTTATTTATCTATGATGGTATCTAATTCTTAGGCATGTTTGAGTTTAAGCCAGTGATTTATGTTGATGGTATATTGTATGACCGAACAATTTCATTTAAAGCCTAATTATGATTGTAAATGGAGAATAAATCATGTACTTTTTAAAGTATATAAGATTGGAAAAGAGGTGCAGTGATGGTGGTTCATTTCGCTCATTGGAATGAATGCAAGCTCAATTATATTCAATTCCAGTCATCATTCCATAAGCCAAATGAAGAAAACCCAGATATCGTAGCCGGGGGATACCCTTCTTCCATCGCGAAAGTCGTGATAATAGTCATCATCTACCAAAATTGACCGTCCACGTGTATTATACTCCCATCGAGACTCCGACGCCACGGCACTGGAGATATTTATGGCTACAAAACCCTACCCCGATCTGCCCCTCTGTTGCCAGTACCTGCTACATTTCTCGCTTCTGCTCCTCCGTCTCCTCGATCAGGTACGGAACCTTGGGTTCCATTTCCCGATCCTTCCGTCTTTCCATCTCGATGTGCCCGCGTCGTGTTCTCCGATCGTGATTTCGTCGTTTTTATGTTGTTGCGGCAGCGATCATGTCGGACGAAGAGCATCATTTCGAGTCGAAGGCCGATGCCGGAGCGTCCAAGACCTACCCGCAGCAGGCTGGAGCGATACGCAAGAACGGGTACATCGTCATCAAGAACAGGCCCTGCAAGGTTCCTCATCCAATCCTCCCAACCTCTGCTCTCTCCTTTGGTGCATTTCTGGATATATAGTTTCGGTGATCTGTCGTGTATACTACGGAATCTACGTCATGATCGTCTCTTTTCTGGGTTATTTCGGTTTTGATCGGGATGTCTCGGGCTTTAATCTTCTTTTATCCAATGCTTCTGGTGAGTTTCCAAATCTTTTCTGCAATATGCAACTATGGAACATCAATTGGGATGTTGTTGTGATGATTCAAGGTGGAATTTGCACTGTCTTGGTTTATATATTCTGGGCATGTAGTGAGTGGCTATCGATTGAAGGTAGCGGTATATATGTCAACGAAGAATCGATGGATGACAGAATCTGGAGAAATTCCTGTTAGCAGTTACTTTGTTAACACTTTCAATCCAATCCCGTTACACACATTGCATTTCCGCGAAGCGAAGATAATCCTAATTCCTGTACATATTGGAAGAACAGAAACTCGTGCAATCCTCGTCATCCGACATGGACTAACAGTCGAGGAAAATTCTTGGTGCTAACTCGCAGGATTTATCTTTCCTGATTCTTTTGGTGAAGTATACAACCTTATTGTCTCCTTAGCTTGTGGAATTCTTGTTGTTCCACGGTTCTCGGGTATAAATGTGTTTTTCTTGGTATTCTGAGGCCTGTAGAATTTTTGGGATTTTTTGCTCTAAAGGTCATCCATGTGGTGATATATAATGTACACCTGGATCATCTACATGATTTGTGTCTCTGGAATAATGCACCATATTTGGTGTTCAATCATACATGTTATTTATGGCTTTATAGTAGTCCACTTTACTTGTTATTGTGATTATAAACTGCTTCATTTCTCTCGTTGTTTTCTAGGTTGTTGAAGTGTCAACCTCCAAGACTGGGAAGCATGGTCATGCAAAATGCCACTTTGTTGGCATAGATATCTTCAATGGAAAAAAGCTTGAGGATATTGTGCCATCTTCTCACAACTGTGATGTATGTTTCTTGATATGTTATATTTATATGTGTTAATTTGAAGTTGTATGTATGTATTTGAATTTGTTTGGTTTATCTGCAGGTTCCACATGTCACTCGAACTGATTATCAACTGATTGACATTTCTGAAGATGGATTTGTATGTTGTGATATGATTTCATATAATGTTTTCTTTTAATTGGTGGTTTTCTCATAACTATTTGGTTGTGTATGTTAGGTGAGCCTTCTGACTGAAAATGGTAACACCAAAGATGATTTGAGACTCCCGACTGATGAAACTTTGTTATCTCAGGTTGGTGATGAAGATTTATATTCTTTCGTTTTTTAATTTTAAAAAATCTGATCTAAGTTGGGATAAAGAAATTTAACTTATAGTATCTGGAGATTTTTAGTAAGTAATGACCTGTGTGAATGTCATTGATGTTTCAAAGGACAGAAGGCTTGGCTAAGAAGCACACAGTAAATGTTTTAAACAGAAAACAAACAACTTGCGTTCTACAAGCAATTACATGATGGTGGAAATATTGTTAGTTAGATATTATTGATTATGTTAATTATGTATATGGTTTGACATGACAACATCCATGATTAATGACATGATGAATATCATGAGTAACTTTTTGACATGTAGAAGTCCTGATTATTATTAATTTGCTTTCAGTGGTACCAACAAGGGAAAAGAAATGGATTCTTTTTTCATGAAGACTTTAGTTGTTCAATAGACAATCAACGATCACTATAATTATAAACTAAATTTCTAAACAAATGCTTTTTTGTCCATAGTGCAATGATGTTTCATGCTTTATGTACAAAATCAAAGTCATTGGTTGCTGGTCCATCTTGGTAATGTGATTTAAATTATCTCAAAATATCATATAACTTTTTTGCGACATTTAGTTAGGAGCCAGACATTTTTCACTATTCTGGATGCTTGCTTTGCTTGCCCTATCTGTAGTACAACACCTTTATGTTGGTAGTTACAAATTTGCTCTTGGCTCAGAATAGCTGGAAGTTGTTTATGTTATCTGAATTGCTGAAGCTGTGTTAATACATCATCTATATTTGCTCTCTTCATGGGCTTTGCATTGCAGCAATATCCCTTATCATATTTCTGCTGACTATTTGAGTTTGAGAAAGTATGTAAAAAAAATTGCTAGCTCATTATTCTGTTATTGTTCGGGAATTTGTGATCAACTTGGTCTGGAGTTTAATCGGTGTATGTTATTGGTGTGAGTGCACTTGCTATAAGGATGCATTAGTTTGCAATGAATGTTATACTGGATTCTTCATAACTTTCACAACAGTTTTTCAAGTCATTGTTAGTCTTATAGTCAGTCGTCGACCTGGAACCACAGAGATTCCAAGCCTGAGATTGATGTTTGGAACTAGGATTGCCCTTTGTGTGTCTGGGGGAATGACGATGGATGGAGGATGAGGATCCTTGAAGTCAAACCAAGTCTCCATAAGCCTTTGTTCTTGCAGAACAGCATCGGGTGTATGCATGGGTTGGTCCCTCCAATGCCTAAATCAGTGGTTTTCTTTGGATAGAGGGTACGGAGAATGACGAGAAAGAAGAACTTGGGCTATTGTCAAAGGGCCTTCTATTTGTAGCCAGGGGTACTTAACTGCCTACGTGTAGGGAAAAATATTCCATCGACCATTCTTGATTTGGAGAATACTTTCCGTTGTGGTTAATGCTGATGTGGTGAGTTCAGTATGCCAATTAATTTTGACGTTCAATGTCCAAATGCCAAGTTATTGTGGGATGCACAATTTTGCCTTTATCAGTCTCCTAAACCTTCATGGAAGGTTGAGGTGCTACCAGGATTTGGGGAAGAAGGCAGACGGGTGGGAATTGGAAGCCTGGAGGAGAGGAAGAGGAATGGAGGAGGCAAGGCATTGGTCCATGGAGTGGGGAATAAGTATTGCATGGAGGAAAGAAGAGGCATTGGAAAAAAAAAAGTATAAATGATTAGGTTTTATAAACCCAATAACTACAAACACATTTATAAATCCGACCATGTCATCTTAATCTTTCCTGACAGTTTATTTGGCCATAGGTTTAAAGGGTACACAAAATATTTTACTGTTCAACTCTTGAAGGACTGAAGATGATGAACATGTTCCTTTTTTCTGTGTTCGGATCATCTGAGAGATGAAAATTCTTCTATCTGGGATTGGCTTAGGTTTTCTAATGAACAAGCTGAGGTTTGAGCTGAACACCAAGCTGTTCACTTACACTGAGATATACTTGTAATACCTAAATGCCTGTGTTATGTTGGCTTTATGATCCTGTTTGAAATTTTTACAATGATTCTGTTTGTCTTTGATTAGAAAGGTTTTTTTGGGAGTCTATATATTTGCCTGAAATTATGTTTATTTTTTGCCAGATCAAAGATGGGTTTGCAGAGGGAAAAGATATGGTTGTTACTGTGATGACTGCCATGGGTGAGGAACAGATTTGTGCTCTGAAGGATATTGGCCCCAAGTAGTTATTGTCTGTTGGGGTCCAATATAAGAGCTATACTGAAAATATTTATGAGACTCTTAAGGAATATTGGATCTTTATTCTAAGAGATGGTGGTGAAATGCATTATCTTAAAAACTCCTGTTGTGGTGTTTCTACTGGTACTTCTATATTGTTTTAGTTTTCTTCTTTTGGCAAAGATAGCTGAGGCAAGTTCTTGTATAAACAATGTGTTTTTACCTTATTTATAAAAGAATATGTTTATCAATGTATTTAGTATCTCATTATGTTGCCATTATTTGTCATGATATATAATCACAAGTGGCTTGCAGTAAATGAAGTATTTCAGGTTGGCTGTCAGCTGGTTAGAAAGTGAGCTGCTTGGGCGGTAGTTGGGATGAACTAGCTCCCTTTGAACCATGTAAGGTGAGCACTGTTATCAAAGCTGTTCTTTAGTAATTAAGATCAATATGTTAGCTAGGCTCAAAATATGTGGATTGTTGAATATAATATGCTCATCATGGTATGCTAGAAGCTATCTTTGTACTGTGTTCTCTTGTTGATGTCAAGATTATAGTGAATTGTGTGCATTGATGATCTCGGTTATTATATGTATAGCCTCTCGGTGGGTGAATCATCAATGTTCAGTTGTGGTCTGTTCTTGAATCTTAGTCATCATGAAAGTTCATTTAAAAATGTGTGCATCTAGAACTTTTGGAGGAACCATTTTACAAATTTTAATCAGGTTTTTTTTCTCGATATTTGATAAAGTCAAACATTTAAACAACATCATAGCACGTTATGTCAGTTTTTTTTTTTTTTTTTTTTTCTGAAATCAGATTTGTTGCTAGCCTAGTGTGTGTCATATATGATGTTTGGTGGTCATGTCCTTGGTTTAAGAATTTTAACAATTTACCAAAATTTGAAGGATTTTTTGGTGCAACTTTCGTGGCATTCGTCGTAAGTTGATCATGGATGCCACGTGGCAGCAATTTACTTCACATAATGACACAGTTATCAGAGAAATCTACGATTTTATCGCATGTAATGAACGGGCAACACACATCAAGCCAGGAAAAAGAAAAAAAAAAAGAATGTTCAAGTTGTTATTACAAAAGAAAGAACACCTGACCAATGTCTAAATAGATACAAGCCTCCGGAGTACAGCCTAAAATGAACGCAGGCATCGGATAGATACATAAGGAACAATTGATTGACTAATGACTCGAATTGTTTAGAGGTGCAACGAAAGTAGTAAGTACCACGAGGTCACTCAAGTCTTTCACCTCCCTTGGCACAGTGGATTTGCCATCAGAGTGGAGTCGTCATCGGTCAAGGCGTAAACCTCGTCGCTGTTGCGGGCGGGGCTTTCCAGGGGAATGTTCGCGGCGCTCCTCTCGGCGGGGTCGTCGCTGGGCTGACCCATGGAAGCCTCCTGGAGCTGCAGGGCATACTCCAAGTTCCACAGGACGTCTCCCATGGACGGCCGGTCCACTCCGTGCTCCGCCAAGCACTTCTCCGCCGCCTCCACGTACTTCTTCAGCGAGGCGGAACTGATGCTGCCCACCAGGTGAGGGTCGATGATCTTCTCCAGCTGGCCCTTGCGGTGCCACTGCATCGCCCACTCCGCCAGGTTCACTTGCTCCCTCGGCAGCGCCGGGTTGAGAGCGGGCCTCGCGCAGAGCACCTCGAACAGCACCACCCCGAAGGAGTACACGTCCGACTTCTCCGTCAGCTGCTGCCGCCGGAAGTACTCCGGGTCGAGGTACCCGAAGCTGCCCTTCACCGCCGTGCTCACGTGCGTTTGCTCCAGGGAGGGTCCCGCCTTGGAGAGGCCAAAGTCGGCGACCTTGGCGACGAGGTTGTCGTCGAGCAGGATGTTGGTCGTCTTCACGTCCCGGTGGATGATGCCCTCCGAAGCGCCAGTGTGGAGGTAGTGCAGGCCTCTCGCGGCGCCGATGCACACCTCGAGCCGCTGTTTCCACAAGAGCGGGGTCTGGCATGCGCCGCCGTAGAGGTGGTCCCTCAAGGGTCCCTTTGCCATGTACTCGTACACCAGGATCATCTCGCTGTTCTCATCGCAGCAGCCGATGAGGGAGACGAGGTGGCGGTGGCGGAGTTTCGACAGCATCTGGATCTCCGTCTGGAACTCGTTGATCCCCTGCTCCGACGACGGGTTCCCTCGCTTGATGGCCAGTTTGGTTCCGTCCTCCAGCGCGCCGAGGTAGACCTTCCCGAACCCCCCGACGCCGATCACCTCCTTCTCGTCGAAGTTTTTGGTCGCGTCTTGCATCTCGGCCAGGGAGAAGATCTTGCCCAGGCCGATGGCGCCGGACACGAAGAAGCTCGAGTAGCCGCTCTTGCTCTTGTGGGATCCGTAGCGGTTACGGGAGCTGCCTCTGCTGCTGCTGTTGCTGCTCAAGAAGGTCGAGTGGCTCATGTGGAGGGGGAGGAGCCACGACGAGAAGCTGTTGGTCTTCTCCCAGTCCGCCGGCCGCCGCCTCCACCGGAAGAACATCGCTGCCACCAGGGCCATCGCCATCGCTCCCAGCGCGAGCCCCACTCCCGAGACAATCCTCCTCGCGAGGCTCCCAGAGGCTGAGCTTCCATGGTACGATCCATCGACGGCGAACTGCCCGTCGAGGCTGCCCGCCGAGTTGCTCATCTTCATGACCTCAATGCCGTTGAGGATGGCATTGGAAGACCCGGTTCCTGAATCAGCCGTCGGGCCGACCTGCACCGTGATGGTCTCGTTGATGATGGTGGTGGCGTTGATCACGAAATCCTTGTAGTAGGCCACCGCAAGGGCTGTGGTCGCCGTCGAGAGGTCGAGGCTGGAGACCCCCGTCAGATCATTTAGGTAGACGTTGAAGTAGAGCTCATCGAGGCTCTTGCTGACGATGTCGCAGAAGTGCATGCGGATGAGGTACGAGAAGGCCGACTCGGCGCCGAACTGCCACGTTAAGTTGAAGTTCTGATCGACGGTGTTCGAATCGGCCATCTCTCTGGCGCTCGTGTAGACCGCGCTGGGTGCGATCAGCGGCGTGACCGATCCGTCGTCGGGGTACTTGACGGTGCGGGTCGGCACGGAGACGTTCTGGGTCGCCGCCGCCACCTTCAAGAACTCGGCATCGGTTTGCCACGTCCGCGACAGCGTATCGTTCGCGGATCCGATCACCGGGCCCCCGACGTTCACCCGGTGCATGACCTCAAGAGAATACTTGGATACTCCGGTGAATTGATCCTGGGGAGAGATGCCAGTGGCCGCGTCGACGATGAGGTTGTCGGGCGCAGACACGACCTCGATGGCGTTGATGAACGCGATACGGCCCTTCTTGGGGGAGAAGACGAGCGACACCCTGTCGCGGTCGATGGGAATGAGGTACTCCTTGAGGAACGGGGAAGGCGGGGCTGGCGGGCTGAATTCGTGGAGGAGGACGATATCGTCGGTGCAGACAGTGAAGGCCGCCGACATGAGGTTGTAGTCCGCGGCGGGAAACGGGTAGAAGTGAAGGCGGACCCAGTGGCGGCCGGGCTTGGAGATGAAGAAGCTGAAGGTGGACTCCGCCGGGAAGACCCTCGCGGTGAGGTACAGCGGGGACACCGTCGTGTTCGTCGTCGAGTTGTCAGCGGCGACCTTCACGTCTTCATCGGTCGAGAGGAAGGAGGAGGACTGGTGGTCAGAGCGGAAGATGCGGCCGTCGTCGAGCTGGGTGCTTTTCGGCGCGCCGCAGTTGAGGAGGTAGCTGTCGGAGGGAGAGAACCTCACGGGCGCCGAGGCGGATCCTCCGCCGGATCGGGCGCAGGCAGAGGAGAAAAGGGTGAGCAAGAAGAAGAGGGATAAGAATGGTGTTCGCGCAATCGTCGCCGTCGACGCCCCAAATCTCTCAGCTCCGGTCATATCATCAGGTAGCTTCGACACAGGAAATCAACCGGCGTGCATGGGGAGGGCCGGCGAGCTCCCGCGTCAGTAGAGTCAGCGATGGGAGGGAGACAGGTGCACGATGACCGGGTAAGGGGAGGAGGAGATGAAATGGAGGCAGAGGAAAGGGTGGTTGGAAACACGCACGTACATCGTTGGAGGGTGACGGACGACGAAGAGCGGTTTTGGCAACATCACCGGATCTGTTATCGGAAACAGAAACAAGTCATCCACGAGGAGCGGCGGCTTCTATTTGCCTTATCGTCACTGCTACGGTTTATGTGGTTCGGACTCCGTCAAAGTGTTCCGCGACCGGCTCAGCTCTTTTAACGGGACAAGAGCTGTCGACACGTAATCGCGTCAGGGTGCGATTGGCTTACCAGCATGGGGGCTGTCGTCCTGAGATAGGAGATCGGGTGATTTCTTGTGGGCAACCGTTCTCTCAGGCTGGTGTAGTTTCGGGCGAACTTAAGCCCAACTCCGATCTGATTTAAACGGGCTTGGGCTGCAGTGTTGCCCATCACGGGTCTCGCAACCCGACCCAAACTGAATCCAGATAAGGGCCATAACCCGACCCGAGTCAGCCACGCTTCACCTGTTGGAAACCCTAACCGCGGGCCTCAACGCTTACCCCGTGGCCTCTTTCACTCTTCGGCGGCGGCGACGGCGACGGCGACGGCTCTTCTCCAGGTACTCTTCTACTTGCGTAACGTCTTCACCCATCCTAAAGAGGCTGACGAAAGGCCGAAAGGATGATGATCATAGCTATTTTCTCTTTCTTGTTCCGCTATCTTCTCGATAACGTTGTCGTTGATAGGAGATATGGTGTCTCGATGGGTCTTTATATGTAACAGACAGTACTCGAGTTTCGCAAGGTTTCTCGTTAAATGTTATTTAATCTGCTTAGTTTCTCCACATCTTTTGCTTCATACTGCGAACAACTTCAATTCTGGAGCTTAAGTAAGCTTATTGTCCATTTTAGATCACTAGATTGGTGCGTGGCGCGCGCCTTCTTGAGTATCCGGTTACATCGGTTGCATTGCGTCAACAAGGAACAGATGAAGGTAATTGAGCCCGTGGAGTTGTTCCAGAAGCTGTGCAGTTCTGGTGCCATGCAAAAAGGACGATTGCTGGGATTAGATGTTGGGCAGAGATATGTTGGGTTGGCTGTTTCAGATGTTGCTAATCGAATAGCGTCACCTGTAAGGTACTGTTTTTGTATCTCCATGAATGATTCACTCATCGTCACATATTTCATTTTTCTTCCATTATCCTGTAATGATATTGCTAATTGTTAGCATCAGCTGCTCCTGCAATTAGGAGACTTCTGTAGGGTATTGGTATCACATATACTCCGAAATTAAATAGATTGTTACTCGTTTTAGGAAAACTGGAAAAGCAAAGATGATGATGCATAAGTTGTATGATTGAGAGCTGAACTTGTAGTATATAAACAAATATCGGGAACATAGGTTGATTTATTTTCATGGAATATCTTTTGCTTCCTTCTGCACTGACATGAGTGTAATAGGCTTATTCCACCGAAGATGTTGTATGATTTATGTCTAGTACCATATATTGCAGCCCATATTCACAGAAATTCATTTGTTCATGTGGACCTTTTTATTAAGTAATTCTATATCACCTTTCATGCAGTATTTATAGTCACATGCCATAATGTTTAGGATCTTAAGTTTGCTTCTTTTGGAGTACAGACTTGATTTTCTTTGATGTGGTCCTTCCTCGATCATTGTAGTTAATTTGACTGAAAAATGTAATTATTCAATTCTAGGAATTACATTTCAAGTCTAGGAGCCTGTCATATTTTATTTTATCTGCTTAGCAACGTAACTGCACATCTGAGTGCCTATGCATTTGCATTGGTGTCTTGGATTAAAACATATGTCAAATATTCTATATTTAGAATTCGCATCCATACTTTTGCTGATAGAGTATACCAACATATCTTTGGTTCTGAATATGTTTTGCACAAGGTTTTCCATACCGCCCGGTATGGGCGGTACGTATCGGTCCGATGGTTTACCGGTACGTGGACCGCTTGTACCGGGCGGTATGAACTACAGACCCTGTAAAGGTCGAATTCAACCGTTGCAAACCCTGTAATGGTCAAAATCGACCGTTACAGACCTTGCAAAGGTCAAAATCGATCATTACAGATCCCGTAATAGTCAAAATCGACCGTTACAGACACTGCAAAATGTCAAAATTGACCGTTACAGACCCTGTAACGGTCGAAAAACTATTTCTAACTCTATTTAAACTCACCCTTCTCCAATTTCACTTTACACACTCATTCTTTCTCAAACTCTCACTTTCTCAAAACGGTTCCTCTGAAAAAGATATGTAATATTATTTTTGCCTAATTTACATTGATTTTGTTGAATTTATACCAATTTCTATCTTACAAATCCTATCCTAACTTTTTTTTTCTAATTTTTCTGATATTAAAAAATATTTTTTTTAATTATTAAAATATTATTTAATTTGTACCGCTCGGTACGCCCAAGCATAACGACATACCATACCGTACCGGCCAAATCTTGGTATGCTGGTACGGACTGGTACGGCGAACCTTGATTTTGCATATATTTTTTCTCTGATGCTAGGCAGTTTTGTGATTTATATACAATAAATAACTTTTGGATTTCTGATGCAGTGTCTTAGTCAGGAAGAAGACGAACATTGATATCATGGCCAAAGATTTCCAGAAGTTGGTATGTGGATCGGTACCTTTCCTGGTTCCTAAGTTGCAGTAAATACTTTGATAAAAAGACTCTGGTTGAAGTAAGCAGTTTGATGAACATTTAAAGCATTAAAGCATGCGTTTGCCTCACATTCAGTTCTCTTTCACAGGTTTCTCAGCATTCCCTCATGGGATTCGTTGTTGGTTATCCATTCTGCTTGTGGGGTCAATCAAGTTTAGAGGTACACTGTTAATGAAAGCTTACATTTCAAAGTTTGAACCTTCTAATCCCTGATTTTCTGATTGTGCTTTGGAGAAGGCTGTGCAAGTTAGGCTGTTCATGGAGGATCTGCGCAAAACAGGGAGACTTAATGGCCTAACCTACACATATTGGGATGAAAATTATACCTCAAAGGTGGGCACAGAAATGCCATCTGCCAATAATGATGTTGCAGGGAAATATTTTTATGCTAATTATTGGTTGCTTTCAGTGTGTGGAAGCCCTGTTAGAGCCACTGGATCTAAATCCAGTGAAATCAAAAACAATCAAGGACAAATTTGCTGCCGTTGGAATACTACAGGTAAACTGCTATATACTTCTTTTTTGTTGTCTCCTGCATCACTTTAAAGTAACCATGAATACCCATAGCATCATTGCATGCATATTGATCAATTGTTGAGCATATACTCGAAAACTCTCATTGTTTAGTGAACTGCTGCCCAGGTAATTTGTTTTCTGCATTTAATCCTTTGGGGAACTAAAATGTGTGTGGGATCTGCATCTTCCGTTTTTACTAGCTCCAACATTGGTTCTCACTTTTTTATATCCAGAATTCTTTTCTGGTTATATGGTCTTAAAATGTTGAGGTGGATCTTTCCGAGAAGGATTTCCTTCTTTCTGTCAGTGTTGTATTTGGGCCACAGAACAATACATCTGATGACATGTTGTTTATTTCTCTGCTGTCTTACTAATAAAACACCATAATGTACAGAATAATATTATTGATTCTCTTTGTGTGAAGGAACATTGAGAAACATCTTAATAGTTTTTACTATTTTTTTTTTCTTTTTTTGAAAAACAATAGTTGAGCAAAGCTCATCAATCTTAGATTACTGTGCTGATTAGATAAAAGGAATTTGTCAAAATAGCAATGTTGTGATGAAGCATAAATAACTATGTAGGTGAAAGTATGATGTTAACCAGGATTTGATTTTTACTGAATTGACAGGGATATCTGGACAACATGAACCGGAAGTTGAAATCAGGAAACTTGGCTAGAGAGTGATGCAACACCAGGAGGGACATGAAGCGAAACAAAAGCATGAAAGCATCTCAATAAAACCCATTAGTGGCTTCTCAGAAGAAAGCCACAAACAGATGGTATGTCCCAAGATATCGATGACGAAGAATGTGCTTTGGCTTTATTGCTTGTTTATCTCTTCTACTGGTTGGATGAGGGAGTAGTCTAACAATGTACACTAAAATATCATTTCTTCTACACTTTTGTTCTCAACTAATAGTGTATTTTTGAATGCAGAGGTGCAAGACTCGGAAAACTATTGGAGTGTTGTGAATTGATCACAATTGGTAGGAATGTTTCACTCCGCTTTCCACTTAAAGGAATGTTTCTAATTGGTGACGATGATGTGATGAGCACTATATATTTCGGACAGGCAGCAGGCGTCCGGTTTATGAAATCTTGGAGGAGATCTATTGGTTTGAGAGACGGTGATCATCATCATTGACCGCACTGACATAATTGACTTCGAACTCTCAGCGGTGAGAATACCAGTGGTTAACTTCTTACTTCTTGGTTGACACTGTGTGATCACCCCATCCTCGTCCCTTTTCGTCGGCCAAATCCAAAGAGCGTTGCCACCCTCTTTGAACTCTCTTGTTTGATTCGTCACTCCCACCGGCGAACTCCTTTGCTGCGCTCCTCGCAACTCTGGTCGGGTTCCTTGTTTCCACAGGCAAATCCCTTGCCGTGCTCTCTTACCTCCATCAAACCACCGCCATCAAGAAGCTGCAATAGTACAACAATCCTCTTTTTTACCCCAACTTGTCACTATTGAGAGGAAACAAAATCCGGAGATGTTGGTAATCCCCTTCTTGCTGACTGAAGCTTTAGTTACTGGCATTAGCTTTTTCACCAAATTTACTTGAGGATTTTGGGATCTCTTTGTTTGAAGTTATGATCTTATTATTCTTTGCTATAAGCACCAACAAAAAATGCACCTCAGAGACTCCCATCACTTTCAGCGGCCAAAGGAGGTGTTAAGTCAATTTTTTTTTATTGTCTAGTTGGAAGACTAATTTGGAGCTAATTGGGGGCATTCTTCTACTCTTGTCATAAGGTGATTCTAGTCGACACTATCAATATTCGTTTAATTGTCTCCAATTATATTGAAATCTATAAAACTGCATCAGGGTTGCTTTCGACAAAATTGATCTGTTGCCAAAGTTTTTGGGATTCTAAGAATTCTGCTCATTTTTTATGGGTGAGAGAAGTAGGCTCCAAATATCGTAACTTCTACAATAGGTGTCGATTATGGGGATGGTGGTGCATCTTCTGCTCTTGTCAAGAGGTGACACCATCAACGTTTATCTAAGCATCTCCAAATGTGTTAAAATATATAAAATGATGTCGGCGGTGCTCCCAACATTGCTCATTTGATGTGTAAGGCTTTGAAGGACTTGGCTCTAACTTGGGAGAGATATCTATCTCTCGAGTTATACCTAGGGAACCCTTTTTTTATAGTAAGCTCCGAATATAATTAGACTTATATAATAAGTGATGGTTACGCGGAATATGCTGCGTTTATTTCGAACTTAACTACGGTCATAGTGTGCCCCCACCCATTGGTTATGTGACGTTAAAATGTTGGACATATGATGCTAAGGTGTCTATTAAGTGTCGAACTCATGATGTTGAGGTGTCAACCCAATATTACTTGGGGGGGTTGCACCACTTGTTATTTTTTGATCGTGTAATCCGAATACTAATTCGGAGCTCACAAAGCTCATTCTTCTTCTCTTGCCATGAGGTGTCGGGAGTACTCCCTACCTAATGCCTAACGTTTAGCCAATGTAGGGCCATCAGGTGTTGATTATCCACATCTTCAGGATTTTGAAAGATCATAATGATGATTCATATAACTCTTAATCACTCTTGTGATGCCATCTAGCCCACTTCTCGTTTTGTTTGGGGAGTCGAATGGCTGAATGACTCTACTTGGGGAAACTGAAAATTATGCTTGGCACCTGGAAATAGTGGGTCATGCTCATTTGTTGTCTCATGAGTTTTAACCATTTGGAGCATTGGGACCTTGACCTTCAAACTCTTCTTCAGCCTTCAAACAAGGGTCCATGCTTCCTCCTCTTCCAACCCTAGGTGTCAATAAGGGTTCTCCAAAGGGGTCTAAGTAATCGTGACAAGGTAGGTTGCCTCCTCGAGGGCTAATCCCTCGAGCGATAGAGTCTCAACCCTCTCGATGGACTCGTTCGACTGTGACTTTATTGTATCGAGTCTCAGACCTATATTACATCTAGGAGGTGTATCACATTTCAATCGAGTTTGAGTTAATTGTTGTTCGCCCTGGTGATAGACCCTACAGAGTCAAGTCACTACTTCTATACATGCATATATGCACCAGAGGTGGGAGTTCATCTTCTCATCCACTTCAATAATTCTTGTTGAGGCTTTCTAATACTAAAAGTATCATATTGACCTTATTGCTCGCTTGCTATAACATGTGCTTCATAAGTTCAATATACTTTTTATTTGTCCACTCTGGCTGCAAAGTCAAGAGGGTTTCAACCTCTAACAAAGGTTGGAAAGGAGGATTCTAACGGGTGATCGACCAATCAACTTGAATTAGTCTATCTATCGATTTTTTTTTTTTTTTCAATAACTCCTGAAGGTTGCATATGGGTTGGAAAGGAGGAGTAGTTCCACCCCATCCAAGTCTATCACCATCCTTGGGATGAGGTAGGCTTCAACCTTGCCACTTGCACCTCATGGGTAAGGTGAGGGGTTTGTAATCCTCAAGTCTTCATGGGCTCCGTAATTAGAAATAAAGAAAACAATTATTCATGGGCTTTTAGGCCCAACCCGTTCCCCTATCCCCACGAGCGAACCGTTCCTCCCCCCACACTTCACACTTCATTTAATATGGCTTCCCTGTCTCGTAAGAACGCGAACCCCAAGAGGAGACCGCCTGCCTCGGCCATCACTAGACAACAAAGCAGGAAATGACACCAAAAGCTGCGCCCGCCACTGCTCCAAATATGACCGTTTGAGTTGGTTTCTCCCTCCCTCCCTCCCGAGTCCCAACGATTTCTAAAGCCCTCCATCTAAACTATTTCTGGCCGTTGGATCTGTGACGTAGGGACCATGATCGGAGAGGACAACTTACCCCTACCCCAGTCGTCTACTTGTATGAGATGCCTGCCCATTTCCATGTGCTCTCCTACCTCCTCCTGCCCTCGCCACCCGTCGCTTCTCCTTCCCCTCTCTCTCTCTCTCTCTCTCTCTCTTTGAAATCCTTGTCTAGGTCGGGATCGAGAACAGAGATGTGGAGTTACTGGGCTGCTGTCGCTCCGCCGCCGCGTGCGATCCGGAGAAAGAGGGGGAAATCGATGGCGCTTCGTCTCCTGTTCCTCTTTTTAGCTCTCTCGGCGATCTACGCCGACGAAGGTGAGGTCCATTCTATCCTCCATTGTCCATACCCCAATCATCTTTTCCGGCTGCCTGCTTGGTTGAGGGATCGTCTCCCCATTTCACTTTCTCCGCGAAATCTTCTCGGCTCTTCGTTTGATTGATGCGATTCGTTCTCGTCGTACGGCTTTCTTGTTTGCTTTCATGCTCAAAGATGCGGCAACTAATGTTTTTGAGTTGCGCCGAGTTCTCCTAAGCTGTTAATTAAGACGACTATTTATATATTTCATTTATTGCATATATGTTTTGGCTTCTTTTCTTCGAGCGCACGCTTAGCTTTAGGTGCAGGCGAAGAACGAGGTCGCTGGGACCCGCAAGACCATCATCATCGCGTGGTGCTTCGTGCTCGTTCGATTCTGCGGTGGACTTCTTTTTGTTGTTTTTAGCGTACATGGATTAACAAAAAAAAAAGAAAAAAAAGAAAGGGGTGAGCAATGGCCGAATGCTATCATATTTCCCCTGTCCCCACCACGGGATACCAAAGCAACGGTCGGTGATCCACATTCTTTCTTTTTGAATACATTATGTTTCTGTTTTCTGTTGATGCTTCCTTTTTCTTGTCTCTGTCGAAGAATGTGGCGAAAACACTTGTGCGGATCTGTATCGACCGTCCAATCACAAAACTTTACTATCGGACGGTCGATATCTACTGTCGTCCATCACCTTTTGATTCGTGCGGTGGTCCCACGCTAAGTTGTTTCGCGCCCTTATTATTGTTGCTTTACAGCTGTCTTTGCTTCTTGTGCCGCCGGACCACGTTAATCTGACACCGATTACAACTTATAATTATACTGATATTTGTCTGTTGTACTATGCGTACTTTTATCACTCTCGTAATATTCACTACTAACCTGCGCCATCTTTCGGTGGTTGCGGTGGTGGTGGGCCACGGCAGGGGCGTACATCGGCGTCAACGTCGGCACGGCGCTGTCGAACATGCCGTCGCCGACGATGGTGGCGGCGCTGCTGAAGTCGCAGCAGATACGCAACGTCCGGCTCAACGACGCCGACCCGGCCATGCTGGCCGCCCTTGCCAACACCGGCATCCGCGTCACCGTCTCCGTCCCCAACGAGCAGCTCCTCGCCGTCGGCCAGTCCAACGCCACCGCCGCCAACTGGGTCGCCCGCAACGTCGTCGCCCACGTCCCCGCCGTCAACATCACCGCCATCGCCGTCGGCTCCGAGGTCTTGACCGCTCTCCCCAACGCCGCCACCTTGCTCGTGCCCGCGCTACGCTACATCCACTCCGCGCTCGTGGCCGCCAACCTCGACGGCGTCATCAAGGTCTCCACGCCGCACTCCTCCTCCTTGATCCTCGACTCCTTCCCGCCGTCGCAGGCGTTCTTCAACCGCACCCTCGAGCCGGTCTTTGTCCCCATGCTCAAGTTTCTCCAGTCCACCGGCTCCTATCTCATGCTCAACGTCTACCCCTACTACGACTACCTGCAATCAAACGGCATCATCCCATTGGACTACGCCCTTTTCCGCCCGCTCCCGCCAAACAAGGAGGCGGTCGACGCCAACACCCTTCTTCACTACACCAATGTCTTCGATGCGATCGTCGACGCCGCCTACTTCGCCATGGCCTACCTCAACGTCACCAATTTGCCGGTCGTCGTCATGGAGTCAGGGTGGCCGCACAAGGGTGACCCGACGACGGAGCCCGACGCCACCACCGACAATGCGAACACCTACAACAGCAACCTCATCCGCCATGTGATCAACAGTACCGGCACACCCAAGCACCCAGGCGTCTCGGTGCCCACCTACATCTACGAGCTCTACGACGAGGACCTCCGCCCAGGGGTGGCGTCGGAGAAGTTCTGGGGGCTGTTCGATGCGAATGGCGTGCCGGCGTACACGCTGCACCTGACGGGATCGGGGATGCTGCTGGCGAATGACACCTCGAGCCAGACGTTTTGTGTCGCCAAGGAGGGGGCAGACGAGAAGTTGCTGCAGGCGGGGATCGATTGGGCGTGCGGGCCAGGGAAGGTGGACTGCTCTCCCCTGACGCAGGGGAAGCCCTGCTATGACCCTGACACAGTGGAAGCGCACGCTTCATATGCGTTTAACGAGTATTACCATGGGATGGGGATGGCTGCTGGGACATGCCACTTCAGCGGGGTTGCTGCTATCACCACAACAGATCCAAGTAAGCAACACAACATCCAACTTCCTCTCTTGCTCTTTGAACCTGTCTTTTCCTTTTAGGATTTAATTCTGTAATTCCTGAAAAATTATGACACCCTTATCTTCTTATCTAGTAATCATAGACTAGTTAAAGTTTCTTACTTATAGAAATCTTAAAGTGCATTAAAATAAGGACATAGTAGATTGAGCATTTCAGTTCTATGTTTTGGAACCTGGTTTAATTGTATATGCACCTACCTATGATACACAAATGGCCTAGATACTGCTATGTCTGTCGGCAGACGATGTTGGTTGCGTCGCTCAAATTATTGCTTGATGTCAACAGATTAATGGTGCACTAATATACTGCTCTAACATAGAATGAGATGTGAGCCACTGGCTGTATAATAAATAGAGTAATTATTATCTAGCATGCTTGTGTATAGTGGATGTATTCTCTTAGTTCTGGTTACACTTGGTAATATCTGGGTGTTTTCTTTCATGCAGGTCACGACTCTTGTTTGTTCTCTGGAAGGTATGTGATACTCATATTGAGATTGCAATTTTTAGTCAGAATTTTTTTGTTCTTTATCAATTTCAATACCTTCTTGAATAACATAAGTGGTTCGATTCAGTTGATAAATCAATTTGTGTCCATATGAGATTTGACCATCTCATACATCTGCAGAGAGTTGAGGTTCTTTGATGGGTTAGCTAAATAGTTGTATTTAATTTGATTATATATGCTTAGGTGAGAAGATTACATGAATAGTGCACGTGATAATCAACATCAAATGTGGTAGTAGGGTTGTACATCAAATTTGAAATTAATTTAACAAGGATCTCCTCATGCAATTCTGACACATTATGGGCATATGCACATATATTCATGGTTAAGCATGCCGAACTTCTTGGTAAAACATGCTCGGTCAATGCTGCGCAAACGTTTTATTCCAAGAACTGCTTTGAAGGAAATTTGAAGGGATACAATATAAGCTTGGTGAATCTTTTGATGAAGGGATTCATCTTATTGTTTCTCCCGATAGAAAGGGCTTCACAACCTCTCAGTCTAATTATTTGTAATGGACAAAGTAAATTTCATATCACACATGTGTGATAAACGAGATAACAATTAGCTTGGTGTTATTACTTTCTGCATTTGCTTGTTCTAGACAGAAATTTCAACCTTTTACAGTTCAGTAAATTCAACCACGTCTAGTGATGCTCGGTTCTGAATGGCACCTCATTGGCTAAACTGTAAATTCAACAGAACTTTACATTTACTGAACTGTAAAGTTCAGTAAATTCAACCTTTACTGAACTCTTTTCTTCTTTTTGGCAGTGGTGGGAGAAATGGCACGGTTCTGAATGGCACCTCATTGGCTACTTCTCCTAACTCAACTTCATCCACGTCTAGTGATGCTCACGGTTTCTACCAATCCAAAGTAGTTCTCCAAATCCTTGAAGCTCTACTATCGGGACTGGTGTTTTTGTAGGTTGTGATCTCTTCATTCTTTGAGTGATCAGAAGACCTGGAACTCGCAGAATTTTGATCAAAACTGGATGACAAAGTGATGGATGGCTGTGATAGCATTACTTCATGTAGAATTTGTTGTGTCACATCCAATTTCATCTTGTGCTCAGGAGTTGAGGCTAGTCATTGAAAGAGGCTTAAATTTCTGTCATTTATTTTTCTCCAGCACTATTGTACTGCATGCCAGTATTTGTAAAAAGCCTAGTTGGTACTCCTGTTCGATCTTAGAGTTTTATCATTTATCCATTGTTGAGTCTATTTAAAGAGTTGTCGGCTGATCATTTTGACCAAATCGAGCTTGAGACCTGAAGTAATGCTTTCACTCAATCTCAGAGATTTATCTTGGATCTAACTATCTGATGGCAGCGCATCCCTCCCTTTCATGTTTGTCATTGGAAGACTTTAACATGCTGGTAATTTACTATTGCCTTGTTCTGTTCCAGTGGATTGTGGACTTAACTGCTGATGTTATAATGATTGGAGCTTTTAATGTATGAAATGTTTAAAGCTTGTGCCACCAGCAGGCAGAACGCTATGGATGCTCCAGTAGCATAAAGCCAGGATAAAACCGAGGTAATCCTGAGCTTTTGTTAGAAATGTATTGAATGCCATATTGATCCTAATGCTTTCTTATAAGGAACTATGCATGCTTTTAGGAACATATTTGAAATTTAAATTGAGGGTTCAATGAATATTTTAAATATGAATTGTTATTTAATAATTTTTTTAAAAAAATATTTCTGACTTGAATGTTATATTAAAAATGCTCATATATTAATTATCCTAAGCTTGCATTAGTATTTCAACACTTACAGGATGTTAATGTAATTTTATAAGTTTTTTTCTACTTTTATTTAATATTATAATATAGAAATCAATTTGATTTATATTTTTTATAAAATGTTTCATTTTATTTATTTAATATATTTATTAATTAATTTAAATAAAAATATGTATCACGAAATATTAAAAATATTAGAAGGGTAAATTTTTGATAAAATGTCTTAATGAACTCTTGAAATATAATTTTACCAAATATCACTTATGTCAATATATATTTAAAATATAATTTTTATCTATTAATTATTAGACACTTAAAATATTTCATAATCATACATTCATTCAAAATCTATTTTTTAACTATATATCAAAAACATAAATATATTTTCCAAAAAAACCCACAACATGTGGCTCTCTCAATTGAAGGTTTAGAGAACCAACTCTTTACTCTCTTTCGATGGACGGCCCGGTCACGTCTTCGCATCCTCGGACAACTGGCCCATCGACGTGGTCGACCCGACGCGGGAAGTCGGTCTGGCGCAGGTATGGGGGCGTCAGTGGTCGTATAGTCGACCTGGCACAGGTAAGGTCGACACCCCTCACCTGCAGGCGCACGTCTCATCGTAAGGACGACGGGCGTGGTGGAGAGGTACGACGACATGATAAGCAATAAAGGCAGTAGGGATATCAGGTACGAATGACCTACAACACTCACTATAAAACCTCATGCACCTCGACGGAGCAGAGGATCGCAAAACCAACCACTGAACTAACTTGACAGTCGGAGGGGTCACGTCGGGAACCTTCCCGACCCGACCTTCTTGCAGGAGTCAGCGATCGACCCGAGCCGAGACGCTTCCACCCGACCCGAGCTCCACCACTCCAACATGCAACCACCAAAGCTGGACCCCGGGTTTCCACCCATCTGATCAAGCTCCAACTCCGCACCGAGACGACCGCGGGCGAGCTAGCGCACACGGACTCGAACCAACAGTGCTTACTCGGCAGACGCAGAGGCAGACCGCATCTATTGGGCGAGCACCAAATTTGTCACTAACATTTTGGAGCTAGGAGGGCCCATGTCGCAAAAACGCTCGTTTGGGAACTCGGGTGCGGAGCACCACCCGGAACCAAACCACCCTCAGCCAACCGAGGAGGCCGCGACAGCCGTGCCGACTCCAAATCATTTTTGGAGAATAATGACCAACCCGGGGTTTCCTTCACCTGCATCCAACCCCGCGTCATTCGTGGTCACGGCCGAGGCTTTCCTTGGCCTCACCACCCAAGTCCAAGCATTAGCGGGTATGGTGCAGACCATAGTCCCGTACATACCCCAGCTTATGCATTCGACAGCTCACCAATCGGCTCCCCCGGTGGCACCCCTGCAAACGGAGTCACCAGTAGCCCCAAATCGGGGGGCCCCACCCGAGGTGGAGCCGCCACAACGCCAGGTCGCCGAAGCCCGTGCAGCTTCCCCGACCCCGACGCCAGCCCAGTCATAAAGTCGCTCCTACGACTCGATTTAGACTGGACCCTACTTCGACACCTTATCGTCTGACACCGTTGATTCCCTGAGAGAACAAGTCCGCCGAGTCCATCAGCGGCTCGATGAGGTCCATAATGAGACCCTTAAATCAAGAGGGGAGATTGGAGAAAGCTCTAAAGGCGGTTTTCCATTCACTCCCGAGATACAAGCCAAGCCCCTCCCGACCACCTTCAGACTCCCAACCCTCGAGCCTTACGATGGCAGCGGTGACCCGACGGAGCATATTGCTGCATTCCGCGCCCAGATGGCCCTTTACGATACTTCGGACGCGCTGATGTGTCGGGCTTTCCCGACCACCCTTAGAGGACCAGCCAGAATCTGGTATTCTCGCCTCAAACCCGCGTCTATATCTTTGTTCGATTTATTGGCGAAAGAGTTCGAGCTAAATTTTTTGGCGAGTGATGCCGAGGACTTCGCACATATCAAACCTACGAAAATTTTACGCATAATGTGCAAAAATGTGTCTCGAGTTGTATTGATGAAAAATCAAGTACAAAAGATGTCGGGAACAAAATGAGGCTTTTACCGACCCGAATTACAGTGTGATAAATAGAAAGTTACAAGTCAAGGCTCGGGCGGGACCGAGTTGTCAAATGCTTGTTGCCTCTCCATCGGCACCAGGTCGTCCTCGGGGTGGATGGTGAAGGGGTCTTCTTCAACCTCAGCGTATGAGTGTCGGGCGTGAAAGCAGGCTAACGCCACCCGATACTCGTACTCATAAGTCACCCGACCCATCCTCTTCAAGCCTACTTTGAAGTCGAGATTGGACGACCGTTTGCCTGGGTAGCTCGGCTCGGGCGCTCTCCAGGGCCTTCACGGCCTGCAGTAGCTCGTCGTCCATCTTCCGAGCCTTGACTCGTGCCTCTTTCAGCAATCGACCTCGGCCAGGTTGCTTCGAACCTCGTGCAACTCCTTTTCCGAGGCCTCGTGCCTTCGGAGCGCCTCATCTCTCTCTCGCCTGGTCCTCTCGAGCTCCTCTTTGATGATGCCTTTAGGGCTTCCCTTGCGGGAGAGGAGCCGACCTCCCGGGTAGCAGCGCGAGTCTGAGGAGCCTTGCCGCTGGAAACCTTGGGCATCCCACGCAGCTCGCTGAGATCCATCCGATCTGCATCCTGACTTACAGGTCAGTAAGCAACTAGGAAAGCTAAAATAGGGTAAAATAACAGTACCCCTAGAGGCCGGGCTGAGACCCGCCTCGACCAACCAGAGCTCGGTCATCTCCTTGATCGCATGTGAAGAGGAAAGAATTCCCTTCAGTCTACTGACCAGGACGGATTCCTCCTTGGATAAGTATGGGGAGGTATTGCCGATCGGGTGTGCCGACCAGTCGAGCCTGAACCTCCAAACTGGACCGCTCATAAAAAGGTAGCGAGACTTCCAACCTTTGTTGTTGGAAGGTGCCCCGCTGACTCGAAAACCGACTCGGGCGGTGAGATAGTAGCCGCCCGACTCTTGCAAAGGCGAAAACACGCCATGAACAAGTCCTGAGTCGGGATAACCCCGGCTCCTCGTCACTCGCCCAGGAAGACGACAAGGTAGCGCCACGAGTTGGGCGCTACCTGGCTGGGGGAGATCTTCCACCACCTCAGGCACTCTTCTATGAACGGATGCAGAGGAAACCGGAGACCGGCCTCCAGAGCATCCACCGAGATGCACATGCCGGGACCGTCCGAACTATAGGGGCGCTGCCCGGGCTGCGGAACATGCAACCCGTATTCGACCGGGATGCTATACCGCTCCCTAATCACAGCAAGTGACCCCTCGGTCACTGCCGTATTTAGGTCATGATCCGCCTTCATGACCTCCAGATCCCTTAGGACCCTCGCGTCGACTGGCGACGGGGGCCCCGAAGATGATCCCAAGGAACCGACCTCGGGATCACACCGACTAGCCTCCCCCGACCCCGGGGAAGAGACGACCCTGACGCTACTCGAGGAGTCCGAGGAGGTCATCCCGACCTATTCAAAAAACTACCGACTGAAGGGACGTTGAGTGGCTAGGAGGGTCCGAAGGAGAAGCAGAAGATGGGCCAAATGAACAAGTGAGGTCTCAACCTGGCCAGAAGAAACCTATAGTGCCCAAGGGTGTAGTTTCAGCTTCCCAAGGCAAAACGAGGTGTCGTCGCCCCAAAAGCTACCCAGCGCATTAAATGCACCTCTACTTTGACCGAAACCCTACGCTGAGGGCAAAAAAAAAAAAGGTCATGTGCAACAATCGAATCCCTGGATTTGTGCCCGAGTTCACCCTCTCGGCCAAATCCCCAGGATTTGTGCCCGAGTTCACCCTCTCGGCCAAATCCCGAGGATTTGTGCATAAGTTCTCCCTCTTGGCCAAATCCCCAGGATTTGTGCCCGAGTTCATCCTCTCTGCCAAATCCCCCGAGTTCGCTCTCTCGGCAAAATCCCAAGCTCAGTTCCCGAGCCCCTGCTCGGTCGGATCAATTCCCGAGCTCCTGCTCGATCGGTTCAGCTCCCGCTCCAATCAGTTCCTAAGCCCCTATTCGGTCGGATCAATTCCCGAGCTCCTGCTCTGTCGGATCAGCTCCCGCTCCAATCGGTTCCCGAGCCCCTGCTCGGTCAGATCAATTCCCGAGCTCCTGCTCGGTCGGATCAGCTTTTGCTCCAATCAGTTCCCGAGCCCCTGCTCGGTCGGATCAGCTCTTGCTCCAATCAGTTCCTGAGCCCCTGCTCGGTCGGATCAGCTCCTGCTCCGATTAGTTCCCGAGCCCCTGCTCGGTATGATCAATTTGCGAGCTCCTGCTCGGTCGGTTCAGCTCCCACTCAAATCAGTTCCCGAGCCCCTACTCGGTCGGATCAATTCCCGAGCTCCTGCTCGATCGAATCAGCTCCCGCTCCAATCAGTTCCCGAGCCCCTGCTCGGTCGGATCAACTCCTGCTTTAATCAGTTCCCGAGCCCCTGCTCGGTCGGATCAGCTCCCGCTCCGATCAGTTCCCGAGCCCCTGCTCGGTCGGATCAATTCCCGAGCCCCTGCTCGTCGGATCAATTCCCGAGCTCTTGCTCGATCGGTTCAGCTCCCGCTCCAATCAGTTCCCGAGCCCCTACTCGATCGGATCAATTCCCGAGCTCTTGCTCGGTCGGATCAGCTCCCGCTCCAATCAGTTCCCGAGCCCCTGCTCGGTCGGATTCGCTCTCGCTCCAATCAGTTCTCGAGCCCCTGCTCGGTCGGATCAATTCTCGAGCTCCTGCTCGGTCGGATCAGCTCTCGCTCCGATCAGTTCCCGAGCCCCTGCTCGGTCGGATCAGCTCTCGCTCCGATAAGTTCCCGAGCCCCTGCTCGATCAGATCAATTCTCGAGCTCCTGCCCGGTCGGATCAGCTCCCGCTCCGATCAGTTCTTAAGCCCCTTCTCTACCGGATCAATTCTTGAGCCCCGGCTCGGTCGGATTAACTCCCGGATACGAAGCCCAGCTAGCTCCTCACCCGAGCTTCGTTCGGGACTAGTCGGACGTCACCACAAGCCAGCGACTCAACACAAGACCTCATCTTTAGTAAAACCTAATCGGGCACCTCGAGAAGGTCTTCCAGAGGGGAAAGAATGATATGACAGATGTTGACTTGGCCGCCACGTCCTCGCGCCTTCGGACAACTGGCCCGCCGACGTGGCCAACCCGATGCAAGAAGTCGGTCTGGCGCAGGTATGGGGGCGTCAGTGGTCGTATAGCCGACCTGGCATAGGTAAGGTCGACACCCCTCACCTGTAGGCGCACGTCTCACCGTAAGGACGGCGGGCATGGTAGAGAGGTACGACGGCATGGTAAGCAATAAAGGTAATAAGGATATCAGGTACGAATGACCTACATCACTCACTATAAAACCTTTTGCACCTTTATGGAGCAGGGGGATCGCAAAACCAACCACTGAACTAACTTGACCGTCGGAGGGTCACGTCGGGAATCTACCCGACTCGACCTTCTTGCAAGAGTCAGCGATCGATCCGAGCCGAGACGCTTCCACCCGACCCGAGCTCCACCACTCCAACAACCGACCACCAAAGCTGGACCCCGGGTTTCCACTCATCTGATCAAGCTCCAACTCCGCACCGAGACGACCGCGGGCGAGCTAGCGCACATTGACTCGAACCAACAGTGCTTACTCGATAGACGTAGAGTCAGACCGTATCTACTGGGCGAGCACCCGATTTGTCACTAACCGACAGTGAACACCGCAATCCACCTGCAATAATAATGGGGCGTGATGAACTCACGAAGCATCGCCCGAATTAGAAGACCATAACTTAATCGGTTAGTGCATTGCTTTCCACCACCAACTGCATCAACAATGGACATCGACGGTGCACACAGGATCCGGTTCAGTGTCGGCCGTAGCTCTCGTGGGCTCGGACCGGATTGCGTTTCCGGTTCAGTTCGGGTCGTCATTTAACTCGAGCTACCGTCACCAGCGTTGTCGTTTCGTTCGGTAATCTTATGCCGTTGGATCGGCTTTTAGATCCGTGATGATGTGTATTCGGCATAGCGTGAGGCGCGGATAACAGAGGACGAGGCGTATGATAAAAACGGGCGCCCACTCGCTTCTGCTTCAGTGGAGTTTACCAGCTGCTCCCCTACCTCAAATTATTTGCGACGGGGGCGCGACTGGAGAAGGGGGCACACAGTTAGAGTGGGTTCCTTTCGAAAGTGATCGGCTCGATCGAAACCCATGGAAGAAGATCTCGATACCGATCGAGGAGGAAGGGGCCCTAGTTCTTGGAGTGGGAGCTCAGATCGCATTTCGGATTTTTCCTTTCTTTGTTTTGTTTCGATGTGAGAGATCGCATCGGATCCAGGATGTCAGATCTGTTCGCCGACGGCGGGGAGGGGTTCGCCTGCGAGGCAACATGGGGGGCCGCGACGCCGGCGGTCGTGATGGCGTCTGCTTCGTACAAGGGCGAGGGGAAGGCGGCGCCGGCACTGAGGCGAAGGGCTTCGATGAAGCCGAACTTGGAGGTGGAGGAGTTCATCAATTTGCTCCATGGATCGGATCCGGTGAGGGTCGAGCTCAATAGGCTCGAGAGTGAAGTTAGAGGTGCGACTAAGCTTTGTTGGGTGTTACGTTTTTTATTTGTTTTCTTTAGCTCTAAGTTTGGCTTAGTTAGCGTTGCGCACCGAATTTTGTTTACATTTTTCGTGGTGTGCAGACAAAGATCGTGAATTGTCAGAGGCACAGTCGGAGATCAAGGCTCTGCGGTTGTCTGAGCGTGCGAGAGAGAAGGCGGTCGAAGAGGTGAGTAGATTTTGCTTCATGTTTCCTTGTTAATGGCTGCTTCTTTGCCCTTATATCTTTGTGTATCTGTTGGCTAATCTTTTGATGAGAATGCTTTATTTCTTGCTACTGCATGTGTCGTGTACAGAATTTCTGGTCATTTCCTTACATGTCATCTAATTGGACTTATAATCTTCGTTAAAATGTCAATTTTCAGCTTATTTCCATTTTAAGGATCTACACTTTATGCATCTCGCTGTTCATCTTTGTTGCTATACTTTCCAGGATGAAATTGTGCTAAAGACTGAATCTTCTGGGGCTTCAGCCAAATTTTTTTTTTTTTTGCACGTGCATGAAGCTGCTCTGTCATTTCATTAAATGTAGTACATGCTTTTGTTGGTTTTAGTGAAATGAAATTGGATCGTAGCATTCAATAGTGGATTCAGGGAAGGGAGACTTTTAGTTTCTTTTACAGTGGTCTGTTGGTTTTGCATTTCAAGAGTACTTGTTTCTAATTGTTGTTGCGATTTCTTAACCATGTGTTTCTATAATTTTTTTAAACTCCAATCTATGTGAAGAATTCTGAGCCAAGCCAGGATGCTATTTTGGCTGCATTCTGATTTTTCTCTTACCTATGCCAGCTGACGGAAGAATTGACGAAGATGGATGAGAAGCTCAAGCTCACTGAATCACATCTTGAAAACAGGGTATTGCATATAATTTGTTAAATTTTTTCTTAACTGTTTTTTCTTTTTTTTGTATAATTCTGTCACAAGGCAGTGATTGATGAGAAAGTGTCTGAACAGAATCTTGAAATTAAGAAAATAAATGATGAGAAAAGGGAAGCCTTGGCTGCCCAGTTTGCAGCAGAGGCAACACTTAGAAGAGTTCATTCAGCTCAAAAAGATGATGACATGCCCCCAGTAGAAGCCATTCTTGCACCTCTTGAGGCAGAGTTGAAGCTCACACGGCACGAGGTATCATTTAGAAATTTGCTCCTGCAAAACCCTATCACTTTGCTAAAAAATGATACCTGTGACTAGCAACCACCCCCCTTGTATCTTGAGTTCATAAACTACATAATTTGTCATGTGATATCTATTCAAATATTTTCATTTTTGTGGTAGTCTTGTCCCGTCTTTTAAGCAAGTTATGTTTATCTGATTATGTGAATTCTTATGTCTTTAGTATTTCTGGTTTTTACTGAAAAAAGAGCACTGCTGATATTTAGAAAAAGAAAAAGAAAAGGATATTGCTATTTTTTAACACCTTTTGTTGATGCTTATACTATTTATTTTTCATTATTCGATCCCAATTTACCGACCAAAGTACTATCTTATACTGGCTACACTTTTGTTACTCTCTGAACTTTGATCTAATATTTAATGGACATTACTTAGCCAAAGTTATCGCCATATTTTTATATTAGTTGTAATGTTCTTTTAAGAGACTAATAGTTAATTTTTCTGTTGGTTATATATGATAGACAGCTCTGGATTCCTTGGGCTTAACACCTTAGAATTCTCCATATAGCAGAAAATTTGGAACTAGAAAGCCTAGAAACTTTGAAGATGTCTCCCCTAAGCCATTGATACTGATCAATGCTACTTCCCATCTGCAGAATGCGAAGCTACAGGACGACAACAGAGCATTAGATCGTCTTACCAAATCAAAGGAAGCAGCACTCCTGGAAGCAGAACGAACTGTACAGATTGCTTTAGCAAAGGCTTCTTTAGTGGACGATCTACAAAATAAGAACCAGGATTTAATGAAACAAATTGAGATCTGTCAGGTGCCCCGAAGAAGATGCTTAGTTATTTTCCAAACGTGGATTAGCATCAGAGTCTGCAGGTTATGATGCTAGCAAACAATCTCATTCTGTCCACTGTTTGCTTTCTTTAGGAAGAGAACAAGATCTTGGATAAAATGCACCGACAAAAGGTTGCTGAGGTTGAAAAGCTTAGCCAGACTGTGCGAGAACTAGAAGAGGCTGTTCTTGCAGGGGGCGCAGCTGCAAATGCTGTTAGAGATTACCAGCGAAAAGTTCAGGAGATGAGTGTAATATGTTGTGCTTTATTGGGATCTTTTGTAGCTGGAGATTTTTCTTCATAAAACTACTTTTATGTTACTAGAGGACAGTGTCGTGTGTTATAATTGTTTTATTGTTTATTTGTGCAGGAAGAGATGAAAATTCTTGACCGTGAACTTGCTCGAGCCAAGGTCACAGCTAATAGGGTTGCAGTGGTGGTGGCAAATGAATGGAAAGATGCCAGTGACAAAGTAATGCCTGTTAAACAGTGGCTTGAAGAGCGAAGGTTCATGCAGGTTAGTGTTAATTGTTTGATGTACTTTAAGATGTGGATGCTACATTTAGGAATATCTCTTGATTTCAAAATTATGCCACTTCTTTATTTGAAACATTCCATCTGATATACTCAGTTCCCACTTCTTCTTTTTTTTGTTATGGTAAATTTTATCATCAAATACATTTATTTGCAGGGTGAAATGCAGCAACTTCGAGATAAGCTTGCTATAGCTGAACGTACTGCAAGATCTGAAGCTCAGTTGAAAGTAAAATGCTATACCTTGAAACACTAACATTTTTATTTTCAATATGCTGCCTTGTAAAGCAAGATACTTATTTACAAGTCAGCAGATCAAATGAGATTGCTATTTTGAACTTTCAGGAGAAGTTTCAGTTACGGCTCAAGGTTTTAGAAGAGGGATTGAGAATTTCAGCAAGTGGTACTAATCGAACTAGTGTCGATGGAAAGAGTACAAGCAATAGTCCTTCAGGTCGTCAATCCCTTGGTGGAGCTGATAATGTGACAAAGATTGTTGATGGCTTCCTATCAAAGAGACCATCTTTTCAGATGAGGTATTCTATTTCTGGTAGCACAGTGTTGAAACATGCCAAAGGGGCATCCAAGTCATTTGATGGTGGCACTAGGTCTTTAGAACGCAGCAAAGTCCTTGTGAATGCAGCAGGTCTATCAATGAACGAATCATCTGATGCAACTGAGAGTGATGTCTCACGTAACAGTTGGAAGGAAAATCCAGATAAGAGAATCAGTGAGTTACCTGATGTTGACTCAGATGATTGTGTTTCTGGGCTACTGTATGACATGTTGCAAAAGGAGGTAATCACACTCAGGAAAGCATGCTCTGAGAAGGACCAAAGCTTAAAAGACAAAGATGATGCAATTGAGGTAAACATCCTATCAACATCTTTGCAACAGAGTTCTGCTCCCATTTCCAAACTCATTTCACTTTTCTGTGAGCCTTTTAAATTAGATGCTGGCCAAGAAAGTTGATACATTGACTAAAGCAATGGAAGTGGAGGCAAAAAAGATGAGAAGAGAAGTAGCTTTAATGGAGAAAGAAGTGGCTGCTATGCGAGTGGAGAAAGAACAAGATAACAAGTCTAAGCGACTTGGAGGTTCCAAGGGTGCAACAAATAGTTCTCTATTGCTGCCAGGAAGGTATTACATCTATATATTAATTGGCTAAGATTCTTCTTGCCATTTATTAATTCCTATTGATGATTTTGGTCTTGATCTGTATCATTCTGGGCTCTTCTATAGCAATACTGTTTGTTAACTGTCTTGGGCTATGCACTGGATAGTGGTTTGGAAGTTTACATTTATGAAAGGGAACTTATTAAAAACATTGGCAGGCTGGTTGTTGGATAATTTATTTTTTTTAGGTTTTACATCCTGTCATTTGTTCAAAACTTGTCTTTTTGAAAATTTGAGTTTGTCATTGATTTTCACGACTATGTCAAACCAGTGCAGTAATAGTTTGTGGCTGCTTGAGTCTGTCATTTTCTTTGCTATGTAAGAATTATTGATTATTGTTAAGATGTTAATCTTGAGCATGTCTAAATAGAATTTGTCATCTTGATTGTTTTCGAATCCTTCCATCTCCATTCCATCAGTGACTGGTAAATATCATGATCAGCATGAGAACGAGTTGGTCTCTAATTCGCTATAATATGTGCTGCAAGCTAAAACTCACGTGTTTTATATTCTGGTAAATGTATTAGCATCTAAATCATAAAAATTGGCTTTGGAGAGTTGTTCGTACGATGAAGTAATACATCATGTACTGTTTGAACTCAAATTTTGGGTCTCATGTTCACATAATTTTGAAATTTCTTTTCACTTATATAATTACTGTTTTTTTGCTTCCATATTCAGGAATGCCCCTCGAAGTGGGTTGACGCGCAATCTATAACGGGGAAATGCAGTGTTTGCACGTGGGAAGAGGAAATCTGAGCTACCTCTTTCTTCTCTTTACCTTCTCATTTTCTCTTGATATTTAGGCCAAAACCGGCACCAGATGACCCTCCAACACTTCAATGAGAACTCTTTTGGAGAAATGGGGTTCTCTTGCAGTTGACTTTGGCCGTAGTTGGTTTACCGCAAGTGATGCTTGGGTTTGCTATAGGCATGACATGTCATTTTGGTAGGACAATGTCTTGTATGTATGTGAGGCCTGGTATATATCCTTGTTCTTCAGCACTTTGCAGGCATCCTTTATATCGTGTTTCTTTTTTTTATATTCTTTTCTAATTTCTTTTCCAAGGATGTGAATATAATATAATGTAATAATAGACTTATGTGTGCTATACAATTACAATCTATTTGTTTTGCCTTTTAGATTTGTGCAGTGTACATTGACTGAGTAATTGACTGAGTCTTTTAGATTTGTTATACACTAAATTACAAATAGATTTATGCGTGTCTTTTAGATTTGTTATACACTAATTGACTGAGTCTTGATTTCAACTAGTCTGGCCAGTATGACAGCGGGTGCATTTGTTTGATTTACTATTTGCCTTATCAGAACTTGAGCAAAAGCATGATGCCCAAGTTTTGTTGAACTGGTACTTGTGAAGTCCCAAGTTACTTGTTATGAGTTCAAACCATAAATTTGTCTTGCATGATTTGTACATTGCATCTTCTCATGATATTTCTACTGGACAATAGTAGTCAACGTGGGTGTTGTGTGTTATGACTCATCAACTATTTATTTTTCTCTTGTTTTTCAAAGAATAAATTATGAAGATTAGATTGGAGCATATTAGCATCTGATTTTTGCAGGCCACAAATATGGGAGAGATTGGCCCTTTACAAGAAGCTGACTTCCGTTCCTCATGGCAAATGACACGTTTGAGGTTAGTGTCACTTCTCTAACATGTTTGTCATATTTTAAACTTCGTCTGCAATATTCTCATGGAACGTCCAAGTGGCTGAATGCAGGCATTTCGTATGTGGCTTAGAAGAGGATAAACTCGCATATCGATATCAAACATTTATAACTGGAGAATAAGTGGAGCAACCCACTTGTAGTAGATGACACCTTCCTGGGGATACGGACATTTCAACTTGATTTACTGTTGTTAACCATTCTTGAGATCTAAAACACTGAACTGTGGCAATCCTAGCTTGACTAAATTGAACGCAGAGAAGATTCAAGAGTGTGTAAAAGCTGCAGCAGCTTTCTTCAAATCAGGTACACATGCTCCTTTGGCCTTGAAATATTTTCTCCCGTTTCTTGACGACTGACCTTGAAGACTTACATTTATTAGAACATATAGATACCACAAAAAAGCCATAATAATTATTGATTGCATGGAATCTAGGAGGAAGCAAGCCACAAAGGTCCAAACCCGGTGACGTATTCTGCCGGATTTTAGTGGAAAAGTCTACAAGTTTTTATAGATACATCATGATTCAGAAAAGGTGCAGTGCCGGAGATAAATAAAGCCAAGACGAGACTTCGTCGGAGTCTTCAACCCAGCGATGGATAGGTACATCTCTTCAACCTTTAAAACAGAAGTTGGATATCGCTTTCACCTTCTAAATTATTGATGTTTTCCTTGGGCTTATCATAGAAATATTTTTTTTCTTCTGTTTTTAGAGATATTGTGAAGGGGTCATAAGAGGTAGGAAAGTATGGCATGACACTAATTTGAAACCACTTTAGCTAGCTCGTAAAAGAATAATCATTTCACCATAATAATGAGATACATGTTCAACTTTGCACAAGAACATTTCACCAGAAGGGTCTATGATCCAAGGGAAAGCAACTTCTGCATTCAAAGTTAATTGTGATTAGATTATTCTTTTTTATGTGATCCCTTAATTTTTAATGAACAGCTAACGAGTATTGATGTCACGAGATTTTCTCACGTATTAGGGTCTACTTTCAATCTTATTTAACAATTTCATAGTTATAAGTTCGGGAAAATTCTAATTATTCGTTTGAAATGTGCATCAATCGTTCAGCATTGAGACCCCAATAGAACAATTGACAAATGAGAATTTGAAAGGTAGTCAGAATTGAGAATAAACTGATCGCTCCCAACAAAATAAGACAATGATGGGGCGTTCTTAGTTGGTTTGTAAAGGTACAGTTCTCAGCTTTAGATGATTCATATCCCTTAGCTGCCTCCTTAATAAACCATTAACGGCATCCTCGTTGCAATTACCTCAATAAACTAAGTCCTGATTTGGTAGTTGAAATGGTTATACAATGCATGACAAAGGAAACATTATTAATCCAAAACTAGCCTCCAGTGTTCGTTCACTGTAGAGCCAAAGGTACTTCCGCCACCGAACGCACATTAAAGTAAACCGAAACATAACTAAAAGACCGAGTGTCGCCACTCGGAAGTTGGGGGGTTGGAGCAGCCGTCCACCACTATCCACACAGGAAACGACAACCACCGAGGGGGCGAGTCACGACTCGTCCGAGTCCTCCCGCAGCAGGTCCCGGAGCGCCCGCCCCGACTCGGCCCCGTCCGCCCCGGCCACGAAGGGGTGCCCCAGTAGCTCCGCCACCGACCACCTCTTCCCGCTCTCCTTCTGCAGGCAACACTCGATGAACCCCCGGAACTCCCCCGAGGCCGCCCTCTCCGTCACCGCCTGCACTGCCTCCCCGAAGCAGATCGCCACCATCAGCGTCGCCCAGTCGGGGCGCGCCCCTTCCGGGAGCAGCGGGAAGTGGCCCCGGTGCAGCTCCAGCACCGCCAGGCCCAGGCTCCACACGTCGGCCGCGTAGGGGTCGTAGTCGCCGCCGTGCGACTCCGAGTCGAACCGCTCCGGGCTCATGTAGGCGCACGTGCCCACGTAGGAGTCGCAGGGGTCGAGGGACCGCCGGAGCACCTTGCCCACCCCGAAGTCGGCGATCTTGACCTCGCCGGCGGCGTTGATGAGGAGGTTGGCGGGCTTGATGTCGCGGTGGACGATGTTGCGGGAGTGGAGCTCGGCCAGACCGAGGAGGGCCTGGCGGGCGATAGCGGCGACGGCGGGCTCCGGGAATGGCCGGCGGCCGCGGCGGCGGAGCAGGGCGTCGAGGGACCCGCCGTCCATGTGTTCGAGGAGGAGTGCGACGTCGCCGGAGGAGGTGGGGACGACGGCGTGGAACCGGACGACGTGGTTGGAGTCAGCCGCACGGCGGAGGATGTCGACCTCGCGGTACACCTGGCGGCGGAGCTCGGCGTCGGCGGCGTCGGTGTGCACCACCTTGAGGGCGTACACGGCGGCGGTGCGGCGGTGACGCACCTTGTAGACGGTGCCCCCGTTGCCGTGGCCGAGGACCCGGAGCTTCTCGAAGTCCGAGAGCCGGAACTCGGCCGACGGGGCGGCGGCGGACGAGGAAGAAGCCGTGGAGCACGGAATCGTCGTCGTCGTCGGCGGCGGCGGCGGAAGGGGAACTCGAAGGCCGCCCCCGGATACGGAAGCGGGGTCAGGGATCTCGAGGGTGAGGGTGAGGTTGAGGTGGGGGAGCCTTCGATCACGGACGATGGCCATGGAAAAGAGGGAAGTCGGAGCTCGAAATGGGATCGAGAGGAGAAAGTTCGAGGGATGCGTCTTTTATCAGGGTCGAGAGTGATTTGTGAAGAGGAGGAGTGCGTATGTGGTCACCGACCTTGACATCACCGAAAGCAAATGGCCCGTTAACTCCTCGTGGAAATCTGAGGTGACATGGACCTGGAGGTGAGCGGATGCCCTGGAAGCCGTGAGCGAGACGTGGAGACGGCTGTGGGAATACAAGCACCTATCCGATTATAATATTTTTTGTAATGACTATATATCCTTTGTTTTTTATATTATATTAGATTACTACATACGAATTTCTAGAGAAATCTTTTATTTCTTGCGATTTTTTCCCTCTTTTAAAAAAAATTCAAACAATATTATTTTTACCTAATATTTAAAAATCGGATCATACAATGCACCTATCCGATTATAATATTTTTAGTAATACTAAAAGAACATTTAATATAATATAAAAAATGATAATAATATTTTTTATATGAATTTATAAAAATATTACATTTACAATATTTTGCACTGCATTATATTGTTTTGTTTTCAATAATATCATAAGAACATCATAAAATAATACAAAAACACTTATAACATAGCACTTCTATTTTCGAAAATATTATAAAATATATTTTTACCTATATTATAATATTATTTCAGTGTTATCAAAAACACAGTAATATAGTATAAAAACATCATCCTGGCCATAGAGAATAAATAATAATATACATAGGCAAAAAGAGACGACTCTTCGAAGCGCACGTGCTTGGTGGAAAGCACCGCACGGTCGCTTCCATCAAGCTTCGTCACTCGACCCCACGCTTACGGACACGCCACCGTCCTCTCACCGAAGCCCAACCCGCCGTCCGCCGGGTTCGCCACGAGTTATTCTCCACGGGGAGGCCTTCGCCACACACACCTGCGGTGCTCCGATCCCGAAAGATCGAGCTCGTGCGTCGCAACTCGGTGTGCGGCGCAGTTGCCGAGAAGGAGTGGTGGATAAGACATATGGCAGGCTGATTCATTGCACAGGCTACAGAATAAATTTGATAGAATGATATGAACAGCTTTACATTTCCTAACATTTTATTTCTGCTTACGTGAAAATTCCACCGACTCAACTATTGACGATCATAAATTATTAGATTAAGATCCATTTTATCGGTTATAATTTTGATCATGATTACTTATTTTTTTATATTTAAAATATTTTTTATATTTTTAAAATATAGTATATAAATATTTTTTTTCAAGTTATAGTTAATATATCATGTTATCTCATAATAAACTATTAATATAATGATATATAATTTAAATAAAAATAAATAAATTCATTTTAATCCTTATAGTTTTAACGATGGATGTCTTATACCCTTATGATTTATTCGTATCTAAAATAATCTTTATATTTTTAAAAGTATAGCATATAAACCTCTCGAGTTAACAAATATTAAAGTTTATTTATGTGACATCCATTTTAGATTTTGATAATAAATCTCTTAAACTCTTATTATCTCTTTATATTTAAAATAATTCTTATATTTTAAAAATCATAGCATATAAGCCCCTCTCGTCAATTCTGAGTTAACAAACGTTATAGTTTGAATACATGGTATGCTGGTTCATAATAAATTATTAATATAATGATACGTATAATTTAAATTAAGATTTATTTTATCTCTTATGATTTACTAATATTTAAAATAATCTTTATATTTTTAAAAATATATCATATAAGTCCATTCTGTCAAGTATAAGTTAACAAACGTTAGAGTGTCACTTACTTGACATGTTGACTTATAATAAACCATTAATATAATGTCATGTATAATTTAAATTAAAGTCCATTTTAGCCCATGTAATTTTGGTATGGATCTACTAAGCCTTTATGATTTACTTATGTTTAAAATAATCTTTATGTTTTAAAAAATATAGCTTATAAGTTCTTATCGTTAAGTCTGGGTTAATAGACATGTTACGTGGTATATTAGCTCATAATAAATTATTAATATGACATGTGTAATGTTAATTTTAGCCCTTGTGATTTTAGTCGTGAGCCTCTTAAGCCCTTATGATTTAATTATGTTTAAAATAACCCTTATATTTTAATAAATATATCATATAATTCCCTCTCATTTAAGGTAGAGATATCATAGGTTGGAGATGGGGTGAGGGAGAAGACGAAGTGAGAAGCGATGGAGATGAAGACGCCTAGGAGGAGGAAGAGGGACAATGAAACCACTATATTCCTTACTTCTCTAAGTGTTCTCGAGACTGTTCTGAGATGAGTTTTGGTCTTTTTAAGCATCCTGCTTGAAGGTAAATGTCAGGAGGGATTTCATGATCTAACCCCTCTAACATTCAAGTTAGTATATCATCCACAGTGGTCCACAGAGGCCTATTCGATTGATTGAGGATTGATATGACAGATGCCGACCTGGCTGCCAAGTCATCACGCCCTCGGACACCTGGGCTGCTGACGTGACCAACTCGACGTGACTGGTCGACCGGTTGTACGAAGAACGCCAGGTGTCGTACAGCCGACCTGGCACAGGTAAGGTCGGCATCTCCCCACCTGCAAGCGCACGCCTCACCTCCCGTACGCCAGGCATGGCGAGAGGCACGACGGCACGGTAAGGGGTGCGGCAGCATGGTGAGTCATGAATGCGGTAAGGTCATCAGGTACGAACAACCAATAACACCCACTATAAAAGCTCCTGCACCTCCACGGGGCAGGGGGAGGAAAGGAAAAAGGAGAAACACTGACTTGATCGTCGGAGGGGTCACGTCGGGAACCTACCCGACCCGACCTCTTTGCAGGAACCAGCGGCTGCCCCCAACAAGTCGACTTCTTCTTCACCCGGGCTTCGCCACTCCAGCATCAGAACTCCCGAGTCGACCCCTGAATCACCGCTCATCCGGACCGACTCCACTCTGTGCCGAAGAGACTGTGAAGCGGGCGGTATAGCGCACACGGGCCTGGACCAGCAAAGGCTTGCTCAGCATATTTGAGGACGGGACGCATCCACTAGGCCAGCACCGAATTCGTCCCTATCATATTTGGCGCTAGAAGGAGGGCCCATGTCGCCAGAACGCCCACTCGCTGACTCGGGCACAGAGCGCCGGACGAAATCTGATCACCCTCGATCGGCGGAGGAAGCCCCGGCCCCCATACCGACCCCCAACCGTTTTTGGAGGATGATGACTGACCCCGGGTTCCCATCGCCCGCGTCAAACCCTGCGCCTCCCATGGTCACTGCAGAGGCATTCCTCGGCCTCACCAGCCAAGTCCAAGCACTAGCAGGGATTATGCAGACTATAATCCCTTACCTGCCACAACTGTTGCATTCGGCGATGCATCAATCAGCGCCTCCGCAAGCGGAGTCACCAACGGCCCCAGGTCGGGGAATCCCGCCAGTCACCGAGGTGCCACCACCCCGGGTGACCGAGACCCCACCACCTCGGGTCCCGGCTTCGCCGACATCGACACCAACCCGATCCCAAAGCCAATCTCACCACCAAGTACCGACTGAACCTGATCCCGATATTCTGTCAACCGACTCCACCGACTCTCTGAGGGAGCAGGTCCGCCGAGTCCATCAGCGACTTGACGAGGTTCAGAAAGAAGTCTTCAGATCGAAAGACGAGGTCGGGGAAAGCTCTAAAGGAGGTTCCCCGTTCACCCCCGAAATACACTCAAGGCCCCTGCCGCCAACCTTCAGGCTGCCGGCCCTCGAGCCCTATGACGGTAGTGGAGACCCAATAGAGCATGTTGCGACATTCCGTGCCCAGATGGCCCTTTACGACACTTCGGAGGCACTGATGTGTCGAGCCTTCCCGACCACCCTCAGAGGATCGGCCAGAACCTGGTATGCTCGACTAAAACCCGCATCCATACCGTCGTTTAACATGTTAGCAAAGGAATTCGAGTCGAATTTTTTGGCAAGCGCGTGCCCAAGGCCCACCACAGCCTCGCTCCTCGGGATGGCCCAAGGGAGCGATGAGCCCCTCTCCCAGTTTGTAAGAAGGTTTACATCACAAGTACAGGGCATTCCAGACCTCCATCCGTCCCTGGCCATTCAAGTATTTCTGACGGGGCTGAAGCCGTCAAGGTTCTTTTGGTCGTTGGTCGAACGACCACCGACGAGTCTGCCCGAGATGCTACAACGGGCACACCAGTATGTGGCGGCCGAGGCCCTAATAGCCGACAAGCGGGACGAGACGAAGCGCCCTCGGGGCGAACAATCTCGTGGGCATCCGGCCCCGCCTCCCAAGAAAAGGGAGGACAGGTTGGGCCTGCTGCCGGCCAGACCTCCTCCGATTCCTCTCAACTCCACCCGAACGGAGATCTTTTTCCAAATACGGGAGAAGGGACTCTTGAAGGCACCAAGCCCGATGAAGTCACACCCCGAGCGGCGTGACAAGAGGAAGTACTGTTGGTTCCATCGAGAATATGGTCACGACACCGAGGAATGCCGCGACCTCCAATACCAGATTGAGGACCTTATCCGACGCGGTAATCTGCGGCGATACGTTCGCAAGCAGCCCCCTCTCTCGGACGGTCGGCCATCCTGAGACCTGTCCCCCCGACCGCAAGGCCCGGTCGAAAAATAGATCGACGTCATCTTCGGCGGCCCAGCATCAGGCGGCAACAGCTCGTCAGCACGCAAAGCATATGCGCGGTCCGAGGCCGGGAAGAGGTCGCTACATCACGAGGAACTCGACGTCACGTTCAGGTCGCAAGACGAGGGGCATAGCTCCCACGACGACGCGCTGGTAATCTCGATCCGCATGGCAAACGCCTACGTTAAGCGGGTTATGATCGACACAGGAAGTTCGACCGACATTTTATATTTCGACGCCTTCCAACGACTGGGACTGACCGACCTAGACCTCGCCCCCCTAACATCTACCTTGACAGGGTTCACTGGGGATTCCATTTCCCCCATGGGAACGACTACGATCCCTATCACGTTCGGGGGAGAGCCGAGGACGAAGACGCTGATGGTATCGTTCATGGTAGTCAGGCTCCCATCCGCATACAACGCCATCATCGGGCGCCCGACCCTGAATCGGCTCAGAGCGGTCGTCTCAACGTACCACCGGATCTTGAAGTTTCCAACTCGAGTCGGGGTCGGTGAGGTCAGAAGCGACCCAAAGGAGTCCAGACAATGCTACTTGACGGCGACAACGTTGTGCAAGAAACCAAGAGCCGAACCAACCGACGCCACGCCTCCAGACCCGGTGGAAGACGCCCGGGACGCCCACTCCGCGGAGAAAATTCTCTAGCTACCTTTGGACCCGAGCCGCATGGGCAAGCTGATAAAGGTCGGGTCGGGGCTTACGGGGAATCAACAAGTACAACTGATAGACTTCCTGATGAGGAACGACGACGTTTTCGCATGGACCCCGAACGACATGCCAGGGGTCGACCCAGAGATTGCCCAACACTACTTAAACATCTCCCCCAACGCCCGGCCGGTGAAGCAGCCAGCGCCCGCGAAAATTTGCTCCGGATCGCCAGAAGGCCATAGAAGACGAGGTCACTCGCTTGTTGGACGCACAGCTCATCGAAGAAGTAAAATACCCGACCTGGCTGTCCAATGTTGTACTCGTTAAAAAGGCAAATGGAAGTTGGCGGATGTGTGTTGATTATACTGATCTCAACCGGGCTTGCCCGAAGGACTGCTACCCGCTTCCCCGCATCGACCAACTTGTGGACGCCACGTCCGGGCATCAGCTGCTCTCGTTTATGGATGCCTTCTCGGGATACAACCAGATCCAAATGGCCCAGAGGGACAAAAGAAACACGGCATTTATCACGCACAATGGGACATATTGCTACAAGGTGATGCCGTTCGGATTGAAGAATGCTGACGCGACATACCAGCGCCTCGTAAATCGAATGTTCAAGGACCAGGTCGGAAGGAACATAGAAATATATGTCGACGACATGATAGTCAAAAGCCGACGTGCCGAGACCCATCTCTCCAACCTGGAGGAAACATTCCGTACGTTGAGGAAATACAGGATGCGCCTCAACCTGACGAAATGCACCTTCGGCATCACGGCCGGAAAGTTCCTAGGCTTCATAGTGCATCAACGAGGAATCGATGCCAACCCCGACAAAATTAAAGCCATACAGGAGATGCAGTCCCCTAAGACCATAAAGGAGGTACAACGGCTTGCGGGAAGGATAGCGGCCCTGAGCCGCTTCATTTCCCGAGCCGGAGACAAGAGCTCAGCCTTTTTTCGCGCATTGAAGTCGGCAAAGGATTTCAAATGGACCCCCGAGTGCGAGGAGGCCTTCCACTAACTCAAGAGTCACATCGAGGACCTGCCGCAGCTAGCTTCGGTGAAAAATGGCGAGCCCCTCGGCCTATACCTCGCTGCGACTGATCTGGCAGTCAGCTCGGTCCTGGTAACGCTTTACAAAGTCGGGGAAAGGCCGGTCTACTACACCAGCCACGTTTTGGCAGGGCCTGAGCTTCGATATGCCCCCATAGAAAGGATAACTTTGGCGCTGATCCTGGCTTCCAGAAAACTAAGGCCATATTTCCAGACACACCCCATCAAAGTAATAACCGACCAACCCCTACGCCAGATCCTTTCCAAGTTTGATGTTGCAGGTCGGATGCTGAAGTGGTCGGTAGAATTAGGGGAATTCGATATCGAATACGAGCCAAGAAAGGCAATCAAAGGCCAAGTGCTCGCGGATTTCTTGTCGGAGCTCATGCCGCCACCAGTTCTTCAAAGTCCGCCCCCCGAATGGATCTTACATATCGATGGGTCAGCCAACTCGGAAAGAGGAGTCGGCTTGGTGCTCAAAGACCCCTCCGGCCGTGTTTACGAACATGCTTTGCGACTAGGGTTCAGAGCCACAAACAACGAGGCCGAGTATGAAGCGCTCCTGTTCGGCCTCAAGGTCGCAGCCGATCTAGGGGCAGAAGACATAGAGGTGTTCACCGACTCCCAACTCGTCGCCGGCCAGGTTAATGGCATGTTTGAAACCCAGGAAGCGACGATGATCAAATACCTTGCCGAGGTGCGGCTGGCAGCGACGCGGTTTGAAAGGTTTACCATCACCAAGGTGCCCCGCAACGAGAACACGCAGGCAGATGCCTTGGCCAAATTGGCTTCCTCCTGCGCGACCGACACACCAACCGGAGCAATGGTAAGGACCGTCGGGCCGTCCATTGGCCCGACCCTCATGACTGTCGGGCAAGAAGACGGAGGCTGGACCAACGAGATCCTCCGCTTCAAACAAGCGGGAGTCCTCCCTGAGGATAAGGCGACCGCCCGAAGAGTCAGAAGGGCGGAGTCATGGTACTGCATCATCGACGGCCGCCTCTACCAGCGAGGCTTCAGCCGACCCCTGCTTCGCTGTTTGAATCCGACCGAGGCACAGACCACGTTAGCCAAGATCCACAAGGGAATATGTGGAGACCATGTCGGCGCGCGCACCTTGGCACACATGGTCCTCAGGCAAGGTTATTATTGGCCCACACTACGAAAGGACGCCCAAGCTTATGTTCGAGGCTGTGAGCCATGCCAAAAGCACGCCCGACTCCAACATAGACCGATGGTACCACTCTCGACTGCCGACTGCACGTGGCCCTTCGCCCAATGGGGAATGGACCTCCTCGGCCCCTTCCTCCCAGCTTCGGGATAGAGAAGGTTCTTAATAGTCGGCGTCGACTATTTCACCAAGTGGCTCGAAGCCGAGCCGCTGGCTTCCATCATCGAAAAGCAAGTCGAAGGGTTCGTATGGAAGAACATCATAACCAGGTTCGGTCTCCCAAGGGCGATCATCACCGACAACGGCACACAGTTCAACAACGCAAAGTTCAAAGCGTTCTACCAGAGCTATCGCATCCAACTAAAGTTTAGCTCGGTTGCCCATCCCCAAGCTAACGGCCTGGTCGAGGTAACAAACCGGGCCATCCTTGAAGGATTGAAAAGGAGGGTCTTCAACGCCACAACTTCTTGGGTAGAGGAGCTCCCGAGTGTCCTATGGGCGTTGAGAACAACCCCTAAAACCCCGACGGGCAAATCACCTTACAGCCTGGCATTCGGCACGGAAGCCGTACTGCCCCCCGAGGTGGTTTTCCCGACCCTCCGAATCCAGACCCAAAGTCAGGAGGAGTCCGATCAGCAACTCCGCAGGAACCTTGACCTATTGGAGGAAAGACGGGTCGATGCTCATCTCAGAGCACTGGCCTACAGGAGGGCTGTCGCAAGGATCTACAATCGACGGGTACGCCCACAGCACGTCGGGACGGGCGACCTGGTCCTCCGGAAAACCGAGGTCAGTGATCCGACTCGGTCCCGTGGCAAGCTGGCCCCAAACTGGGAGGGTCCCTACCGGGTGGTAGATACTATCCGAGAGGGGACTTATACTCTAGCGACCATGGAAGGTCGGGTATTGCCGAGAACCTGGCACATCACGAACTTACGAAAGTTTTACGTGTAACCATGCATTACAACTCATACCAAATTAAAATGCAACAATGACACCAAAACGCCATGGCTTGTATTAACTGGTGGCAAATACAAAACAGGTCAGGGCCGATCTGAGGGCTACCTGACCCGAGTTACAAGCTTCAAAAAGGAAAAGGAAAAGTACAAAATAGGTCAGGGCCGATCCAAGGGCTACCTGACCCGAGTTAAAGTTCCAAAAGAAATAAAAACTAAGTGGAAAACAAAATCAAGACTCGGGAGGTGCCGAGTCATCAAAATCCTGCTGACGCTCCATTGGCACTGAGTCGTCCTCGGGGTAAATGGTGAACGGATCATCTTCGACGTCGGCATCGGGGTGGCGGGCACGAAAGCGAGCCCGCGCCACCCGATATCCATACTTGTAAGTGACCCGTCCCATCCGTTTTAAGCCCTCTTTGAAGCCGAGGGACCCCATGTATTCTGCGACAGCAGTTATTGGCAGCTCAGCTCGGGCATGCTCCAGATCCTTCACGGATTGCAGCAGCTCGTCGTCCATCCTCCTAGCCCTGGCCCGGGCCTCTTTCAGTAGATGCTGGGCATCACCCAAATGGCCCCTCAGCTCCCTTTCTGAGGCCTCATGCATGAGGAGCTCCTCTGCTTTTTCAGCCTTGACTTTCTCGAGCTCCTCCTTCAGCCTCGACGCCCGCTCCTCGGCCTCGGCAATCGCCTCGGGCCCGCCTTTGGACTTCAGGACGTCGAGCTCCTCTTGCTGCTGCTTGACTCGATGGTTCATGAAGGTGATCAACCGACCAGCATCATGGACCCGGTCGATCAGCGCCATTTGAAGGTGTTGGCTCTGCACGGAAGGACTCTGTTAGAAAGAAAAAGAAAAAAGAGAGGGAAAAAGGAAAACGAACTCGAAGGTCGGCAGACTTACCAGGACGAGCTCTTTGGTGGCTCGGGCCATCAAAACCTCCGAAGGGAGCGTGTACAACTCCCGCGCCAATTGGGGGTGGAGAATCCCCCTTTCATATTCCTCGGCGGCCGACGATGTGTGTCATATCTTCGTCGAGTTCCTTAGACCCGCCCACCGAGCCTGTAGCTCCTTCTCGGGGTCTTGGTGCCCCAGGTCAGACATCATCAAGGCATAGTAGCCCTGGTCTCCCTTGCAGACCTTTGTCCTGAAGAGGTCCTTCATGGACCTCGGACGCTCATGAACCGGAGAGGCGACCCCCTCCTCAGATTCGGCGGATGCTTCTGGCCTCGCGGGCGACGCGGCTGGCTCCTTACCCTTGGAGCGGGGTCGGGAACCACCTTCGCCGACCGAGGACTTGTGCTTTCTCGACAGCACCTTCATCTTTTTGGCGGATTTCCCTGTAGCGTCGGCCCGTTCAGTCGGGGGGGGGGGGGGGAGCTGATCTCTTCGTCGACGCCCTCGGAGCCTCCCGAGCTGGGGATGCACTGGCCTCACGGGCAGAGGGGCGGCTCGGAGGGGCCCGTCCCCCAGTTACTCTCGGCATCCCACGAAGATCCCCGAGATCCATCCGGTCTGCATCACAACATCCAGGTCAGTAAAAGATTAGTAAAGCTTGAACAAAATGAAATGCTAGTACCCTTAGAGGCCGGACTCAAACCCGCCTCAACGAGCCAAAGCTCAGTCATCTCCTTGATCGCACAAGAAGAGGAGAGGATCCCCTTTAGTCGACCGACCAGGACGGTCTCCTCCTCGGACAGACAAGGGGGGGCATTGCCAATCGGGTGAGCCGACCAGCTGAACCCAAATCCCCAACCCAGACCACTGACATAAAGGTAGCGAGACTTCCAACCCTTATTACTGGAAGGGGCCCCGCTAACCCTAAAACCAACTCGGGCGGTGAGGTAGTAACCGCCCCGACTCTTACACAGGCGAAAACACGCCATGAACAAGTCCCGAGTCGGGATAATTCCCGCTCCCCGGCACTCACCTAAAAAAACCACTAGGTAACGCCACGAGTTGGGCGCTACCTGGCTCGGAGAAATTCTCCACCGCTTCAAGCACTCCTCGATCAGAGGGTGCAAAGGAAACCGAAGGCCGGCTTCCAGGGCATCTACCGAGATGCACATGCCCGGGACGTCCAAGCTATAAGGACGTTGCCCCGGCTCTAGGACATACAACCCGTATTCAGCCGGGATGCTGTATCGCGCCCTGATCGCGGCAAGTGACCCCATGGTCACCGCCGAGTCGAGATCATGATGTGATATCATGACCTCCAAGTCCTTCTGAACCCTCGCGTCGACAGGCGACGGGGGCTTGGAAGACGCTCCCGAGGAACTGACCCCGGGACCACTATGACTCGACTCCCCCGACTCCGAGGGAGAAACGACCCTGACACTAGTCGAGGAGTCCGACGAGGTCATCGCGACCTGTTAAAAGGGGCTGCCGAGCTGAAAAGGCGAAGGGTGACTATGGTGGTCCGAGGCAAAGGCAGGAAGAAAGCAAAATGAGCAAGTGAAGTCTCTGCGCAACCCCTCAACCAATTTATAGCACCCCGGCGAGTCGTTTCAGCTTCCCGAGGTGAGAGAAAATGTCGTCGCACTAAAGAAACACTCAGTGCATTAAATGCGCTGTGATTATGACTGAAACCCTAGGCAGAAGACCGAAACCCTAGGATATATATATATATATTTATTTATGTATATACGTATATATAATATTATCATAAGGGCGCAGATCTCCAGATTTGCGCCCGAGTTCGCTCCCTCGGCCAGATCTCCGAATTTGCGCCCGATTTCGCTTCCTCGGCCAAATCTCCGGATTTGCGCCCGAGTTCACTCTCTCGGCCAAATCTCCGGATTTGCGCCCGAGTTCACTCCCTCGGCCAGATCTCCGGATTTGCGCCCGAGTTCGCTCCCTCGGCCAGATCTCCGGATTTGCGCCCAAGTTCACTCTCTCGGCTAGATCTCCGGATTTGCGCCCGAGTTCTCTCTCTCGGCCAAATCTCCGGATTTGCGCCCGAGTTCGCTCCCTCGGCCAGATCTCCGGATTTGCGCCCGAGTTCGCTCCCTCGGTCAGATCTCCGGATTTGCACCCGAGTTCACTACCTCGGCCAGATCTCCGGATTTGCGCCCGAGTTCACTCTCTCGGCCAAATCTCCGGATTTGCGCCCGAGTTCACTCCCTCGGCCAGATCTCCGGATTTGCGCCTGAGTTCACTCTCTCAGCCAAATCTCCGGATTTACGCCCGAGTTCACTCCCTCGGCCAGATCTCCGGATTTGCGCCCGAGTTCGCTCCCTCGGCCAGATCTCCGGATTTGCGCTCGAGTTCACTACCTCGGCCAGATCTTCGGATTTGCGCCCGAGTTCACTCTCTCGGCCAAATCTCCGGATTTGCGCCCGAGTTCACTCCCTCGGCCAGATCTCCGGATTTGCGCTCGAGTTCACTCTCTCGGCCAAATCTCCGGATTTGCGCCCGAGTTCACCCTCTCGGCCAGATCTCCGGATTTGCGCCCGAGTTCGCTCCCTCGGCAAAATCTCCGGATTTGCGCCCGAGTTCACTCTCTCGGCCAGATCTCCAGATTTGCGCCCGAGTTCTCTCTCTCGGCCAAATCTCCGGATTTGCGCCCGAGTTCGCTCCCTCGGCCAGATCTCCGGATTTGCGCCCGAGTTCACTCTCTCGGCCAAATCTCTGGATTTGCGCCCGAGTTCACTCCCTCGGCCAGATCTCCGGATTTGCGCCCGAGTTCGCTCCCTCGGCCAGATCTCCGAATTTGCGCCCGAGTTCACTCTCTCGGCCAAATCTCCGGATTTGCGCCCGAGTTCGCTCCCTCGGTCAGATCTCCGGATTTGCGTCCGAGTTCACTACCTCGGCCAGATCTCTGGATTTGCGCCCGAGTTCACTCTCTCGGCCAAATCTCCGGATTTGCGCCCGAGTTCACTCCCTCGGCCAGATCTCCGGATTTGCGCCCGAGTTCACTCTCTCGGCCAAATCTCCGGATTTGCGCCCGAGTTCACCCTCTCGGCCAGATCTCCGGATTTGTGCCCGAGTTCGCTCCCTCGGCCAGATCTCCGGATTTGCGCCCGAGTTCGCTCCCTCGGCCAGATCTCCGGATTTGCGCCCGAGTTCACTCCCTCGGGCAGATCTCCGGATTTGCGCCCGAGTTCTCTCTCTCGGCCAAATCTCCGGATTTGCGCCCGAGTTCGCTCCCTCGGCCAGATCTCCGGATTTGCGCCCGAGTTCACTCCCTCGGCCAGATCTCCGGATTTGCGCCCGAGTTCACTCTCTCGGCCAAATCTCCGGATTTGCGCCCGAGTTCACTCTCTCGGCCAAGACTCCAGATTCACCCCCGAGCTCATGCTCGGTCGGATCTACTCATGCTGCGCCATATTCCCGAGTTCACGCTCGGTCGAATCAAGCTTACGGCGCCATATTCCCGAGCTCATGCTCGGTCGGATCTACCCACGCCGCGCCATATTCCCGAGTTCACGCTCGGTCGAATCTACTCATGCTGCGCCATATTCCCGAGTTCACGCTCAGTCGGATCAAGCTTACGGCGCCATATTCCCGAGTTCACGCTCAGTCGGATCTACTCATGCTGCGTCATATTCCCGAGTTCACGCTCAGTCGGATCAAGCTTACGGCGCCATATTCCCGAGCTCATGCTCGGTCGGATCTACCCACGCCGCACCATATTCCCGAGTTCACGCTCGGTCGGATCAAGCTTACGGCGCCATATTCCCGAGCTCATGCTCGGTCGGATCCACTCCGGCTCCCTACATTCCCGAGCCCACGCTCGGTCGGATCTACTCGGGCTGCACCTTACTCCTGAAGCTCACGCCCGGTCGGATTTACCACCGCATCATTCGAAATCTCCAGAGGTCCACACTGAGGACTAGTTTAAGGCAATCTCAAACAACGATTAAGCGCAGGACCTCATCTTCGACACCCCCATCAGGCGCCTCGAGAAGGTCTACCTGGGGGGGGAAGAATGATATGACAGATGCCGACCTGGCTGCCAAGTCATCACGCCCTCGGACACCTGGGCTGCTGACGTGACCAACTCGACGTGACTGGTCGATCGGTTGTACGAAGAACGCCAGGTGTTGTATAGCCGACCTGGCACAGGTAAGGTCGGCATCTCCCCACCTGCAAGCGCACGCCTCACCTCCCGTACGCCAGGCATGGCGAGAGGCACGACGGCACGGTAAGGGGTGCGGCAGCATGGTGAGTCATGAATGCGATAAGGTCATCAGGTACGAACAACCAATAGCACCCACTATAAAAGCTCATGCACCTCCACGGGGCAGGGGGAGGAAAGAAAAAAGGAGAAACACTGACTTGATCGTCGGAGGGGTCACGTCGGGAACCTACCCGACCCGACCTCTTTGCAGGAACCAGCGGCTGCCCCCAACAAGTCGACTTCTTCTTCACCCGGGCTTCGCCACTCCAGCATCAGAACTCCCGAGTCGACCCCTGAATCACCGCTCATCCGGACCAGCTCCACTCTGCGCCGAAGAGACTGTGAAGCGGGCGGTATAGCGCACACGGGCCTGGACCAGCAAAGGCTTGCTCAGCATATTTGAGGACGGGACGCGTCCACTAGGCCAGCACCGAATGTGTAATGTTAATTTTAGCCCTTGTGATTTTAGTCGTGAGCCTCTTAAGCCCTTATGATTTAATTATGTTTAAAATAACCCTTATATTTTAATAAATATATCATATAATTTCCTCTCATTTAAGGTAGAGATATCATAGGTTGGAGATGGGGTGAGGGAGAAGACGAAGTGAGAAGCGATGGAGATGAAGACGCCTAGGAGGAGGAAGAGGAACAATGAAACCACTATATTGCTTACTTCTCTAAGTGTTCTCGAGACTGTTCTGAGATGAGTTTTGGTCTTTTTAAGCATCCTGCTTGAAGGTAAATGTCAGGAGGGATTTCATGATCTAACCCCTCTAACATTCAAGTTAGTATATCATCCACAGAGGTCCACAGAGGCCTATTCGATTGATTGAGGATCATTGCCCTTAGCGATGATCATGGTCAATTCGTATCGTTTCTCATAGTTTTTTTGACTATGATGATTGATCGATGATTAGGAGGATAACCTGGTTTTTATCTCATATATCTCATTCTTCATGATAATCAATTGATGAATTATCATTAGCGTCAGTATAACAATTTAAGTAATGAGAAATATGATGGTCATGGATATTAAATTATTAAATATCATGAGCTGCAACTCCACTGAACAAATGAGGACAACAAGCATATGCAACTTTCCATAGTCCGCCCCACCAAATCACCTTTTGAGGGCAAATGCGTGCGCATGCACAACGTGATACTTCCGATGACGCAGAAACTAGTGGGAATTGTCAAACTAGGCAGTACAGGAGGCACTCCACTATTTCAATTAGAAAATATTTATAAGGGCATAATTTTATATTCTTTTACAACTTCACACGCGGACATTAACATTGCAAGAAATCATAAAATTTGTTGCATCGAATATGTCACTTAAAAAAAAAAAAATCAATAATGATGAATCGAGTAGAGAAATCCGATATCGATCTTGTTATCTTATGTACTAGTTAGATTGTTTAAGGAACCTCAAAGAATTGGAAGAACTCGGTGTACTTTTTGTGGAGTGACTCTTTCTTTTGAAAAAATAAAATACGATTAAATAAGCTTATGTATGACTAATGTTTCCATCGGATTGAGCTTCGCATATCAATTAATAAATAACGAATTGAATTTAAAAAATAAAAATAAATTAAAGGATTGAGTTCGACTCGCATCTTGTCCTTCGATTAAATTTTACTTCTTACAATATTACCAAAACAAAAATTTATCACAAATAAAGACGATGGATTAAGCAAGCCAATGATACCATGTGACACGGGTAATAAATATCATAGGGTCCAATATGAGGATGTCCGGCTTTGATCCCGACTCATGACCGTATCTCTCGCGAACCAAGATCGAACCGCCCAATTCTGTAGTATTGAGCCGGCCTAATTTTGTGTAATTGAGCCGGTCCATATTCCTGGTTAAATGGCCTTCTATACCGGAGAGGCTGGCCCAATAATAATTGGGCCTTTAGACCCTTGGCATCGACGTAACGACCGTATAATAAATATCATAGGGTCTGATATGAGGATGTCCGGCTTCGATCCGACTCGCGAACCAAGATCGAACGGCCCAATTCTGTAGTCTTGAGCCGGTCTAATTTTGTGTAATTGAGCCGGTCCATATTCCTGGTTAAATGGACTTCTATACCGGAGAGGCCGGCCCAATAATAATTGGGCCTTTAGACCCTTGGCATCGACGTATCGAGTTGTTCCCGGAACAAATGCGGCTTTATAACGGGGGCGAAGCGACGCGAATCCTTCTCGCGTCATCGCTCCTCTCTTGCCCGGCCCCCAAACCCGTCGCAAACCCTAGCCTTCGATGAGAACCCCGCCTCCGTCCTGAAACCCCACGGCTCCCCTCCCCTTCCCCCTCGTCCCCCAAACTCTTCGATGTCGCCCCAGTCGCCGGAGAACAAGTACGTCACCGAGGAATGCCTTCAGGAGTGGAAGGGCTCCAGCGCCGGCTTCAAGGTCGCGGATCCGGTCCCCATGGCTCGATTCCTCTACGAGCTCTGCTGGGCTATGGTTCGTCTTACTCGAGCCTCCTAGGGTTTCCGGATCGATTCCCGTGCTCTGGTGGTTTCCAAAGTTCCGACCTGTTTTGTTGCTTTCTTGGTTGAATTCGGTGGTAGGTTCGTGGGGATTTGCCGTTCCAGAAGTGCAGGGCAGCGCTGGACTCGGTGGTGTTTGTTGAGGAGCCCCAGCGGGAGGATATGGGGTCGATTTTGGCCGATATCATTGCTCACATGGGGCAGGATGTGAGTTTTGCTCCTTTTCCATCTTGCCTGTTAGCGTTCTTTCAGTTTCTTTTGGTAACCTTTGCGGCCTTTGTCTTATTATTCGCCCATGATTCTTGAAATCTAGAGGTTTGATTGTTTTGGACCTTGCCTTGTTAGTTTCTTTCTGGTATATTTTTTTTTGGTAACTTGTGCTGCCATTCGCTTATGATTCTTGAAGTCCTTAAGTTTGACATTAGAGCAAAGGGCAATTTTTGAGGCCATGGTATTTCTTTTATTTATTTTTATTACCTTGTCTGAAGTTGTGAAGACAATACCTTTTCTTTGTTTTCTTAATTTTTTTTGAAACTTTCAGGTGAGTTGGACAGCAAAGTAAATTGGATTTTTTCGTGATTGTTTGTAAGGTGGTATATTTGTTGGAAGTTAAACCTTTAGGAAGTGTTTCTCCTATTTTAGGAGATGAGGCTGTCTATGCCTTGCCATATAAGTCTAGAAGAATCTTGAGATTAAAAAGATTGCCATGTGCAGCTTATTTTTGTGTATGTTTGAAATGTGAACTGGGTAACCATACAGAGTTAAGGTCTGGTTTGTAATTCTTTAACGACCCCAGAACCATTAATTGCAACAAGGTTCAATCGTATTTTTACCCAACCCACAGATATTTTTTGCTGGATGAGTTTTGTGTTTTGATTCGGCTAGGTCTTGTGCATTTGCATCAAAGTGATGACCCTAGACATATGAAAATACAAATCCATTTGACCTATATTGGAGAAAGCTGATTATAGTATTTGACATCATCTGTAAATCATTTTTCAGTTATTGGTTTGTCTGAGGATATGATTTTGAAATTTAGTATTTGCATCCATGTGATAGTCCTTGCTTTTTTGAAAAAAGAAATAATTTTACTTCTCTTGTATTAGTTGTGTTGGCAATTTCTTGTGTGTTCCAGGACTTGATTGGTTTTAAAAATTCCATCCTGACAACAATTTTAGCCCCTTCTGATTGATTTATAATTTTTATAGTGGTTTTTGATGTTATTAAATTATTTGGAGCGACCGCAGACATATATTATTACCTGTTATTCCAGCATTGCATGCTTAACCTTCTTGTTTCGGTGGCTTCTTTGTGCCTATATTATTTTTCTCTATTATCTTTGATTACAAACAACAAATGGTTTGCTGTGATATCTTGACTTTATTTTGCTATTATATTCTTTTTTCAGCATACAATGACTGCAGAATGTCGAGTTCGACTTATTAAAATGGTAAGTATATGTTTGAATTGAATGAATTTTAAAAATTCAGTTTTCCTTTTGAGTTCAAAATGAACCTCACTTTACCGCATGCAATCATATTCAATTACTGTTATGTTCAAAATGGATTTAGTTATAAATTTTTTGGGTCTTGCTGATGGTATGCATGATTGTTTTTTGGTTTTGTAAAAAGTCTTTTAAACTGTCAATTCATGCATAACTTGTCTTTCCATATTATCATTTTGAATTTTTTTTGCTTAATGTCTTGTTATATGGGGTGGTACGAAATTGTGTCGTATCATATATGTATTATTATCAAGATCGGCAGTAATCTTCTTATCATGCAAATTGATTTTATTTATTGTTTTTTCGGGAGGATTGTTGTATGGATCATCACATGTTCATATGTGCTATACTGAAAAGGCATTGTCATGTCTTGTTTTGTGCCATGCTGGTGATGCATACTGTATAGGCTAATTTTTGGCATGTACTGAAAGACAACACCATTCCATTCTGTGCCTGTATTGATAAGCTTCTATGCCATGTTCTGGCAAGTGCTTGTGCCAAATGACTGCAATTTTTTTTATATTGATTTTAAAACAACCTAAGGATCAAGTTTTGACATACCGGTCCGTACCGGTGTACCAAGATTATCTCGGTGTTGGTACTGGGTGATACACACAGTGTGTACCACCCGGTACACTAAAATATATTATAATATAATATTAAATATTAATATATTTTAAAAAGAAAAAAAGTGGCGACGTTGCCGATCGGGGATGTCGCCTCGATCTTTCTCCATCCACGGGGAGACGTTCCATCTCCTCACGCGGGAGAAAAATTGCCCCCGGGCAAGGACGGCGTGAGGAAAGGAGGTACTTCTTTCTTCTCCTCTTCTTCTTCTTTCTTTTTTTCCTCTTCTTCTTCTTTCTTCTTTTCCCTCAATCGATCGTTGACGGTTGATTTCTCCCTCAATCGACCGTCGGCGGTCGAAATCTATCGCCGACGGTTGATTTCTTCCTCAATCGGCTGTTGGCAGCTGAAATCATCCGCTGACGGTCGATTTTGGTGGTACTGCCCAGTAGCGGGAGGTCCATGTACCGGTAACATGGCGGACTGGTATGTATCTCCCGTACTAGGCGATATAGATCGAAATTGCATTCCTTGCTAAGGATACTATCGTAAGCCTTGTGAAATGAGAACTTAGCGAATATATATTTTGCTCCGAGAATGTTGAGGAATAAAGTTATGCAAAAAGAAGCAGAAAATTGATGGAAGAACGACAAGTGAACACTGAATAGAAAAAGGAATGCTCAGGAGCTGCACTAGAAAACTGTGAATCAAATATGCTTTTCCTTGAGAATGTTGAGGGACAGAGCTAACAGAGAGAATTAGAAACAGAGACTTGAGAGAAGTAGACAATATTTGAAGGGCTGCGAATGGTCTGTTTAGAGCAGCCTTAATCAGGTTCAAGTCCTTGGCTAAAATACAAGAGGGCTGATGCAATCTAAATCTGTTAGAAGTAGAACAGTTTTCTATTATATGTTTAATATTTATTCTGATATACTTAATCTTAGTTCTTTAGTTTTATTGAGGCCAATGGCATGTTCTCTTCTTGAATTGAAGAAGAGATGAAGTGGTGTCTTTACTTTGGCATGTTTACGAAAAAATGATGACACATAATTGGATTTGGAAGAAGAGGTAGCCATGCACTTGAAATGGTTGCACCTTAGTTTAGATAGGGAAGAGGTATGTGTCTTGTTTTTTTTTTACTTCAGACAGACAAGCTGCAGGTAACTCATGGGCATATTGGTGTAAAATCTGTCTATTTGTATATATTAGTCAGGTCCCAAAAGTAGTGGTTAAATAAATTTAGGTTATGCTATGTTTTTATTAAGTTCAAAATATTAATATGCCTTTTCTGCTTTTAACTTATTATGACACTTGTTACATAGACTAAATGGCTAGTGGAGTCATTGCTGGTTCCATCTAGGATTTTGCAGGAACGTTGCGAGGTAAATCTTTTTTACTTGTTTTGTAGAATCATCCATTTTGAGTTATTAATGATATTTGGACTTCATAGGTGTTAATAATTTTCTTCTTTGTATGTTACTCATTTTGCAGGAAGAATTTTTATGGGAATCTGAGCTGAGTAAGATTAAAGCTCAAGAATTGAAAGCCAAAGAGGTAACTGATTTTGTTCAAATTATGATATCTTAAACCAGTGTAAAAGATGGTGTTGATTTACTTAACATGATCTATTTTGTATATTCATCTTGTTATGCATTTCCATCCACTCAGCTCCTTTATATTTGTTATGATTGCAACGATATACCTACCCAGCAGCTTCATATTTGACACAGGTCCTATAATGACTATTTGGCTGATATATTCTTTTAGATAGTTATATACTCTTTTCTTAATTGTTTTCTATTACAAAGTAATCTTAGCATCCACCATTTTTCAATTGCTTCATTAGATTGAGAATTGTATTGTGAGTTTTGTTAGCAATACATTGCACTGTCAACACTGGATTCCTGCCTCAGTTTCTTTCTCTTCTTGCCATTGTGCATCTTCCTCAACTCATTTTCCTTAAAACTATGGTACAACTGTTGGTTGGAGAATGAGCAATGAGTAAATCTTTTAAAAAATCTACTTAGATTAAATGAATGATTTATTTCACTTTTAATCAGTTGATGTATTTGACAAATTAATTGGTTTGGTACAATATGATTTATGCGTTTTGTTCCTGTTGAAGTTCAGCATTTGTAAGTGATGCCCAATCTAGTAAATTCCCGCCGAATTAGGTGGTGCCTTAATCTTTGCAATCTATCCATAATCATGCTCAGGAGCGCTCAAGGAGCCCTAGAATATGCTTATATGACAAAGTAGGCATTATATATTTTGGGTTGTATCTTTTGTGAGTTCTGGATCATTACACCCTGGTTCGTGAAGATGGATGCTGTGTTCGTCTGAGTTGCATTCTTCTCTGTTGTTTAGAATGAAAGTTTTGCATTCAGATGTGTAATGTCTCAGACCATTTACATAGCAAGTTCTGGCACTAGGAGTTCCAGCATTGAGTAAATTTGGCACAAAGGAATATATAGGTGACGATACAAACACAGTAGCTAGGAGGCTTGCCGAAGCGAAGCAAGATGCTCACCAATGTAAAAGTTGTTATTGTATAATTAAGGATAAAGACTAGCATTGTATGAGTTTCATATTATTCCATATTCTTTGAAATATCAGCACAAAAATATCAAATTGCATAGGTTTAACTGTTAAGATAAAAGTACCACCTACAGTTGTCATGATTTAATATCTTCACATTGCAGTGATAATAAATGTAATAATCCAGTAATTAATTATTTAGAATCAACAGTCAAGAGCAAGGCTATATCAGCGGAATGCAAAAGGCAAAGGAGACCAGCAATGGTGTTTGGTTGAGTCTAAAGGATGACGGGAAACAATGCCAATACAGCGTGCCCCTCGGTTAGCAGTCCAGTTGAGTCCAAATGCATTAAGAAATCTAGCATTGTATGGTGGAGTGCAGAGGCAGAGGCATAGGGCAGTAGCATAGAGTTGGGGGGAGACAAGGGCGGGTGGCAGTTGAGAGGTAAGGGGGCAGATTGCCCTACATTGCCTTTTGATTCAGAGGGAGGGAGGGAGGGAGGGAGAGAGAGAAAGAGAGAGAGAGAGAGAGAGGGGGGGGGGGGGGTCGTTGGCTTGGCCAAGATTAGTTGATCGAGCTAAACCATTTGGCTTAATCTAATTGGGCTTAGAGGTGGCATTGACTCGGTGTGAGTGCTTGGGTGCTTAGGCAGCACTCAATCCCTGGCATTTTGCCTGGGTTATAATCTGGCACTCAGGCCACGCTTGGCCCACTCCCTATGCGAGTGCTCGTTGACCTCATTGAGCTGAGTTGGTGTCATGGATGAGTTTATAGAAAGTACTTAGATTCTTCTCGCTAGTGCAATGACCATTTTAAAATTTTATTTTTTTGCCTATTAATTATAGGGATAGCTGAAGTGAACAAGCTTATGTATGACTAGCTAAACAATTGTCGATTGCATATTAAAATTTACTTAGTGGTTGTATCATGTATGGTAGAATCTTAACATGAAGTAATGCGGCTTGTAATATGCATCGCTAGGGTAATGATTGGTCTAACTGATTGAGTCATCATGATCTTTTGGAAGATGTGTTTGTCAAACGGCTAAGGAAATTAGCTATATGCTATGTATCTTATCTTTGAGTCCTTAATGTGTCTTTCTTGGTTCTCTATCACTATGATGCAGGTCAGAGTAAACACTCGCCTTCTTTATCAACAAACAAAGTTCAATCTTCTAAGAGAAGAGAGCGAGGGCTATGCTAAGCTGGTAAAGAGTTTCAATCTTATTTTAAGCTTTCTATGGTTTAATCAAGATTTATAAATTGAAACACTCTGCATGAACATATTGTGATATAAATATTGAACACGAAGAATCATCACCACTATATACTTGCTTGAGGCTGAACTGTGATAGTAATTCAAAATTTGTCTTGCAGTACCCTTGAAGCCTGTTTGTCCTTCAATTGTTATTATGGTTGGTCATGATTCAAATTGAGCTTTCTGTACTGTTCGATGGGAAGATTTTTCTGTTTTATGCTGAAGTTTTGATATTACAAGGCATATGAATTAACTAGTGAATATGTTTATTTTTGTGCAAAACGAACTCAAATCAGCAACCACTTTTGTCTTTGTTACCATCATTCTTGGTAACCATCCCTTTTATGAGCAAAAGACTCTTTTAGATACAGTGAAATATTGGCTGCTCAGACTTGCAAGTTTTAAACTCATACATGTTACTGATCAAGTATGATTGTCGATTCAATTTTATTTGTATTACTTGAAAAGTTTATACCGAGGTTCGCAATCTCGTACCATACCGGCGTATCGATCAGCTGTCGGTATGATGTGTACTGAGCTGTACCGAGCATACCGACACATGGTACACTAAGGTACTGTGCTGTACCAAGCGTATCTGTCCTCTATCGGACCAGTACGTACCGAGCATACCGAGCGGTATGATATGATATTGCAAACCTTGGTTTATACTACTTCGGTAGGTTGTTCTACCAGTATTTATTTATTTTTGTAGGTAACACTCCTCTGCCAAGGTGGATTGGAAGTGATGTCTAAGAATGCATCAACCGTGACAATTAGCACAATTAAGGTTTTGAACATGTTTCTTGTTTTCTGGCATCAGTCTTTTTTTATTTGTGTACACTTGTTTGATGGTCTTCTTTTGTAATCTCTCCTGCAGTCATTAATTGGGCATTTTGATTTGGATCCCAATCGTGTCTTTGATATTGTAAGTTGCCTGTTAATTGGTTTACATACACTTCATGTTTTCGCAGTTTGTATTTTTTCACAGTTCATTTTCTTCTCAATATTGTAATAACTCCAATATTGCCAGTGGCTGTTGTTCAATGCCATGTTTCTAAGATCAAAAGTAATATGGCTTGGAAACACAATTCATTTGAGTTTTTTTGGTCTTTTCTGTTTCCCAAGGTACTAGAGTGCTTTGAACTCCATCCTGACAATCATACTTTTTATGGCCTCATACCTATTTTTCCAAAGGTAACCACTAATTTTTTTTAGGTGGAAAACATTCTGTGTTTTTTTACTCTTCATTCTTTGTTTTCTTGTGCTATTGACAGTCGCACGCCGCCCAAATTCTGGGATTTAAGTTCCAGTATTATCAACGTATGGAAGTAAACATCCCTGCGCCTCCTGGACTTTTTCGTTTGACAGCTTTGCTTGTGAAGGCAGAGTTCATAGATCTTGACAGTATGTAAGTTTTCTTATAACCAGCTTTATATCATTTCACATTCTGATTTGAAGGTTCTTATAGTGTGTGTTGGTTAAACTTCATTTTTTTTTCAGATACTTTTTGTTTTCTATATCTTGAATATGATAATATTTGCCTCATTTATGTTTTTGCACATCAGAATGGACTAGATAGAGTTACATATTTTATTTTCAGCATACTTTTTTCAGGGTATGCCTATGAAATCTAAAGATCAAATCTGACTTCTGATCGTTTTCAGTCTCAACATCGTCTTTGTTTTTATCCAATGTTGTTTATTAAAGACGGAAATCATTCTGCCCTAAATTGGTTCTTCAAGTTTGGGATACGCTGAACAATTGCATCGTTATCTGCAGAAGACATTTTATTTGGGCAATCTGTTCAGAGTGAGGGTTTGCCAGGTTTTCTCTGGGTTTTTCTTGATGAGTTTTTGAAGTTGGAATTAATCCAGTAAGTTGGAGTATAAAAGATACTAAAGCGAGTGGTCTCTTTCCACCTATTTATTGAAACTAAATCTTTTCAGGAGAGTTGACATTTTGTTGGTGTCTCTTTCGAGACATTCACCGGTGCCCAGGGGTAACCCTATTCACAAGTAGCTTCTAGATGAAGTTTATGGACCTCCGGCTTGACAAAAAAATTGTTATTGGTGTGCATTCGTGTTACTGTTTCTTGTAGTTGACTTTTTTGGGAAACATATAGTCAAGTTTTTTCTCCAAGAGTCAACAGATTGGACATTTTTTGAAGTATCTGTTGAAGTTGGAACAGGTCCAAGATGGTCAAGTGTCAGATCGTGCTGTAGGTCGATGATGATAGGTATATGCTTTAGTGTGTTTATGGTAGTTTGCTGAGCCAATTGAATCAGGTGAAGAGGTATGAGGTAGATGATGCAAGTCATCTGAAATGTAGGATCTTAATCTTGGTCCACAAATGGCTGTACAGCTTTGTGTACATTTGTCTCAGACAATAGTTATGTGAAGTGGTCATGTTTGAGGAGCTACATATGCACCGAGAAGCATCAAACACTATGGGGTGGAAGAATGACCTGGAAGCTTGGAGGATGATATTTGCTGAAGTTATACTTTCACAGAAATAATGCATGAAAGCTGGTAATGTAGAGCGTAATTGACAGTCATCTCTCACTTAACATTCTTCAAATACTTTAATTGTGGTCAAGAGAGAATGACACCTACTTGTAAGGGAATCAGTGAATGATCATGCAGGCATCTGACAGTCATTAAGTGTGCTGAGTTACAAGATCTTCATGAATCTGTTTTCACCTTTTTGTTATCAATATCTTGGACCATACAAGCAGTGGCAAGTGGCACATTCCTCTATTTATATTTGCTTTCTGTGATAAATAGAGCATTATTCACATAAAGGCGAGTTTCATACCTTGTAGTAAGACTGCATTGCATCATATGTTGTTCTTAATTCATGTGCTGTGTGATGTTTTAACCATTATCTTTAATTATTGAATTTCAGTTTCAATTATGTTAATGATATTTGGAATTTTTGTATTAATATATTTAACAGTATACCTTCTGCTTTATACTGCTTATTCAATTAAACATCTGATCATAATAAAAGAATTACAATGGAACTTAAGCAAATATGACTGCTAGTTTCTTTAATGCAATTATTATCTTTTGTGATGCAGAAATGTTAACATTTGAATGTAAAAGCTATTCTTGCAGATTCTCTAGTCTTATGAATTCATTTTGTTGACTCTATAATTATTCAGGATACGTTGGTATGTTGCCTGGAGTATGGATTATTATGTTTTACATTTATGTGATAATTGTTTCCTTTGACTGATCGTGTCTGTTGCCTAGTGAACCATGATTGTTTTGGTTAGTTGCCGAATAAAAGCAGTTGGACTGTTTTTTTTTGTCTTGTATAGGTATCTCAGACCTTAAAACATACAGGAGAAATAATCAGAATGTGAAGAGAAAATCTTATATCATTGTATAAAAACTGCCAAGACATCTTTCCAAGTATTTCACATGATTTATTGTATTTATGGAGGCGAAGTATGTGCTAGTCATGTTTAATTATATATAGTTAATTTGACACCTTATTGCTGATTAACTTTTAAAGCATGATTGCTAGGATTCACAGTAGTGGTAAATTCTGGGTCCTACTTTTTTTCCTGACATACCTAGAAACTGTAGATTTCCCTTCAGACCCATTTAAATGCTTCTTGCTGATTTTCTAGATGTTGACGTGGTTCCTATTGCCTCTTGAGTTCTCTAAGAATCTTTATTTTTGGCATTAAAATGTGGATATTTTCTTATGTTGTTGAATATGTCCTTTACATTAGCTTTGTCAACATTGTAAAGAACTAATGTAATGGTCAATGTCAGATAAGTGATCAGTAGAATGCCCGATGCATATAGTGGTACACTGATCTGTACCACCCAAGATCATGGGAAAAATAATAATGAATAAACTATTGGGCAGAACAATAGTATCAGTCCTTGGTTAAACTGGTAAACACCGGCATTAGGTTCATGGTCTGACCAGTAATTGAAACCTTGCTAATGATATGATATTACAATAATTTTTAAACTTCAAATAAAGTCTATAATTTTGGAAGATATGTGTGCATTTACACTATTTATGTCTTTCAGAATTACTTTTTATGGTTTCAGTAGAGTTAAATACTTACTTTTTGTTATTTTATTTCATCTAACAGTTTATGGTTTCATCTAATCTGTTTTCTCATCTGTTGTGTGTTTCCACATCTCATATCCTTGATTATAGTTTAATATTTTCATGTACTTATTTCTATTGAGATGTTATTTCAGGTTAGTCTGAAATATCTGGACATCTGATTGAGGATTTAATGTGGTGCATCTTGGACATTACTTAAGAAACCGATTTTTCCCTTTAGTCATTTTAGTTGTTTATTTATTTGTTTTCTTATGTACTTGCATCTCAGGCCATAATTTCATATGTGACATCCTTTCCTGCGTGTGCTAAACATTTGTGAAAGATTTGTCGAGGTTCGATGGACGCTTGGATGTATATGTGCTATAACTAATTTAATGTGTAGGATCCTTAGGTAAAATACGTATGCATCCAAGTTGGTAAACTATTACCTGTTTCATATGATCAAATATGCTTTCATTTGCTCTTGTGCCATTATTGTGTACCAAAAGTGGAATTTATATCATTTTATTCTCTCTACTTCTTATCTGCTATTCTGCGATAGATAAGCGCTGCTTAAATGGATGATAGCAATAACTCATCTATGTAATAGCTAAGATAATCTTTTGATTTTTAATCTAGCAAAAGAATAGTTTGCACACATGAACTTGTGCTACCAATTTTGTTAAAATTTGGCTCATTCTTTGTTTAGTGAAAACAAGGAGTCACCTAAGACGAGTTCTTTTGTGTGTAATCATCTATTGCTTATTGTTTGTTAGATGAAAGGGGATTGGTTGCAATAGACTAGTTGATCAGATGAGTAAGGATTGTTATTTTGTGGCATGGGGGTGTGTTCTAGCATGACACAATATGATGTGTTGCTGTTCAGCACAAGTGCGCTGAAAATTGGCAGAACAATGTGTTGGTACCAATGGCACAACTCAGCAAAGTGCTTGCTGGTACCTTTTAGGCATGAAAATTCTTTTAGTTGCAATGATTTTTATTTGTAATATTTCACTTATGTTGGGAACCTTGCTCATGTTGTTCATTCTTTTGAATATTTCATTTGACTTGTTTTATTTTCTGAACCATGTTCTGGACTGTTATTGGCAAGTATTTTTTTGTATTTAATTTGTAAATGGTATTGAATTTAATGCATTTTATCTTTTCAACTTGTGTTTTTCAGATACTCGCATTTGCTTCCCAAGGATGACGAGGCATTTGAACATTACGATGCATTTGTTGCAAGGCGTTTTGACGAGGTATGCCTTGTCTTGTCCCATATCTGTTGTATTTGCTTGAAGCCAACCTTTTAAGCAACCTTCATTGGATAATATAAAAATAACCTGCTACATGTTGATTGATTGTCCAAGCACAACAACTGAATATCTTTTGTATTTCATTTGTTTAAGTATTGAAGAAGAATACAATTTTATGTTCTTTTACCCTTATTTTAAAAAAAAAATAATTGTGCTCATTGATTCTTGCCTGGACATGTGTATATCCAAAATATGCACATATATTAGTCTTCTGTTTCCGTCAATATCTTGGTATGCTCCCTTTAGATACCTGAACTATTTAGTTCTGCATTTTTTGTAGTTATATGTAATTAATATGATTAGTTTTAACATACAGGTTAACAAAATTGGCAAAATCAATCTTGCTGCAACCGGGAAAGACCTAATGGACGATGAAAAACAGGATGTGGCCATTGATCTATTTGCTGCATTGGACCTGGAAAGTGAGGCTATTAAAGAACGGGCTCCGGAAATTGAAAATAACCAGAAACTTGGTTTGTTAATTGGCTTCCTTTCTGTTGATGATTGGTAAGTATGCACTGCTAAAATATGCTGTAATGAGGAATCAATCTGTGATAATCTCCATCTTTTTTTATTTTGTTTTGTGTTGTTTTTTTTGCAAATTGGTGTTTCATGGATGGTTATAAATACTGTGTGTATCAACTGTAACACTTGTACATGCTGAACGTCCCACATATTAAATATTTTTAGTTGTTTTTGTTGGTGTATTGAGGGATATTCTATTATACTGGTTATTACATGTTTGATAAATTTTCGGTCAGGTGCCTGTATCAGTATTAATACTTTGATTGCACATGCTTATAATTGTTAATAGTGTTGTTGGAGTTGTCTTTTCTAAATTTTAGTCCTTTGTAACACTTAATACAACGCTCTTGAAGTTTCCTCTTAAACATCAGCAAATTATCGCTTTACAATCAAGCTGAAAATGCAGTATGAATTACTATTGTTAGGATCTATTGACAAGGAATTCATTTTTGTGTACATTCTTTTGTTGATGTATAAGCAGAGTTTGCTTATTGTTTCTTCAAGAAATAAGTCCTTGGGTCTTTTTTCTTTTTTTAAAACAAAACTTGTTTCAGGTTGTCAACAATTTTTTTGTTAATATGAATTTCTGGTCAAGGTTTTAAATATTGGACCAGTCGGTCCTGGAGAATACTGAGATATCAAGGCTGTCGTCTGTGTCTAAGCATACAACTTCAGTGTAGTTACAAGCCCATACTAGATTTTTTATTTACATCAATACACTTGTCTATTAACTCTACTTCTGTTATGTAAGCTCATTGTTTCTTGTAATAGGTTCATATACTGGTTTATATATTTGTTCTATGATGATATTTGATTTGAAGTTTACTATTATTTTGCTGTAGTTGTCAATACTAAATATTTAATGACTGTAATCTATGTCTGTTATGTTAATGGACAATATATTAAGGTTTTCTTTTGGATTATCACCTCAAGGAGTCCTGTTCACACATCTAGTATGGACACAAATCACATCATGATTCTTGAAAAGATATAAAAGGATGAATCTAGGCTTTGTCTATTATGATTGTGCTCGACCTATATTCTTTATATGCCATAAGATGACTTTGATTTTCTTCAGATAATTACGATGAATAATTTCACTTGTTGAGCTTGTCATAAGATGTAGAACGAGTATCTGTAAATTGTGCATTGCAAAGAAGTTACATCATCACGAAATATTGTAAGCATGCATATATAAACACAAGTGACCATTATTCAATTTGACTGCTTGAAATTTGATTATAGCCTGATTCTCCATTCGAAGAAATTAGGTCACACATCCGAGCAAGGTTTGCAATTTCGACCTGTATCGCCCGGTACTGGCGGTACATACCGGTCCACCAGGTTGCTGGTATGCGGACTGTCCGCTACCAGGCGGTACCACCAAAAATCGATCGTCGGCGATCGATTTCGACCTGATTGAGGGAGAAATCGACCGTCGGCGGTCGATTAAGGGAGAAATTGGGTCGATTGAGGGAGAAAAAGAGAAGAAGAAGAAGAGGAAAAGAAGAAAAAAGAAGAGGAGAAGAAGAAAACCTAGCGCTGGGGTTCGCTCACACTGGGGAAAAAGATCGAGGCGACGTCGCCCCTTTTCTATTTTTTAAATATATTTAATATATTAATATTATATAATATTATATTATAAAATTTATTTTATATTTTAATATACTGAGCGGTATGCACTGTGTGTGCTGCCCAGTACTGGTATCGTACCGGTATTGACAATATGTTAGTACACCGGTACGGACCGGTAAGTCAAACCTTGCATCCTAGGACCAACGGTTCATTTTGTCTAGCTTTATTTTTGAGAGAACTTAAAAAATTGAAAATAGTTCTCAAAATATCATGCTGATAGTTTTGTATTTTCCATATATTTTATATCTTTCTTGAGTATATTGGATTAAGCTAATAACCTCTCCATCATGACCACCATCAGGAACGAACTGCAGGCATATGATGTGACTGTCTAAAATTAGAAATCATGAAAGGTTTTGTTGCAATAGTGTTGTAACTTTAATGGCATATGAATTTGTCACATTGGATTTGATTTTGCTGGAATGGATCGTATGCCCTGCCAACGAAAATATTATGCAGGCATGTAGACCTGATATTATGTGGTCGTGACTCTTGGTACTTGCCTCTGTCTAGTTACTGTCTCCCACCAGCCTGGTTTGTCCTGGTGGAATTGAGTACCATGGTTGGCCATGATGCATATGCTCTTAGTGCACTCTGTTCTGTAGCATTTTATGAATTTGCAATAATTTGTTTATGTTTTTATTTATGTATGTCTTGAGGAGCTTGTATGGATGGTCATGACGATCCAGATTAGTTCCCTTTGCTTCATATTAGTTTCTTGAGTTCTGTGCCACTACATCATGTCTGTGATGTATAACTTTTAGTTTTGTTTAAATTGATTGGACTGACTGGCTGACACACTGTTGTGTTTTTCCTTTGTTCAATTAGCACTTTTAGTTTATGATATGTCTAATGGAAATCTAACTGTGGCTTCAGGTACCATGCACAAATTCTCCTCGATCGGCTTTCCCATCTAAATCCTGTTGAGCATGTCGAGATTTGTGATGGCTTATTTAGGTATGCATAATTTGTTTTTACTTGTTCAAATGTGACTTTAACTCATTGGTCATTTTCTTTATTGTCTTGACGTGTATGATTGATTGTTTTGTATGATCATTAAGCAAATTGTTCTTTGGCCATGATTTTTCTTGGCAATGATAAGTGTTTGCTTTTCCAAGGTCTTCCACACCCATGGATTGGCCAGATTATTTGAACGTCTTTAATTCTTCAGAAGACACTCTATAAGAATTAATAATTTCTGGCCATGTTTTTTGTTGAAAAGGAACAGTCTGTAAAATGCGATGACCAGCTGATAGACTAGCTTATATCACATTTTTGTAGTTTTCGGCCCAATCCATAGAATTTTTAGAGTTGGAGAAAATCATGACATATGTGGAAAATTCTATATCTTAGATAGGGAACCTTTGTCATCCTGTGGCACCAATAAGCAAGTTGAGTGAATGAGAGTAAGATGCTTAGTGCATTTCATCAAGGATTGCTGATCTAAGCCCAAATAAGAATATGTTATTTCCATGAAAATTTTAGGACTCGGAATGAATGCAGAAATTGCTATACTTTGAAACAAGATTTTGACTCTTAAATTACAAACAAAGCAAGTCAGATGAAAGAAGGCTTCATGTTTGATTTAATTACATATGCAATATTACACTCTTTTGCTACATCTCCTAGTTTATAATCTTCTGTTGTAGTAGTTATGATGATAAGTCTACCTAGAGTTATCTCTGTTAGTTACTATGGCAACCTTTTTTCTGATAAACTGACATGAATGATTATGCATCATCATCTTTAGTTAAGGGTGCACTTATTTATTATTCTATGCAAGTATATTAAGCATTTTGCAAGAGAACAATGCATTAATTTTTCTGCTCCTTAACATTATTTTTAGTTGTTTATAGGCTTATTGAGAAGACAATGTCAACAGCTTATGATGTGACTTGTCAAACGAGTTTTAGAAGTATTGGTAGCTTTGCACACCCTGGGCCTGATGCAATGGATGCAACAGTAGTGTCTTCCAAGCAGACTGTATATGTTGATCTTCCTCGGGAATTTTTTCAAATGATTACTGCTTGTGGACCTTACCTTTATCGTGATACATTGCTGCTTCAGAAGGTATCATTGCTTAATTTCATTTGCTATTTTATATATCTATGAATTTATGCAAAAGATCTGTCTTTTTTATAAATTTGATATGTGGTAGGTCATGATTTTGTGTTGCCTACATATCATTTTGTAATTCCTTGAATGCTTGGCTTTGTCAATTTCACTTGCTCTTTGCTGTATGAACTACAGGGATCTTTGTTTTCCTCATGATTTTATCTTCTCTAGATTTCTTTTTCTAATTTCTCAAAAGCTTGCCTGTTACCATACCACATGCTGACAAACTGCATCTTTTGATTCAATGATGTTTGGCTTGCATTGTTTAATGTTTAAAATATGTAAACAATAGCATAAACCTAGCTAACTGCTTCAGATGTGGGAAAAATATGATGCTTGGTCAATGCCAGTGTTGAAGCAGTTAGATTTTTTAGCTTGCACTCAGCATCCATTCAAGAGTACTGTTATTCTGGTTGGCTTGGTGGCATATTATACTGTATGGGCTGAGTAATCTTTATTTTTGTTATTGCCAGGTGTGCATAGTGTTGAGGGCATATTATCTATCTGCACAAGAGTTTGCTGTTTCATGTGTCAATTCTCCTGATCCAAATGATGTGAAAAGCCAGGATCCTCGTCTTCGAGCTAAAGAAGCTAGGCTCAGGGTGGAGGAAGCTTTAGGTGCATGTTTGCTTCCATCATTACAATTGGTACCTGCAAATCCTGCTGTTGGACAGGAGATTTGGGATGTCTTATCTATGCTTCCTTATGAGGTTCGCTTAATGTCATTATTCCTTTTCGGCATTATTCAGTATTTTATTGCATGCTCAGTCAGTCTTGTACTGTAGGCCCGTTACCGTCTATATGGTGAGTGGGAGAGGGAGGATGAACAGAATCCAATGCTTCAGGCTGCAAGGCAGATTGCAAAGGTCTATTATCATTTCTCTGTTTGTATCAGCTATGTATACTATATATACTTGAAACTTAGATCTTATATTTTGTTGCTTAGTTGGACACCAGAAGAATTCTGAAAAGGCTTGCAAAGGAAAACTTGAAACAGCTGAGTCGCATGGTAGCCAAACTTGCACATTCTAATCCGATGACTGTGCTTCGCACAATAGTTCAACAGGTTCTCTTTTCTCAAGATTGACTTTCCTAGTAATTATCTGAAAATATCATGCCTTCATCCATAAATGGAGATAAGGAAATATGGAAAGAACCTGACTTGCAGATTGAAGCTTATAAGGACATGATAACACCTGTTGTGGATGCATTCAAGTACCTGACACAGGTACCATTTGTGTTTGATGTTTTCGCTTGATGGTTTATCTTCTTATGTATATGCTGCTTATTTGGTAGTTGTTGCCTCGTTGCATCTGATAATCTTGTCATGCACATGCCTGATTGCTTGCTGTTCTTTATTGTTCATGACTCATGATTACGTATTGTTCATTACTGAACTAGCATTAACTGAATATAGAAAACTAGGCTTGGGCATGCATGACCTTTGTATTGTGTGGATATAGTAGTTGCTGCTTTGGACAATGTTTTCTTGTCATGTTGTACGACTTTTGGTGGCTGGGAGAAATTCATTGTGAATTCTCGACATGATATATGTGCTTTCCGGGTATTCTATGTCATGATCTTATCTAAGACTTTGATTACCAATTTTTATCTGTTGCTGGCTGGCTGTGGTACCTATAGAGTATGTCGGTACATATACAAGTACCAACCTTTTAAGTACAAAAATAATTAATAAAGAACGGGAATTGAGTAGACAATGAGAGGCTGGCATGCCTTCTTTTCTTCTTCTCTTTATTATCATTTTCTTCTTCCTCGCAATAAGTAGCTCAAATTACTTTCTCTGAGGCTTGATTAAAAAGGAGTTCTGATCCAGGTATCTCATCTGCTTGTGACATTTACATTAAAAATATTCTGGATTGGATCTAGTAATGTGGTTCAGGGAAAACCTGGAAATGACCCATTCAATTTTTTCAGTGAGTTTATTAGTTGGCAAGGGTAAGCTGATGTTATTCCTTTTGCTCTGACTGGTAAGTAGTTTAGTACTGTCTGGTATACAATTCCATGATCTTAACACTTACATAGTTGGTTGCAATCTGTTCTTTTTTTTTCTAAATTTTCAATTTTCTATTCTATTCTCCTTCCATCTTCTTTTCTCTCCTTTTTTCTCTGTGCTTTTCTTTTTTCTCTTCCTTTTTTATTTTCTTATTCTTCTGTTATTTTTGTTTTTAATTCTTCTCCACTCTTCAGTGGATGGTAATACTATTGAGACACATGAAATGTGAGATTGTATTTAAAACCCTCATTGGTCTCTTTTGTCCTGTGACTTAGAGCTTACGCTTTTCTCTAACCTGTAACCATTTGCTCTTTGTTTAGCACATGGGGAACAGTGGACGTAGGTGCAGCCTCTCAAGCCTTGATTCACATTCTTCTACCATAAGAGTGGCAAGTGGCAATAGAAGTCATTGAACAGTTATTAGGTTCTTTTTTTTGCTTGGCTTCCCTTTTCATTTCCTTCTGCAGCAAAGAAATATGCTGCAAGACTGCTTCTCCACTTTCCTTTCATTTGCTACTCTCATTCTTCACCTCTGATTAATTCAGTCAGAGTCATTCAGGTCAGAACATTTCTGTTCAAGCTTTAACATTTCCCTAGTTGAGTTGAATTCACATCTTGTATCATCACCATGCCATTCATACCTGACCCGAGGATGCTGCCAATATAGTAGTTGAATGCAAGCATCATTGATTGCCACAATTGACCTGAAAGTTCCTTCTTGAAAGTTCCATGATCTCTTTGACTTTACTGTCATGTCATTCATATTTTGCAGCTTCCATATGGCCCCAAATTATTTTTTAATTGCAACTACAGAAATTCTGAAGGTGGCAAGGAATAGATCTTGTTGGAACTTATTACTCAGTTGTATAATGTTTAAAACTGACAGGATTGTATTTTATTTTGTGTTTCTCGTTGTAGTGTTCTAGTGCATATGGTGTGAAGACTTGAACAAGAGGAAGCACTAGTTCTATTTCGAAGACTTAATGGGATGTCTATCAGACAGTTCAAGGACCTATTTTTTTAAACATATCTTTTCTTTGCTCTCTCGTCTATTTCGTCTATTATTGATGCTTTGAGTCAGCGTTTTAAATAGGCGCTCGGGCGCTCGCCTAAGCGCCCAGGCGAGGCGAGGCGAGGCCCGAGCGCCTCAATCTACACCCAGGCGACGGGCGATTCGGGCGAGCGCCCGGTTTAATACAGTCGACCGAACCAGGCTTTTAGCTCTGGTTCCGTCGGTCGCGCTAGTTGGTTCAATCGAACCAACTAACGCAGCAATATATTTCCTGTTAACCCTAATCGGGATTAGCATCTCGCCGCTGCCGTATTTGGTGCCGCTGTCTTCGCCGCCTCGCTGCTGCTGTCTTCGCCACCGTTGCTGTCGCTTGGATTAGCATCTCGCCGCTGCTGTATTTGGTGCCGCTGTCGCTGCTGTATTTGGTGCCGCTGCCGCTATCTTCGCCGCCTCGCTGCTGTTGTTTTCTTCGCCGTCGCTGTCGCTTGGATTACGTCGCCGATACCAGTCTTTCTCTTCGCCGTCGTTCGCTGCAGCTCGCCGCCGTCACTGCTATCGCTTGCCGCCGTCGCTGCTATCGCTTGCCGCCGTCGCTGTCGTTGCTACTCCTCTCGCGGTCAGGTCAGCTCGTCATCTATACTGTTAACACTTAGCAGTATACTGTATACTGTTAATAGTATATTGTTAAGTTGATTAATTATTATAACTAATTATTAACAGTATCTTATACTGTTAACAGTATAATAGTATACTGTTAATATATTGTTAACACTTAACAATATATTAACAATATACTGTATACAGTATACTGTATAATGTATATTAAATATTAATAGTATACTATTAATATACTGTTAACAGTGTAATGTATATTAAATATTAACAGTATAGTATGACATTTTTATTTCAATAATGATATTTATTAATTATATTATATATTTTTAAATATTTTGGCGCCTCGCTTCGCTCGGGCGAGCGCCTGGCGCCTCGGGCGTTTTGGCACCCTGGCGCCTAGCGCTTTTTTAATCACTGCTTTGAGTCATGACAAACATTTAATTTTAGTGTTATTTTGATCCTTTTTTTCCTTTCAATGCATTATCTGGTGATTAACAGGAGTGCATGATTTAAGGTTCTTGGTTTGTGCTTTATCTTGATGAGGAGAATTTGCTGTGGCAAAGTACATTTTCAGTGTTATGTGCATTAAGTTGATTCTCTTCCTAGTGACTTGGATAGCATGCACCATGTCTGTTGCTGATTTGTTTGATGTCCTAATCTGTTCGTGGTTGTTTTATCCTGTCTTTTTGTGATGCCTTTATAAGGTCATACAACTTATTTTAGAATTCACTGTCATAATGTTTGTTGTCCATAATTCACTGAGTGTTCCTTGTATTTACATGACAGCTGGAGTATGACATGTTGGAATATGTTGTGATTGAACGTTTAGTGCAAGGAGGCCGTTCGAAGCTCAAAGATGATGGCCTTAATCTATCAGATTGGCTTCAATCTCTTGCTTCCTTTTGGGGTCATCTGTATGTGTCTATTTCAAATAAATGCTCTTATTGTTTTTCTTGTCCATTTATTCTAATATGGATATGCTTCTTAATTCAAAAAGTAGCTTCCTCATTTGATATATTGAAGTTGTAATGACACATATCCACATGTTCTTTTATAGGTTTTTATGGGTTTTTGTTCTCTTGCTCGTCAAATATGCCCTCTTTTGTTTGATATCGCTGAGCCTACCTAACTGTTATCCTGTAGGGACTTATGCTAATATGGTTACTGACAAACCTTCAAGACATACATTTTCCTCCTGGTCACCTATAAAGGATGATTAGAAAAAGCATAGTTCGTAGTATCATCTGATTTGAATATTATTCACTTGGTATGAAGTAGTATTGTTCAAGGCCAATTGGTTTTGACTGATTTTTGCTGTCCTACAATTGGAAATCGATTGGAATCAATTAGGATCAATCATAGTCAGCTGGAGTTGGCCAATTTTGGCCATTGTCATATTAACTTAAAATTATAAAAAGTGCATAGTAGTAGGAGGGGAAGGGAACAAGGGAGGATATATGGATAAAGGAAGAAAACAAACAGGTGCTTATGATTATGAATCGTAATTGAGGCTACTATCTTTATCTTTTTTTACTTGTTGGAATCATTACATTATCATTTTTTTACCATTCTTGTTATATTGCTTGTCCATTACCACATATGATGGAAGAAAAGATGAAGAGGAAAAGATATAATAGACATTAGTCCCTTACCTCTTAAGGAAATCAAGATCATAATTTCATAAATTGGTTGGACCATCACATACTGACTGGTATTTATCTGTCTGATCAAGGAGTCAAACAATAGATTGGGTCTGATCCGGAACAGAGGTTGCTGGGCAATAACCTTAGTGAACCAGGCTACCATCCAGATTTGGACTGTTGGAGCTGGTCTATCGAGGGGTACTTCTAATCAAGGTTTGACTTACTGGTCCATATCGGTGTACCAATATATTGTCGCTACTGGTACGGGACCCATGCATACCGCCCGGTATTAAAATATAATATTATATTTTTTAAATATAATATTAAAAATATTAAAATATTTTAAAAAAGAAAAGGGGTCGATTTTTGATGGAACCGCCCGGTAGCAGGCGGTCCACGTACCAGTAGCCTAGCGGATCGGTGTGTATCGCCCATACCGGGCGGTACAAGTCGAAATTGCAAACCTTGCTTCTAACCTTGGTTATCAGATCCAACAGAGACATGTTAGGATCTTTGTCTTTCTAAATTTCGGTTTTTGCCATCTTTACACTCTTCTTTCATCTCTCTTCACTTTCCCATTCCAACCTATTTTCCCTCATTCTCTGCTGAATTCTCTCAATGCATTCTCCAAACTCAAGATTTTTCGAATGCCAATTGTCGAAACCGTTTTGAAAGGATCTACAAGTTTATCTTTCAAATTAACCCCTCGCAGTTGGTATTTGTCAAATCTTTTGTGCATTAAGCTATGTTGGGAAACTCACTAGCCAAAATATTGGGTGGGATGGATTGTTCGTCCTTCAATGGTCACCATGGATGCATCACCAACGATGAACGTGCTATCATACTTCTTTGTTTCTGTTTGTAACAAAGAATTAACAATCTTAATGAGAGGCATAAATACAATATTTCTCTTTCAAATCAACCCCTTGTAGTTGGTATGCACGAACTTTAGGGTTTAATTTCCTCTTTCCAAAGGTAGTTATTTCATGAATTTAGGGTTAGGTTCTTAACCTATGTGGGGTTAGATCTGCAAGGATAAAGGCTTGATCCTCATGAAATTAGCCTAGATCATCATGGGTCAATGATAGATCCTCAAATATCTATTTTTAATCTGCATGGGTCTTCTTGAGATCCTTGCAGATTCAGAGAAAACCCTTGGTAGATCTTAGACTTGGGATACACGAGATCAAATCTTGTAGATCAGAAGTACATGAGATACCATATCTAGGCTTCATCTGGAAAGATTAATGTCAGATTGCTGGCATCCAAGTTAAATCCTTATAATTTCATCTTTGTTTGAAATCTAAATCTAAATATTGTTATTTTGTCTCACTAAAATTGTCAACTTTTTTTGCTACAAACCGAAACAATAGAGTACAGATCTAGCATGGTAGTATGCTTGTTGTTTGGAGCACCATCATCATTGATAAGGCATCCATGAGGAATAATCCATCTCAAGCAATATTTGGCTATGTGAATTTCCCAACATAGTTTAATGCATGAAGGTGCTACAAAAGATCAGACAGTTTTATAGCATAGTTGATTGCCTTAGTATCTACATGTTTACAAGAAAAAAAATAGCAGGAAGAAATGGATAGATGAAAATCTTATGCTGTGATGCATGATCAGTTTGAAGGTTGGGGAAACAATGAATGACATTGTTACTAGCATTCACACATCCTTGGAGTGGCAGGATATGCATGAGGAAGTAATAAGACATCAATTCAGGGACTCACAATATGAGAATAGTAGCAGAAATGATAGTGACTCTACTCAGTTCGGTCGATCTTCCACTGTGAGGCCGACTACTGGTGGTAGTAGCGCATATGGGTCAGAGTATCTGCATGAGGCAAGCTGATGGTCCCTGAGCTGGTAGGACAACCAGTCCGAGGCAGCTTTGAGTTGTCACACAAGGTTCTTTTAGTTCATTTAGGATGTGGTCAGCTCCTGATGTCATGTATTTTTACCTTGCAGTCTTACTTCCTCAGAGTAGAAAACAGACGAATATTGGTGATGCATATTATCAAGTAGAAGAGGGATATATAATTAATTGCATATGAGTAATTTTTTTACATATCCATGCTTGAGGCCCTTGCTATTATTGATCCATGACCTCCAACATTATGGTCTTTGTACATAACCTCTTATCCTATGTGAGATCATTGATATCTTGAGGAGGTGGGAAGATAGATAATTAATTGTCATTTGAAAAGTAGTAGGACATCTATGTTGTGACACATGCACCAGTTGGTTTGGGCCTACTAGGATGAGTATCATTATATCCTGGTATACTTAATAGATGGATAGTTCTTCATGCTTGTTATGCTTCAGATCATATACATGATGCACTTGTACAGGGTTTGATGGACCCTATGATGATTGATGTCTGTGCTATCTTAGTGGTGGTGATGAAAGCAAGGTTCTCTGTTTCGATCTGTGCTGCCCGGTATGGGCGATGTGTATCGGTCTGACAAGATACCGATATGCGGACCGCTCGCTACCGGGCGGGTACCGTCGAAATCGGTCGTCAGCGGTCGATGATGGGAGAAAGAAGAAGAGGGGGAAGAAGAAAAGGGAGAAAAGAGAGCGATACCTGCCCTTCCCCGATTTCCTGCGCGATCCATTGTTCGCAAGCGACCCTTCGCCGGCGGGTTTCCTTCTCCACTCAGGAAGAAGGGGCAAAGAAAGGAGAAGGGAACTCCCCGCGCGGGAACGAGGAGACGCCTCGTCTTCCCAAGCGGAACGCATTATGCGTACCATTTGGTACCGGGTACCTTACCGTATCGAGATAAACTCAGTAGTAGGGACCGATACGGCGAACCTTGGATGGGAGGCTGTTGAGAAATACAGTCTGTTCTCTGATATCGGGATATTGACTGTCTTTCTGGTGTGGTTTCCAGTATTGATACTTTTAAACCTTGGTTGTGATATCATTACTTGTTCTTCAACCTTGCAGTGATTATTTTCTTTTGCATGGATAATTATTCCTTATGCAATAATGGTGTAGTCATTGTGTTTTAATTTTCCAATTTTTTCTTTTTTTAGTTTGTTTCTTTTGTTACATGGACATTTTTCTTTGCTGGCAGAAAATTATTGACCCTTGTACAATCCTATGAGACTTGCATTTCTAGCAACAAATGATCTGCTGCATTTTGATGACTATTTGTGTGTTATTGTTGTCTCTGTTGTTATCTTTATTTCCTTAGATGCTTGGAAATAATTTACTTTTGGATTTTTCATGAGCACTGAATATTTGTTTATTTTGTCAGTTGTAAAAAGTATCCTTCCATGGAGTTAAGGGGTCTTTTCCAGTATCTCGTTAATCAGTTGAAGAAAGGGATGGGTACAGAGCTCGTTCTTTTACAGGTACCTTTGCAGTCTCAAGTATAATATTTTAATTTAGAGAATAAATATCTTTCAGAAAAAAATTCAAACTAACCAGTGGTTATCATGTGACTGCAGGAGCTTATTCAGCAAATGGCAAACATGCAGTACACTGAAAACATGACTGAAGAACAACTTGATGCTATGTCAGGAAGCGAGACCTTGCGTTATCAGGCCACTCTGTTTGGGATGACGAGAAATAATAAGGTGCATGCAGAGATATTCCTGCTCTTTGCTCATGATTACTTGCATTATTAGTGACCTTTCAATTTGGTCAGAATCAGTTCTAAATGATATAAATCATATGAACTTATTTTTTTGGATCTTTTTTGCATCTGTGATCATTATTACGTTGATCAATGTTGTATGGTTGTTCTATTGTCTTCAAGAGGATTGCTATATTATTCTGCATTCAAATGGGTACACTTTATGTGCATCTGTATACCATGCATGTGTGCGCGTGTGGGGGTGGGTGGATCAGGATAGTCGAAGGCAAGTGGTGCTAAAAGACGTCAAGGTGCTAAAATCCTTGAGGTGCTAGGGTCTTGTTTGAGTGAAGCAAAGTGCTTTCAAATATTAAAATTTTAAAAAACATGTGAGGATAAATAGATATAATTACTAAAAAATAATATAGTAGTCTAAAAACTCTAAATTACATTATTCAAATTTATCTTATCAAATTAATTAATGTAGGTGGACGGAGAAGTGGTTGTTGTCAATTGGGAGGAAAACAAGGTTGAAGGATTCGAGAAGAGGGAGGAGGTATGGGAGAGGGTGATTATCAGTTCGGGTGGCTGTCTGATTGTTGTTGGTTGGGTGGCTGTGGGTTATTATTGGGGTGAAAGGATGATATGGAGAAAGCTATCAACGTAAGGAGAAGGGAAGATGCCAGGGCAAGGCAATTGTCAGCACGAAGGAAGGGGGGAAATGATTGTGATGAGGCAAAGAAGATGGGACGTTGGTGGCTGAGGGAAAGGAAGAGAGAGACAGGGGAAGACGTTAGTTCGGGGGCGGGGAGAGCAAGGGGTGATGCTAGCGGTGGGGGAAGGGCATTGTGGAGAAGCGGGGAAGAGGGAGGTGAAGACACTTGGTTGTGGTGGAGTGGGTGACGACGATGGAGGAGAGATATATGCTGACAATGAGCTCGTTCGAGGAAGATGCTGTTGTAGCCATTCACCGATGGAGGAAGATGTTGTTGTCCCCATCATTTGCTGATATAGAGGAAGAGAGGGAGAGTCATCGTTCGTCGATCAGGTTTCTGTGGGTTGTTGCCGAGGGAGTATGTGTTTGAAGATTCATTGTTCTAATTCCAGATCCAGTGATCTGGCTCGCTTCTGCCCGATTTAAATCAGGTGAGTGCTTGGACCGCCTGATGCTCTGCCCGAGTCTATGTGAAGACGCTTGCATTGCCCACTTATTGAGCGTCAGGCTGTGCCTCACCTCACCTCGCCTGGGCGCCTGAGCACTCGTTAACTTCACTAAGGTGGATAAGTAAAGGATGAACTTCCATTCATGTCATTATTTGTAATCAAGTTTGTCTCCTAGGAAGCTAAACATGAGGATCACACTGTGCTCTCTGTCTTACTGCTGCCTCAATGTTGCCATGCTGTTGCTGCCATGGGTTTTGCCTGTTGGCTTCTACATGTTTAAAATTTTCATTTAATAGATTGTTAGTAGAGGGAGGGAGGTTGAGATAACCTACATGACACCTAAGACTTAATCTCATATGTAGTCCGTTCTGTAAGAGAAATTATATGCTTAGCAGGTTATTCTAACCTCACCTAGATGAGAAAATCTTGGGGTCAGATACATCAATACAAAACACTATCCTTTCTATCTTAACTTCAGTTTAGGATATTTTTTAAAAACTTGATGGTTGTATAAAAAGTGACTTTGGATTATTGAATAGTTTGTTGACATTTTTCATTGAATAGGCTGTTATCATCACAATTATTTGAATTTTTTTGTGATCGTTATGGCATTATAAGTTACATGTTGTAATAAACTGATAATCTATGAAAACCATTATCTATTGTTTTGCCCATGCCATGACCCATAGACTTTCAGAGTTTGCTGCATCACTGTCTCCATGTCATGTTGTCCCATCTGAACATACATGCATGTGTTGGTTTAGCTTTTGCCTTTTATATAATGCTACATCAATATTGTTTTTTGTATCGTTTTGTATTCTCGCTGTTAAAATCCAAATGCAGTAGAAATAAGATCTTGATTATATATGTGATCCGTAAAATATGATTTTATTGTTTCTGGTGTTGTGAAATACTTCTGATGCATCCTTTGAGTGTTGGCAAGTATTTTCTATATTTTTGTGTTAAGAATCAGTGTTCTCATCATTTTTTATTTACTTTCGGCCTACAAATAAACAGAAATACTCATATAATTACTGGAGGGTTATTATTTAGATATTCCTTACTTATAATTGGTCACTTTTGTGGTGCTTTGAAAAATTTATTGTTTATTGCATTAGTGCTGGTATTTGTTATTCTTTGTAGTTATAAGGTTCTTAGTATGCACTATGCAGAAACTATTAATTGTAATGATCATCCATGTCAACATTGGTCTTGATATAATTTAGAAACTATTCTAAATTTTTAGCTGTGTTTGCACCAATATTCTAGTTCACTTTTCTCTTTGAATTTCTAGTCCTGAGCTAGTGTCAGCTATGATATTGATTAGAGTTAATTTATCTTTGATTGTAGCTTCTTTTCACTTGTAGGTATTGAGTAAATCTACCAACAGACTGAGGGATGCCTTGCTACCAAAGGAAGAACCAAAGTTGGCTATTCCTCTTCTAATACTTATAGCTCAGCATCGATCCATGTAAGATGTCTGGTTTCTCTAATTGTTAATACTTATTCTGGTGGATTTGCTTTCTTCCTTTGAAGGACAGTCTCACTCTCCAGAATTGTACATCTACTCTTCTTTCTTCTGCTTGTATCTGCATTGTGTTTGTTGATTCTTGGTATTTTTGGTTGTGCTAATTCAATTTTTGATTTAGTTTAATTTTGATCTCAGAAGTTGCTTAATTGCTTTATGCATTCAGGGTTGTGACAAATGCAGATGCACCATATATCAAAATGGTTAGTGAGCAGTTTGACAGGTGTCATGGAACACTTCTTCAGTATGTGGAATTTCTCTGCAATGCAGTGACTCCATCCTCGACTTATGCACAATTGATTCCTCCACTAGATGAACTCGTCCATAAATACCATCTTGATCCAGAGGTGACATTAGCTCTCTGGTTCACTTATTTTTCTTTTGTTTTGTTGGGTGGACCTTATGTTTATTGTGTTATATAAATATTATATTTTTTTTCTAAAAACTATGTATGCAACTCAGGTTGCTTTTCTGGTGTACCGGCCTGTGATGAGGCTCTTCAAAAAAGCGAGTGGTTCTGAAATTTGCTGGCCTCTTGACATTATTGAACACTCAAATATTCAAAGTGCAGAAAATGAAGTTGAACCCTCTGATTCATCGAATGATGTTGGATTGGATCTTTGTTCACCAAGGAAGCCTATAATGTAAGTTGTGTTTGATTTAAGTTTTGTTGTTAATTTTCTAACTCTCACTCAACAGCTTCCACCTGGTCTCTCTAGGTTTTGATTGTAACTTGTAATAGCTGCTGCAGTCTATCAAATGCTTTGCTTTGTCACATATCTTTTTTGTCCCATAAATATCTGATTATAGGCTGGTGTATGGATGGTGTAAGTTTTTATATATTATATTAATTTTTATTTTTATTCTTTATAGGTGGTCAGATCTTCTTGTTACAGTCCAGTCAATTCTGCCAATGAAAGCTTGGAATAGTCTCTCTCCTGATCTATATGCCACATTTTGGGGACTTACACTATATGACCTTCATGTTCCTAAAGTAAGATATGAATCAGAGATTGCTAAGCAACATGCTGCCATTAAAGCCTTAGAGGAGATTTCTGACAACTCAAGTTTGGCAATTACGAAACGTAAAAAGGATAAGGAAAAAATTCAAGAGGTACTAGATAGATTGACTAGTGAATTTCAAAAGCATGAACATCATGTTGCATCCGTCCATCACCGTCTTGCTCGTGAAAAGGATAAGTGGCTAAGTTCCTGTCCTGACACTTTAAAGATCAACATGGAGTTTCTTCAGCGTTGCATTTTTCCACGCTGCGTCTTCAGCATGCCAGATGCTGTGTATTGTGCTAATTTTGTTCATACCTTGCATTCTCTTGGCACACCATATTTTAACACAGTCAATCATATTGATGTTCTTATTTGTAAAACCCTACAACCTATGATCTGTTGCTGCACTGAATTTGAAGCTGGAAGACTTGGAAGGTTTCTATATGAGACATTAAAAATGGCTTATCACTGGAAGGTATATGAAGCTTTATTTAATCTGTTGAACTGTCTACTTTTCAGTCCAATTTTTTTAAAATTCATGTCAACAAATGTTTCTTCCTTTGCAGAGTGATGAGTCTATTTATGAATGCGAGTGTGGAAACATGCCTGGATTTGCTGTTTATTACAGATTTCCAAACAGTCAGCGTGTAACGTATGGCCAGTTTATCCGAGTATGCTCCTTACGTTGTGTCTCCTTTAAATTTCTTTTGGTGCATATACAACAATAACAACAACAACAAGAAAACCAACAAAATCATAAAATGCCAGCTATTTGGGGTCAGCTACATCGATCTTTTGCTGCCAACATGTGATTCTTTGTTGTTAAGTATGGATCTCATTGAGGTTCTTATTGAAGTTCTTTTAGCAATTTTAGCTCAATGTTTAAAATGAGATTTGCTGATCTCTAGTAGTGTCTTTGAACAAGATACCAAGTATCACATGTAGAAACTGATGATGCAGGCACATCCGCTGTGGGTCTCTCCACAATCTAGTGATTTGATTAGACTTGTTTGTTATTTATTAGGCTTGTTAATTTGTTTCAGCCTTAGGCTCGATTGAAGTATCACATCATATTTCTCAGTCCAGGTTAATATTGTTTTGGATTTTTCACTGATATCTTTTTCTGTATTTTTTTCGTTCTCTTTTTCTTCTTTTAGACAGCAAAATATTTATATGGATTACATATTCTGGTTTGCCTATCTTCCTTGCTTAAATGCTTGTTGTCATTGGGTGTTTCAGTGTTTGGTTAATATTGTGGTTATGGAGTCTGTGAAGTTATTCTGCATGAAAAAGGCAGCTAGGTCTTCTTTCTTGGCTTATTTCTACCATTTTGTTGCTCTTTTCACCCTCCATCTTCTAGCTCCTTCTATTTCCTAGTTTCTTACCCCTCTCCATTCTCTGGTTTTGTTATGCTGCTGCTGGTCATTGACACCAGTGTGGTTTCACACGTGTGCTTCATCAACTTTCAAGGAGATCAAGCTATAGATATCCATCATTTTGCTGTCCTACAAAGAATGGTTGATATCTATGAATATTTCCTTGAGGAAACCATTTGAATCCTTTGTTATATGTCAATATTAACATTTAAATTCTTGTCTACTATCTGGTGCACTTATCTTAAGACATTCAACAAATATATCCTTGCACAAGTTAAAAAAAAATTAAGATAAATCCTTGCACAAGTTCAAAAAAATATATCCTTGCACAGTCAAAACATTCAACAAATATATCCTTGCACAAGTTCAAAAAAATTGACTGTGGTACCTGAACTTGTGCAAGTTCTGCTTTGTTTGGAATTGTATCTATTTGGAAAATTGGTGCTGGTTTCCCATCAGTTCCAGATGTATTGGTGGTACCTGATACATCTCAAGACCTTATTGAGTCCAATAAATCTTATTAACATGCAACCAAGCTATTAGGCCTCTGTTTTTTTTTTTGTTTTAGAGAACTGCTCCAGTAATTCTCTGAACCGATGTACTTGGTGTTTGATTATGTATATGATATTGTTCATAGAGTGACAATTATTAAATAGGTTTTCTATATTGAATTTCAACATGAACCGCAGCTGAAGCAGGAAGCAGTAAGGTCCCAACTATTTGGGTTAAGCTTCATGAAATATTTTCCTTACATTGAGCATTAATGCGGGTGATATCAATAGTTAAACTACGAGCCAATAATTTTTTTATTGGTTCTGGTGAGTTAAGAGTAGGGTTGAATATTCATATAAGATTTGACAAAATTCTACATCGACTGTCAGCTGCCTAATGGAAACCCCTTGCTATTTGCTTGGAACGAGCATTAGCAATAATTTTACACAAGCTCACATATGAGGAGTTGGTTTCTATTTTCTCATTGAAGATTGGGTTAAGCTTGTTTTGTTTTCATAATTTATTTTCTGCTCTGTTTCTTGCCGGATTGTGCTGAATTTTTTATTTTTTTCATGAAGGTACACTGGAAATGGAACACAAGGATAACCCGGTTACTTGTACAGTGCTTGGAATCTAGTGAATATATGGAAATAAGAAATGCCCTTATTGTGTTAACCAAAATATCTAGTGTGTTCCCTGTTACTCGAAAGAGTGGCATCAATCTTGAGAAAAGGGTAAAAGGATAGTACTTCTCCTATTTCATACATTTGCCAGAATTCTCATTTAGCTTATTTTGCGGTGTACACTTTGCAGGTGGCCAAGATTAAAGGGGATGAGAGAGAGGACTTGAAAGTTTTAGCTACTGGAGTAGCTGCAGCGTTGGCTGCTCGTAAGGTTGATCAGAAATTGGGTCATGTTGGACCAAGATTCTATTTTGCAACATTTTCTTTACCAATATAATTTTGTCAAGAGTTTTGAGCATTTCATCATTTTATATGCAGAGCTCATGGGTTTCTGAAGAAGAGTTTGGCATGGGTCATGTTGATCTGAAACCTGCCGGAGCAGCTGCCAAATCACTAGCTGGTAGATTTATCAATGCTTTAACTGGTCGTACTCCAAATGAGGTGACAGACTATAATTCCTACTGCAGGAAATCAGGTGGTTGACCCTTCGAGCACCGTTAAGGACCAGTTGACACTTGCAAAATCTACACCAGATCGAGCAGATGGTGGAACAGTTTTGAAATTGGATTCAACACAACAGAGAGTAAGGACTAGCTTAACTGCAAACGGACAGGAAGCCATTGTTTCTGCATCAGCTGCAAGTAGTAAGACTTCTGGCATTGGAAAAAACACGGATGAAATCATGAAACCGGAGGATACAAGTTCAAAGGCTTATGCAAAGGCTGCTATGGAATCTGAGGTATGTTTAGTTTACAAATGTTGCAGTTCTAATATTGATTTCACTACTGATGATTGCCTTTCGGAAGATATTAATTGGTATATGCTATTCCTTATATGTTTCTGCATGCAAGTGCTTCTATTTGTGTCTGTTGCTGCCAATAGCCTCTAGCATTCTCTTCACATAAAAGAAGAATGTCTATTTAGTTGTTGATTGAGCTGTTGTACTTTTATAGAATGATGGTGCCTTTGACAAGCTTGTGGTTAAATGAAGCAAGTAAATCTGGTTGTGTTCATTTAATTAGGACATTCCTTTACATTTATGTGCATAAACCCCCTGAATTACATTTACATCTTAAATTTCTTATATAGGTCCAAAAAGAGGTAGAGGAATTTTTGAATGATTTATGAGAAGTGATAAACGATTATTTGAATTATACTTGCATGTTGTCCCCAGCAAAGCTTGATAGAGAGTCACTTGGCTAACCTGGAACGCCTGGGTGATAGATTAAAATCACATCTTTTTGGGAGATTTTACAATGAGTGAGGTGTAAACAGATGAAACATGGGCCATCATTTTTACTAGTTTAGTACATTTTTTGAATGCAATCTGACTGGATTACCAGTTCCTTATGTTCCACATTAGTGTCTATTGCAGACCGTCTGAAGAGATAAAAGAAATGTTTTGTTATATGGTATTTCTGATACAATTAAATTTCTCGCCAAACTCTAATTTCTTGTCCGGGTCTGAGAAACTAGCGGTGAAGATCTACAATATTGGGAAACCTAAGTCTCTGTAATTTACGGGATGGAGCTCAATTTATGAAGACCCTTGCTGTCATATTCAATGCTTGCTTATATCTTAGATATTCAACCAAAGAGTTTGTTTCTGATGTACCACATTTATGGATTTGCATTTCTTATAAAGATGTCAGAAGTTAAATCTGATGTTTTTTAGCACTCATGTTATAATGAGGATAAAATGTGGCTATCAACACCTTGAAAAAGCTTTTATGTGCTGAGAATTTTCTGAACTTCAGCAATGTACGGAACAGGCCATAGTCTTGTAATATCTGTTCTTCTTGGCAGATGAGATCTCAGCAAAAGCGAACAATGCACAATTCTATTCTAAAGCCAGCAAAACAGGAGGTCATCAAAGAAGACAGCAAAACTGGAAAATTGATTAGCAGAACTACCGGTCAGCAGTCTTCTTTTTCTGCAGATAAAGATGCTTCATTTCATCCAGCAGATAGCAGGCAAGGTGGAACTGTTGGTGCTTCTGGTGCGACCAATGGCATCTCTGTGTCAGCTTCTGGAAAAATGACTAGTTCCTCAAGAATGATGCTTGAAATGCATGAAACTGTAGAAATTTCTGAGGCATCCATTAAACAGAAGAGAACGGTACAAGGTGAAGAACAAGAAAGATTGAACAAACGCAAGAAAGGAGATGTTGAAGCGAAAGATCTTGAGGGTATGGAAGTTCGGGTATCTGATAAAGAAAGAAGTTATGATACAAGGTCAGTGGATAAGGAGCATGAGAAGTCTTCCACTGAAGAACTGAGTTTTAATAGGTCGTTGGACAAATCCAAAGAGAAAATCAATGAGCGATATGACAAGGACCACAGAGAAAAATTGGACCGCTCTGATAAAGATCTTCATGAGAAATCAAGGGATAGGTCACTGGAGAGACATGGAAGAGAGCGCTCGGTTGAAAAAGTGCAAGAAAGGGGCATGGATAGAAGTCTTGATAGGGCAGCAGAGAAAGCTAGAGATGACAGAAGTAAGGATGATCGGAGCAAATCCCGACATATGGATGTATCCATAGACAAGGCACATCTTGATGAACGTTTCCATGGCCAGAGTTTGCCTCCACCACCGCCATTACCTCCCAGTTTTGTTCCTCAATCTGTGGGTGGTAGCCGAAGAGATGAGGAGACTGATAGGAGAGTGGGTAACACCCGACACATGCAGCGATTGTCTCCAAAACATGATGAAAAAGAGAGGAGGCGTTCAGAAGAAAATGTTTTGACATCCCAAGACGATCCAAAACGTAGAAGAGAGGATGACTTGAGAGAAAGAAAGCGTGATGAGCGAGATGGCTCATCTGTTAAGGTACTTTTAACTCTTCTTCTTTTTGTAAACATTCCTTCTTCCTTAGTCAGAATGTAGTTTAGATTATGAATTAAAATTGTTACTTAAGGATATGTAGTTAATTCACATCATATATTTTACCGTATTGCTCTATATTTTTTATTTTAGTTTATTTGCAGATGGTTCACTTGAAGTAATTTATTTCAGTAGTTGGTTATGAGCTGAATCTTTTATTTGGATTTGAGACACCTAACGACAGGGCCGAGGGACCTTGATATACCTTATACTTGGTTAGCCTGGGTTTTAGATAACAATGATTGCCAAGTACTCTCTGATTACATAAGACATTAATTAGGCAGCTGTAGTTGTGCTTATGCTTGATACCATTTATATTCAGGATAAACTATGTACTGTATAAGAATTTCAACAGACATTTGCAGAGCATATGCAATGTTTAAGGCATTCCACTGTAATCATGGGCCAATTAGAAAACAAGAGTATTCTGTAAATAATAACTTGAAGGGCAATATCCAAGACTTTCCCATGAAGGATCTTGTCAGTTGGAGGTAATACTCCAAATTAAGTTATGTCCCTTGCATCAAAGATAGTTTCATCGGGCTTACCATATACATAAATGGGGAATGGTATAGTGAGCTTCTTGACAGACATCTATCAGTTGTGGGGCATGTCACAGCCATCCTTCACCGATGGAAAGAAAAAGCGCTACTTCAGGTAAATTTTCAACCATTCTAGCAGGAGTCAAGACCTTGGAGTTCAACGAGATGACTGAAATAGTAACATGAATGAAGAAAGGTATGTGTATTTCTACTGTTGAGTGTTAGTAATACCTGTTGGGTTCAACATGATGACTGGATTAGCAACAGGAAAATAGAAAACCTTGTATTCAAAATCTTATGATTTGCTTATGTTTGTGACTCGATGCTGATTCGTTAGCTTTCAATTGCTTAAATGGAGATGTGCTTGTAGAATTCAGACCCTACACTTCTTTACATAGTGCTGTCGTTGATTGGTCAACATCTTGAATGATAAAATTAACATCATTTTGCATGACTGTCTCTAGGTAGATGACAGGGACAGAGATAAAGCTACCATGATGAAGGAAGATATGGACCTGACTGGAGGCTCCAAACGGCGAAAACTTAAGAGAGACCACACGTTGTCATCTGAAACTGGTGGGGAATACTCACAAGTTGTTCCACCACCTCCCCCAGTGGCAATAGCGATGCCTCAGTCATTCGATAGAGAAAGGGCAGACAAAAAAGCAGCCATGGTGCAGCAACGGGCTGCATACATGGATGAAGCATCAAGAATGCATGGGAAGGAAGCTGGTGGCAAAATTAATCGAAGGGAATCAGATCAGTATCCTTATCCTACAGAATTGTTTTTGTATACCTATTTGTCTCTTATTTGCATGATCCTCCTTACATCTAGAAGATTTGTGTTATCTCATTAGCTACTGCCATTAGATTTTTCTTATATATTTATAAAAATCTGTAGTGTACATGAATGATGGATTTGGTCTTGCCTTCTTAATACCTAAACTATGTAGCAGTTTCATGCTTGTAGTAAAATTCTCGAGATCAAGTACACTTTTTTTTAATTCTCAAGGATTAAGTGCAATAAGTGTATATTATGATATATCTTAATTAATTATTTGCATAAGCTTGAAATCATCTCTAGATAACTGATGCTCAAGTTCATTGATTCGGTTGATTTCTTTCATTTCTGCAATGTGTATACCTTGATCTCTACAATCTCAGAATACATGAAAGGGAGTGGGAAGAAGAGAAGCGCCAGAGACCTGAAGCCAAAAGGAAACACCGAAAGTAGGCATATGAGTACAGAGCATTTATGTGTGCTGTTGGTATTCCAGAAGTAGTACCTGATGTTGTCGCAGGCTTGAGCAGCTAACTGCATTTAGTTCTATTGCAATTTTTCTAAAGCTCTGAAGTCTGCATGCAGACGGGCAAAAATAATTTGGTCTGTCCGCTAATTTGGTCTGAAGTCTGCATGCATGCCTCATTGTTTCCTTTTTCTCTTTATTGGGGTTTGAGTGCCATCTCTAGAGTTCCTATTGATGATCATGGCATGAAGGATATCCAGAAGCCGAGTAGCTCATCCGGTGTCTTTTTGGATAAGCACATGATTGCAACAGTGAGGCTTTCAGTGTCATCCAAACTAATCTGTTTTACTCATGGCGAGATTCCTAGGTACAGAAGATGACACCCCGCATTACAGCATTATAACTGTTAAACGTTTAATGTTGCATTATACATAACTGTGTTTTATGGGTTTCAGATTGTCACTGGAGGTCAAGATGTTATTGACCTTTCACTCCATTCTTGCACTCGTGTGAATCATTTGTTGAGTATTAGATTCCTTGCTTAATGATTCACAATGATGCTCGTGTGTAAAATGGCAAGGCGAGCACATCGATGGGCAGGTGCATTTTACAGCTTGTAGTGTTGGATTTTTGGCTCCAATGTTTGTACTCCTCGCTTTCGCCTGTTGTACATGTTGGTTGTTAAACTGAGGGCGACTTAATGGGTCTCTTGCTGTGTCAGTCACCAATATGTCTGAGTGAGCACGTGGTATCAAGATACGCCATACAAACTTATTCTGAATGCTGTCTTGGATGTTGGTTAAATTCTACAGGGATGTGTAGCTAACTTGCAAATGTTATTTTTGTTTCAAATGATCACCATATTTGATACCTGGATTTTCTTATCAAGCTAAGTTATCAATGTTGACTTTGCTAAATCTTTGTTGTTGACCTTTGATTGAACTTTTATTGAAAATCATTAGTTCATATTTTAATTTGATGAAAATTTGTCATCATGCTTGGTATCTATAGAGCAGTCATACGAGACCTGAGCTTGCAACAAGGCTAACCCGTTACTTACGAATAATGCCAGAGCATCTCACGACTTGGGCAACCCTAGTTAAGTTCATGATTTTAGCGTAATGGTGTCTTACGATTTAAATAATTTCTATGAAGTCCATGACATTGTGGTATCAAAGCGGGCAAGCAATTCGAGTATACAATAAAAAGTTTTGTAATTACGTCATGGCAAAGTATCATGGTGAATCGAGCAAGATAAGGGAAAGTGAGATCATTATCCCAAGCTTCTGTAGGTGGGTTGTAAGTGCAAACTCGTTCTTAAGTTGTTGGAGACACTCAAGAAAAGCATGACAATGAGCAAGAAGTTGGTTGTTCTCCGAGTGGAGGAGGTACAATATGGAGCGTTAACTAGAAAAAAAAAAGCCACAAGGAGAGATTAATAACTTAGAAAAATGACTTAATGTTCTTGAAGCGAGTTTTGAGGAATTCTATTAAGGCCAACGAAGATTTTCTAGGGTAGAGTACTCATAAAAAAAAAGTTAAATCTCATATTGAAAGATCGAGTCTCTAGTCAAGCGATTGACAAAACACACCAAAGACTCCATGCAACATCTTCATGAAGTCATGGTGGATCTCATGTCAAGAGGGCTCATTGTTTACAAGGGCTCTTAATGTAGGAGGGAGCAACACCCATGTTACTCTGTCACATAACTTAAGGGAATTCAAGTCGCATTGCTATAGGGGGTGCTAGGGATGCAAATGAGCTTAAAAATTTCTTGTTTGATATGAAAAAGTATTTTCGAACTATAAGGCTTGATTTTGAAGAAACTAAAGTTTTGATAATAATCATGTATCCGAATAGGGAGACAACACTTTGGTGGCAAATAGGTAGGGAAGAGATCCAACAAAATTGATGTTGAGTGGACGTATGGGAGGACTTAAAGCAAGAGTTGACAACTCAATTTCTACCTCATAACATATAGTTCATTATAAGAATAAAGCTGAGACAAGTCTACCAAAGTACCTCTATTCAGGAATACCTAAGGCAATTTTCTATACTGGAGCTGAACATACTGGGCATGTCTAGGTAGCGCAAACTATTCAGCTTCCTCGATGGTCTGAAGCTATGGGCATAATAAGAACTACATTAAATGAATGTTATCAATGTAACAAGCGTAATCGCAGTCACGAAAAGGCTCACTAACTTTATTTTCTCATTTAATAATCTTTTGAAAATCGCTCACCAAAATATTCTTGACGGAAGAAATTCGAGGGCGAGTAAAAGAAAAAGAGTTTCTACAAAGCGTTAAGCTCAAAAGTCAAAACCCCAAAATCTGACAGATACTTTTTGTGCAAAAGACCGCACATGGTGTGGTAGTGCCCATAAAAACAAGCACTAAATGCTTGAACAACATAAATCCTCTCCCCCCAAATTATATAAAGGCATAGTCATCACCTTTAGTTCAAGTAGTTTAAAATCCAAGAGTAATGATGAGGAGTCATAGGACCTCGCATGGACATCAAGTTAAAATCCAAGAGCAATACGTCTATTGAATACGTTATGAGGTCAAATAGGGGAGAACATGAAGATAAAGCCTTAGAAAGTTGGAAGCAACGAGCTAATATACGTGGACATCAAGTTAAATGATTGAACAACCCGTGCGATGGTGGACACAAGCGCTACCCCCAATTTTATTGTTGACTGAGAAGCAATGTAACTTAGGCTGAACATGGAGATAACCCAAGTTGAATGCAAGTAGTGAACTTGGAAGCTAAGTGGATATCTGGGCTGGCAGAGGAGGTACCTATCAAGATCGAGACGTGAAGTGGATGCAAAACATGATAACGGTATCATTGAAAGACTTCTAAGTGATTCTTTGAATAGAGTTTATACACATAATAATGTTGATGCTAATATCGTTCCTAAACTTCTTATGCCCAATGGGAGGTAGTGACCTCTGTGTGATTTTAGTTTCCCGAGGAGGAACCAATAACTAACAACAAATATTGGATTACAACCGAAGAACATGGTACAAAAGGGTGAATTAACTTTTATGGTAGTTGTAAAATTAGAGCTACTTACGTGGAGGCCATTCATAAACTTGTCATGTTGCAAACATTTTAAATGAGTTCACAAATATCATGCCACCTTAGTTGCCAAAAACTCTACTACTACGCAAAGGCGTGAATCATCGTATCAAGCTAGAGCCGAGAGTAAAGCCTCCAGCAAAACCATCATATTGCATGGCCCCTCCAAAGTTGACAAAGCTTAAGAACTGTTAAATGAACTGCTAAGTAATGGTCCCATATGTAGTTCCAAATCATCATTCGGAGCTTTAGTCATCTTCTAAAAGAAACAAGATGGAAGCCTTAGATTATGCATCGATTGTTAGACCCTAAACAATGTGAAAATGAAGAACAAGTATCCCATCCCACTCATTATTGATTTATTCGACTAATTGGGCAAAGCAAAATATTTCTATAAACTCGACCTTTGGTTATGTTACTAGCAGGTGTGCATTACTGAAGGCGACGAAGTGAAGAGTACTTGTGTGACCATATATGAGGCGTTTAAGTTCTTGGTGTTGCCTTTCAGCTTAACCAATGCTCCAACCACACTCTGCACTATCATGAACCAACTGTTCATGGAGTATCTGGATAAGTTTGTGGTCATCTACTTGGACGATATTATCGTTTACAACCAAATGCTCGACAAGCATGTTGACCACATTTGATCAATTTTCAAGTTCTTAGTGAGAACACTTTGTTCATAAAAGGAAAAAATGCTACTTTGCTCGAATAGAGATTTTATTCTTGGGGCATCAAATTGATGATAGTTCTATTCGGATGAATAAATTAAAGGTACAAGCTATGGTAAAAATGGCGAAAGCCAAAGAAGGTACCAGAGATGGGATCGTTCCTTGGATTTGTCAACTATTATCGATGCTTCATAGTTGAATACTTAAAGTACGTAGGTCCACTAATGGAGTTGCTGAAGGAGCAACATTGGCGATGGTTAGATAAATGCAAAGCGGTATTCTAAAGATTGTAGTGTTGGAAGAACTGGTACTCAAATTACTAGACTATAGGAAGCCCTTCGAAGTCCATATAGGTACTTTAGACTTCACTATTGGGAGAGTACTCATATAGAAGGGTCATCTGATAGCCTACAAGAGTCGTAAGTTCCACGAGACCAAGCGACGGTACCCGATGCACGAGCAGGAGATGACAACGGTGGTCCACTATCTATGAGTTTGGTGACACTACCTTCTTGGATCACAATGTATGCTAAGGATAAAAAATATTACATTGAGTTACTTCCAAACTCAAAAGAAACTCTCCCTAAAGCAAACACAATGACAGGACTTTCTAGCTGAGTTTGATATTGTAATGAAGTATAAGTCCGGAAGAGTAAATGGCATGGCCAATGCATTGAGCTTGAAAGTGTAGCTAGTGAATGCCATGCAGCTAGAAGACGGAGGTCAAGCAAGTCAATTGCACTCCAACTTCCTTTCTATGAACAGGGATGGACCGTCCAGTGATCCTCAGGCCTTGATGTAACTAATCAAAGAGGAAAAGATACGACAATTTTGGGTCTAAGAGGGACTCATCTATACAAATGGGAAGAGAGTTTATGTTCCTCGAGCAGATAATTAATATATGAACTCCTGAGAGAGTGTCACGATGTCCTTTGGGCTTGACATTCAAGTATTTGCTGAATGTTGGTTCTCGTCGAGAGGGCCTCATATTGGCCAAAGATGAAGACTAATGTAGAGGAACATGTTCGAACATGCCTTACTTGCCAACAAGATAAGGTAGAGCAATGAAAGCCGATGAGACTTTTGGAGCCATTGCCCATACTAGAAATGTTGCGGGGAAGCATTTCCTTGGATTTAATATTAAGCTTGTCAATAGTACAAAGTATTAGATCGATTCTCATGGCAGACAATTGGTTTTCAAAATATGCTATATTGATGATAAATAATGTGATGAAGTTTTAGGGAATCTTGCGCAATATCATTAGTGGTCAAAATGTATGATTCTTGGGACTATTCTGGACCAAACTATTCAAATTGTTAGAGTCTAAGTTATACTTCTCCACAAGTCTCCACCCCTAAACAGATGGTCAAATTGAAAGAATAAATTTGCTCCTTAAGCAATATATTTGGCATTATGTGAGTGCCAACTAATGAGATTGGGTGAAGTTGTTGAACATAGCTCAATCCTCATACAACTTATAGCAGAGCTCTGTATACAACTTATGACATTATGTGACTCCTCACACCTTGGTGATTAGTTATATTGGAAGTAGTACGTCAGCTTATCACTTTGTAAAAGAATAGTACCGAAATACAAATATTGCATGGGCTTATTTGAAGAAGACAACAAAAAAGATGGAGAATTGGATAGACTTAGAAGGCAACCACAATAGTTTAAAATTGATGACTTTGTGTTGGTGAAGCTTCAACCAGCATCACTTGAGTTATTAGGCATAAAGTTCACAATAGATTAGTGCACAAGCATGAAAGACCATTCCCAATTATTAGGTAGGTAGGTATTGTCTCCTACAAATTACAACGGTTAGCGTGACTCAAAATTCATAATATCTTCCATGTAATAAACTTGAAAGCCTATAACTCAAACCTAAAAAAACTTACTAAAGTGCTCCAACCCACTAGAGCCTCCTACGAAAAATGAGTTGAAACCATTTTAGCAGATCACAAGACAAAACTACTTAACGGAGTAGAGTAAACTAAATACCTGGTGAAGTGGCAAAAGATTCCTCGAATAGAAACTAGTTAGGAGCTTGAAACACAAAAAAGTAGTCATCAAAGCCTATCAGCAAGCGTCTATAGTTTATGTGGGGAAGAATGTCATGAACGTTTATTACACACTCGCAACATCTTCGTCAACTAACCATTCATCACTTGTGTGTGCTTGTATAGATGCTTGGTGGCATACTTTATCTTGAAATTTTATGTTTTTGCATGAAAACAATAAATAAGAACAGATTGCAACGCTGTTGTGGACTTACGATTATTTGTTTTATCTTCTAAAATCCTTATTTTTTCCTTCCTTTTTTTTTTCTTTTGTAAGTCGAATGTTTGTTGAATTGCTTTTAATGTTATTCGTGAGATGTTACGGTGCTTCATTTCAAACTAATTAATTTGTTCTTTTATCGATCCTATGAAACCTAAGTAAAATTATAATTAGATTGATTTTTTAACGGACAAATAACGCAATGTCACCTTATGACTTACGCAATCTTAACTAAGTCTGTAACTTTGACATGATATTATCTGACGATTTAAAGTAAGCCCATAATATCGCAGCCACCTGCGTGCCATTCTTGTGGCAGAAGTTGACTATGAATTAGATATCAAACTGGCGTTGTATTAGTCTTCCAAATAAAATAAAACACTACATGTTTCAATCAGTGACTAGAAAATTTTGCCACTGTGCTGTTCAAAGCAGTGATGAGGTGTCATCAGTCGTTTCATACACAACTAGTTCATATAAACCAAGTAAAAGTTCGATCAAAGTCAACTAACACGTATGAGAAAATACTACGGTGTCAAAGTCCATACAAGTCGACGTCCCATGGAAATTTCAAAGCTACGTCCAATTGCAACCCATGACTCCTGAAAAATCTACCATTACAAACACAAGTGAGAAAAATACCAAAAAAAATTTTTGATTGGTCCCGTTGAAACATCCAAATTGATTAGTATATTATTGTAGGATGTGTCTCAGGCTCATACCCACGTAATATTATTTTTAATTTTTTAAAGAGATATATATATTTTTTGTTAGTCAAGATAATAGATTTCAACTCTGGATTTATCGGTATAATAGATTTCAAAGACTAAAGTAGTTCGTCTTGCATTATCAATAATACTTTAAATTCAAATTATTTAACTCCTAATGATGAAAACTTAAACGTAAGAGGGACTGTCCTAAAATTGAATGATGAGTCGCTGACCAGTAGAAAAATCTTCAAGCTTATTGCAGACTTTTACTTGTTTAGTAGAAGGGAGCAATATTTAGCTTGAAAACCCTTATAAGATCAATTATAATGGTTCTCATTTAGGTGGTTGTATGATTATTAGTTTCAATACCCATAATAATATTCATATAACCAAAAGAACAAGCTAATTTTTTACATTGAGCTCGTAAATAAATTAAAACTTATTTATGAGGTGGAGGTCGAGTGTTTGTAATGTTCTGAGAGAGAGAGACCCAACATTTTACAAGTGTTTCTCTCTGTTCTTGACGCTTAAAACATAGTTTTTTTGTAGTGCAAACGAAGAGAATAATAGTCTGTATTTTTTGTGCATGTTTCTAAATCACACGGGAAGAAGAGGCCGTTTTAGTCCCTTGAAATCCGTGGTGTCGATGCACTCATCCTTCCTATAGCCATTCAATAGTCGAAGGAGAGCGGTGGTCTTCTCCTTGGTCGCCTCGCCACACCCAACCTGCAGCAGAAGCAAGAGCTTGTGGAAGGCTCCCGCTCGTTGAGCCTCTCGCAAGCATCTCCCTCTCCCTTCTCCCTCTTCACCTTCCCCCTCCTTGCCGCTGCAGAGCTTCCACAGGGCCGAGACCACGAACTCGGTCGCTGTGTCCGACACCCGGAACATCTTCTTCACCAGCACCGGCGTCGTCAGCGCGTGACCGTATGCCTGCTCCCTGCCGCCGTCGCACCCCACGAGCGAGTCCAGCACGGCCAGCAACTTCTCGCACATGCTCTTCTCGGCGTCGACGAGCGTCTCTATGACCACGGGCACTAGTCCCATACCGACCACCCGCGACGCCGTCTTCTCGCTGTAGTTGGTTAGGTAGAAGACGGCGACAAGGGAAGCCTTCGTGGTCTGAGGGAGGACGGGCTCTTTGATGAGCTTCACCAGTGCTTCCACCAGCCCAGCCGTGTCGGCAATGCCGTCCTCTCGTGCTTCGCCGCACGCGAGCAGCTCCTTCACCACCACAGCCGCATTGAGCCTCGCGACCAGATCCCCGTGCTTTAAGATCGACACGAGACAGGTCAGGGACTCCGGACTTCCGACGTGCGAAGCGGCCTCCTCGTCGAGCGGTAGCAGCGTCGTCAGCGCGGCCAAGATCTCCTCCAGCACCTGCGTCTCCGAGCCGTCGACAGAGGAACCAACGGCAAATGCACCGAAAGCGGCGGCCAGAGCCCGCCCGGTGCCATTCGACTCGAAGCACCGCCGGTTCCGCTCGCCCTCCCTCACCGAGCTCCTGACCTTCGCCACCAGCTGCCCGCACCGAGAGCGGTCGCGCCGCCGGCTGGCCGAGACGACCTCCGACACGATGTCCATGACCTGGGCCTTGGTGATGGGGACCTTGGGCGTGGGAATCCTCTCGATTCCGTGGGATCGGTCGGCGACGCACCAGTCCTGTATCATCTTCCGGATGGAGTGGTTGGGGATGAGGTCCTCGTCCTTCAGCTCCCGGTTGGTGACCGGGCACGTCGCGTTCCCCATCTCGAGCCACGCCTCGATGCTGGCCCGGTCGTAGGTGATCCCGGTCGACGCCGTCACCGGGTCCTTCATCAGGTCCAACGATATGGGGCACCGGAAGTGCGTGGGGATCGAAACCTCGACGCCGGAGATCCTTTTGACCGGCTTGCTCTTCACCGGGCTGGACCTGCGGCTTCTCGATGGCAGGGCCATGAGCGACGACGAGCTTGTTGGAGAGAGGAAGGGCGTGGATGCTGTTGGGGGACTCGGAATGGAAGAGATGGGAGGGAAGGGTGAATCTATATAAGGCTGGTGGGTTGTTTGCAGGAAATCGTTCAAACACGAGTGTCGACGAGAGGTTTGGAAGTGTTGGGGGGAATTAAGGCTATGGATTTTGAACGTTGACCGTTGAAGCTTGAACGTTTAAAAACGCGGGCAGGAAACGGTAAGAACGAAGCCTTCTTTTTCACACATCAACCCAACCTGTTATGGCATGATATGTATTTATTGTTGGACGTTGAAGTCAGCTTTACAGTAGTAGAAGAAAAATATATATAAATATTATATATTTTGAATCCTTTCTTAACTTAACTATTAGAATCAACAAATTATAATGCTGTAATGGTTTGGAATAGCGACACATGAATCTTTTCCATCATTAAGCTATCGAGGAAAATATTTATAACTACTATTGATGAATAGAAGGGAAGAAGAAAAAGAATACTACTACCTGAATGGTGGGTAGTATTCCTTATTTCTCTCTTCTGTACGAGTCCACGTTTGCTCGTCGGATGTGAATCGAAGAACGGAATTAAAAGCATTCAATAAACTTGCGTTGATTCGTACGGAGTCAACGTGTGTACTTGGTCATGGTCTTCTTGTCCTAGTCAACTGCATTGTCCAACAAAAGTACCCATTTTACAGGCAAAAGTAGGTACTCAACGAACATAAAGCATCTCCATTGGTGCCTTCTTGCCTACATATACGAGGTATTTTTCTTGGTAGGATTAGTTGGTAATTATACTCGTACCTATCGGTATCCCACCTATCTATTTATTATTCTATTGGTTATATGTCGAAAAAGTAGATAAACAAGTAAAATTATCCTATTTTTTATACAATTTCTATTGGTTTGGTGGAGAGAGAATGTCGGTCACAGGAGTTAGATTTAGTGATACAATACTTCAAAACTTGAATGGGGGTTTACATATGAGAACAACTATGGTTTTTTTATTTTATTTTTCTCTTGAATTTTTATCACAAATGGTTATCAACATGCATCTCTTAGATATTTTCTCTAAAATTAGAGCAAATGGTTACCATCATCCATCTCTTGGAGATTTCCTCTATCGTGGAAAATCTCTTTTTTTATTTCTGATAATTTAAAAAAATCATCATCTATGTGTAAGATAACTCTTATGAAAATAGAAGTGAGGATTAAAGGCACATGTAATGCATTGGCTCCACACATATTTATACAATGTCATGAAAGAAGATTTTCCTCAATTGATCAACGAGATCTTCTCATTCAGTCAAGAAAATCTGAACGGCTAATATGTCCCCGCAAGATCAAGCTCCTGTTAAGGACGTCAATCTTAGATCGATGTAAGGAAAATAGTTTGCGGGCCAGAGACTTTGTGAGTGAGTCAGTTAGTTAATCAATCATATGAATATGAGAAACACATAGCTGCTGGTGACCGACTTGATCTCGCACGAAATGAAAATTGATAGCAACGTGCTTCATGCATGAGTAGAAGACCGGATTGATACAAAGGTAAGCATCACCGATGTTATCACAATAAATGATAGGCGCAGAAGCAGAGGGAATGTGAAGCTCCTTAAGCAAGTTAGTGATCCAATTAAGTTCGATAGTAGCAGTGGCAATAACATGATATTCAACTTCAGTTGTAGACCGGGTAACTGTATTTTGCTTCTTAGAACTCCAGCTGATTGGATTAGCACCAAGAAAAATAATATATCTTGATGTAAATGTTCTATCATCAATATTTCTGGCCCAATCAACATCGGCAAAAACATGAAGTTGAAAGGGAGAGTGTTTGCTAAGAAAAATGTCATGACCGATGGTCCCCTTAAGATAACACAGAATGCGTTTGATAGCAATCCAATGCAAAGTAGACAATCGATGCATAAATTGTGATAATTTATTAACTACAAAGGAGACATCTCGACGGATAATAGATTGTAAGGAGCTATATATTCAATAACAAATTTTGAATGTATTTTGTCTATGAGTGAAAGAGTCCAGAAGACGTAAACGTAACCTCGACACCGAGAAAATAGCTCAGATCACCAACTTGAATGGGGGTATACATATGAGAACCATTATGGTTTTTTTATTTTTAGTTTCCACTTGAATTTTCATCACAAATGGTCATATCATTCTTCTAAAATTATAGCAAATGGTTACCATCATGCATCTCTTAGAGATTTCCTCTATTATGGAAAATATTATTTTTCTTTGTTTTTGGTAATTTAAAATAAAAGTGAGACCTCTATTATGGAAAATCTTATTTTTCTTTGTTTTTGGTAATTTAAAATAAAAGTGAGTAAACTCTGTTGAAAATAGAAGTGAGGATTAAAGACACATGTGATACATTAGCTCCACACATATTTATACATGGCTGGGAAGGAAGATTTTCGTCAACTGATCAACGAGATCTTCTCATTCAGTTAGGAAAATCTGAAAGGCTAACATGCCCCCGTAAGAGCGAGCTCCTATCAAGGACATCGATCTTGGATCGATGCAAGGAAAATAGTTTACGGGCTAAAGACTTTGTGAGTGAAGCAGCTAGTTGATCAGCCATATTAACATGAGAAACATGGAGCTGCTAGTGGACGACTTGATCTCGCACGAAATAAAAATCGATAGCAACATGCTTCAAGTAGGAGTGGAAGACTGGATTGACACAAAGGTAAGCAGCACCGATGTTATCACAATAAATGACAGGCGCAAAAGCAGAGGGAATGTGAAGCTCCTTAAGTAAGTTGGTGATCCAATTAAGTTCGGCAGCATCATTTGCGATAGCATGATATTCAGCTTTAGTTGTAGACCAGGTAACTGTCTTTTGCTTCTTAGAACTCCAACTGATTGGATCAACACCAAGAAAGACAATATATCTTGATGTAGAGGTTCTATCATCAACATTTTTGGCTCAATCAACATCGACAAAAGCATGAAGCTGAAAGGGAGAGTGTTTGTGAAGAAAAATGTCATGATTGATAGTCCCCTTAAGATAACGCAGAATGCATTTAACAGTAGTCCAGTGCAAAGTAGACAGTCGATGCATAATTACGATAATTTATTAACTACAAAGAAGACGTTTCAACGGGTAAGAGCTAAATATTGTAAGGAGCTAGATATTCAATAATAAATATTGAATGTACTTTCTCTATGAGAGAAAGAGTCCAGAGGACGTAAATGTAGCCTCGACACCAAGAAAATAGCTCAGGTCACCAACTACCTACCGGTATTGAATAGGGTCTGTAGCAGGACTATCATCATATAACTTGAGTGATTCACTAGTAGATAGGGGAGTGGTAACTTCTTTTGTGTCCTATATGTTCATATTGAATAACAAATCTTGAATGAACTTTCTCTATGAGAGAAAGAGTCCAAAAGACGTAATTGTAGCCTCGACACCGAGAAAATAGCTCAGGTCGCTAAGATCTTTAAGAGAAAATCTGTCGACCAATTGATTGATAAATGCATGAACCTCCATAGGTTTATCACTTGTGACAATAATATAATCCACATAAACTAGAAGATAGATGGTGCCCCGATGTTATTGGGGAGACATCAGACTTAGAGTTGATGAAGCCAACTAAAGACAATAATAGACTAAGTTAAGTATACCAGGCTCGTGCAGCTTGATGGAGTCCATAAATGGCTTTTTGGAGTTATAGACATATTGATATTGAGAATGTATAAAGTCAGGAGGTTGCTCCATAAAGACATCTTCAGTGAGAGTCCCTTGTAAAAAGGCACTGTTAACATCTAATTAACGTAAGCACCAGCCTTTGGAGATCACCAAACTTAGGATAAACTGAATTATAGTACGTTTGACAATAGGACTAAATGTCTCGATGTAGTCAACATTAGGTCGTTGATAAAATCTCTTGGCCAAGAGACGTGCTTTATAGTGAGCAATCGAATCATCGGGGTTCGTTTAATTCGAAAGACCTACTTGCATCCGATAATATTTTGTATGTGGTGAGAAGAGATAAGAGTCTATATAGAGTTATGAAGGAGAGCAAGATACTCCTCACACATGGCATTACGCCAATGTGAAGATTTTTTGGCTTGAGTAAAAAATGTTGGTTCAGCAGAGTCGAGGGAAAGTTTAACTAGCATGTAAGTCAAAAACTTAATGTGATTTAAAGACACTACTCTTGGAACGAGTTTGCATTGGATGCCAGGGGGTTATAATAGTATTAGGTGGTAAAGGCTGAGGGTTATCACAGGTTGAGTCATACAAAAGGATCACGGAAGTTCTATGGTGAGATGAGACAAAGGTTGTGGTTCTAGAGGTAATTACGCAGGAAGAGAAGTAACCGGTGGAGAGAATGAAGGAATAAGTTACTGAACAAAGGTAACAAAAGAGTGTGGATCCGGTAGAGATGCGTCTGAGGATGAAGGTATGTTGTAGTGATCGAATGGTATGATAAATTGCTTGTGATCTCAAAAGAAAAAAATAGACTATACAAAAGTGACATGTCTGAAAACTTAGTAGTACGAGGGTCATAACATCATAAGATATTATGTTCAAAGAAGTATCCAATTAAAATACAAGGTCAAGATCTAGATTGCATTTTGAGGCATAGGGAAGGAACGATGGATAACAGAAATAGGCAAATACCTTTAATGTTTGCAAATTAGGACATTTATAAAATAACTTTTCAAACATTGATCGATATTGTAGGATAGGAGTAGGCATACGATTAATAAGGTAGACAATAGTTTGAAATACTAATGATCAAAAAGTTGATGGCATAAAAGCCTGATGGAGCAATGTTAGGTCAGTTTCAACAATTTATATATGTTTACGTTCGACAGAGTCTACTAGTTGAGGAGTATATGGAGGGGACTTGAGATGTTGAATGCCTCAAATGGACAGACAAGATGCAAGGGCTTGATATTCATCCCCACCATCAGAATAGACTGTTTTAATTGTAGTGTGAAAGTAGTTATCGATCAAGTTATTAAAGTTGGAGAAGGCAACAGTGACTTTAGACTTATGACAGAGAGGATATAACTATGTGTAATTTATAAAATAGTTTATAAAGATAATATAGAATTTGAATTTGTCAAAAGAAACAATTGATGAAGGACCCCAAACGTTAGTATAAATAACTTCAAATGGTTTAGAGTAGGACATAAAGGATTTACCAAAAGTAGTTGATCACTCATATTGCTAAAACAAGCGTCACAGTGAAGAGAATAGTGGGAAAGCAATTTTTGTTGGATAGAAGGCGAGGGATGACCAAGACATCGATACCATATGCGATCTGAGCAGCAGTTGAAGAGTTAGCAGTAGGTTGAGTGAGATACAAGGCTGACGGTCATTCATAGATGTTGTCTTTATTCGGGCCTCGAACTGAGGATGCCCCCGTGCTCAAGTCTTTAACAAGAAAATAATCAGGAAAAAATTCAATAGAAGTATGATTTTGTTTGCAGAATTGAGAGATGAAAATAAGATTTCTTTTAATGTGGGGTGCACGTAAAACATTATCGAGTGTGAAAGAAGCGGTATGTGAATTAAACGTTGTAGAACTAGTATGAGTGATAGGAATTCCTTTACCATCACCGATGATGATGTTTTTATTTTTGTCATAGTGATATGGCGGGAAGCACCAGAGTTCATAATCCAATTGGACTGACTATCAGACGGAGTAGTCATAACATTTGTCTGAGACCAGTCTTTTCCATCATTAAGCTATCGAGGAAAATATTTATAACTACTATTGATGGATAGAATGGAAGAAGAAAAAAAAGAAAAAAAAAGGCACACAAAAAAGAATACTACCTGAATGGTGGGTAGTATTCCTTATTCTCTCTTCTGTACGAGTCCACGTTTGCTCGTCGGATGTGAATCGAAGAACGGAATTAAAAGCATTCAATAAACTTGCGTTGATTAGTACTAAGTAGGATTAGTTGGTGGTAGGGCAAATAATGGACAGTTTCGTCGCATGCCACATCTTCAGCAGACTCAGCATAGCCTCAACCGACACCTGGCGCAGGTATGATTAACTTGGCACAGGTACATCTAACCTGACGCAAGTATGATCGATCTGGCGTAGGTATAATCGGCTTAGCATAGCGACAGTGCAAACCCCGCGCACGACTTCATCAAGTACGAATGCAGGATCGACAATGACTTACGAACCATATGGGAATGTACAACATTACAGTAAAGAATGTCAATAACATTAAATACATCATGTAAAATTGACCTCCGGCTGGTAGGTATAAAAGCTACCTTGGAGGCTATAAAAAGGGACTTTTGGCTATCCTTTGAAACATTATAAATATACTCTATCTATATCGCTCCTCGGTCAGTGGTACTAACTCGATCGTCAAAAGGGTCACATCGGACACCCCTCCCCGACGTGGCCTTTGTGCAGGGATCTTCGACTGACCTGATGTGAATCCAAAAATAAACATTATTGACCCGAGGTGAATCCTAAAGCCAATATTATCGAGAACGAAGCCAGGAGCGCATAACCTCAGACTTTCCCTAAGTTATGCTCCCTTCTCCTCCCGGAAGCTGACGCGGAGGAATTTGTGCACACGGATATGACTTAACCGTACTTACTTAGCGGGCATGACATAAAGTTTCACGACAGTTGGTATTATACTCGTACCTATCTAATTATTATTGTATTAGTTATACGTCAAAAAATCAGATAAAAAAAAAGTTTATCCAAATTTTTGTATAATTTCTACTGGTTTGGTTGGATGATAAAAATGTAGTGTTTGTACAAGCATTGGTGGAGAGAGAATGTCAGTTGCAGGAGTTAGATTTAGTGATACATAGTTCACAACTTGAACAGGGGTTTACATATGATAACAACTATGGTTTTTTATTTTTAGTTTTTTCTTGAATTTTTATCACAAATGGTGATATCATTCCTCTAAAATTATAGCAAATGGTTATCATCATGCATCTCTTAGAGATTTCCTCTATTGTGAAAAATCTTATTTTTTTTATGTTTTTGATAATTTAAAAAAATCATCATCGACGTATGAGCTAACTCAACATAATTCAAATTGAAAAACATAAAAACATATAAAATGACTTCGAGATGACCCTGAGATAAAAGTATCGAGCTCTCAAGGTGGTGTCATTTGTACTAAAATCAATATTGACAAAAATTTTTCGACTCAATCCCCTTGACACTCAAGTTAATTATGGAGGACAAAAAAAAAGAAAACTCCTTGATGCAACATCAGAGATTTACTTTTATACATTATATTGGAAAGGATAATTTGTAACAACTCCAACTTGTAAGGGGAGACAGCTCCGAATGATCTAATTTTGGACTTTTGTTAATGCCTGTGATCTAAAGTGTCTTCCAAAAGCCAAATATGTCTGCTTGGTGCAGGAACTCCCAAGTCCCATCCCTTTATGTGCATCCAAGTGATAGCATGTGTATCCCTTTAAAGTGACCCATAAATGGAGCAGTGGATCTCTTTTTTCTAGTTATCCATGTTGTCATGGTGGTGGTGGTGGTGGTGGTGGCGAGATGTAGATGACAAGAGAGAGAGCATCTCAGTTGTTAAAGGGACTGACTGCATGCATGCATGCAAGCTCACTTTTTCTCCACCAAAATTCCACAAGAAAAGAGACTGCCATTGTTCTGCCACCTCTGATCTCATCTCCCCTTCTTCTTTCTGTGACAAGAGGAGGCCATTTCCCGCAGCCAAGTGCTCGTTCCCTCGGCCCATTTGTCTACCATAGTCCTGTTCTGGTGCAGTTCTGAGTGTTCTTGAGCTCAGGAATCTTGGCTGCTTGTGTCTTCGTGTTCTGTCTGCTGGATGCTACCTGTTCAGATCTATTTCTTCTTTGCTTATTACCATCTCGATGGATCATTCATTCCAAGCTTTACTTCATTCTTGCCAGCAATTCGATGCCTTATTTCAGCTGAAGGAGGCCTTAGCCTCATCGACAAAAATTTCCGCCCAACATGAACAGTTCCAACCCAGAAGAAGCATCATCAGATGTCTTGGAAGAAGCAAGCAGTCGAGCGGCTTCCGATATGTGTGGCCAACAGTCTTCTCCTACTCCTCCGCTCATCTCTCTCGATCCCTCTCTCACCATCAATGCAGGTCCAACAGCACCGAGCACTAGTGAAGACGACAGCGCACCGAGTTCACAAAGAGTCTTCTCCTGCAGCTACTGCCGACGCAAGTTCTTCAGCTCTCAAGCCCTCGGTGGCCATCAGAACGCTCACAAGAGGGAACGAACGCTCGCGAAGAGAGCACTTAGTTCGCATGCATTTCTTCCACGCAGTCATGCCAGCATTGCGTCTCTGCGCCTTCACGCTTCTACTCTCCGATCACTGGAGATCAAGGCACACTCATCGGTGCATCCGAAGTGGAGAGAGATCCATGGCAGCAGCAGAAGGTGTGGAAAAGGCTTGCTCGAGCCGAGGCCTGTCTTCCGGGAGGATGAGGAGATGAAGTTCCGTTGGCCTGGAAGCTTTAGGCCAATGGCAGGTTCAAGTTCTGAACCGGTGGAGGATTCAGATGTGGCAACAGGGGATCAGCAGCCGGTAGAGGAACCCGATCTCGCTCTCAGACTCTAAGCGCAGAAGCTGGCATCTTCTCTCCGAAAGCTTTTGTGTTCTTGATGTGTCACTCATGAACAATAATTCTGTGCTTCTCGGTGTGATGATTGATATATGTCTCCAAGAGAAAGATTTTTTTTTACTTCCGCCGACTAATTTATCTGATGAATTGAAATAAATCATGATCATTCGGAATTGTTTTACGAACAGAGGAAAAGTTAAAAGATGAGAACAATAATACTTCATCAAAGATAAAAAGAAGAACATCAGAAAGGAGTGGGGCAACGCAAGATCCCACCGTGTGGTCGTCTTCTAAAGCGAAGAAGGTCAACCGAGAAGCTTCCCCTTTGGGAGATGATGTTGGATGGCAGAGTCAACCCATCATCACCGTATGATGCTGGCGGTAAGCTGTTGTGTTGTGGTTCCTTCTTCTTGCTCGATTAGGATAAGCCTGTGAGCATGATGTTGAGGGAGGATGAAGCAGGCAGGAGAATCTTCCATCTCCTCCTACTCCTTCATGAAATAGGTTTGACAACAACAACTGCTGCTCTGCCGACGCGTTGACAGCAAAATAAACCACAGCGGTCCAATCAAAAGTCAAACGGTCAAAATTTTCCTATAAAAAATCAACATTTTATGCTACACCTAAAGAAAAAATTTTAGACATTGCGAAGACGTGAATGTTTTGAGGATTGATGGTGAGATTTTGGGAACCAAAGCTCATCTTTACTACTTTCGATTTGAAAAGAAAAAAGATATAATGTTGCTACTTTGGATTCATTTGGCTGTAATATTCACATGATTTTAGCAAACAATTATTTCTCAGGGTGTCAGGAGATGGATGAGAATGGCGAGGGGGCGGGGGGAGGGGAGCAAGTCCAAGCTGGTCTGTCAAAACAGGGGGGCCGTCCGACCATCTCTTGTTTCTTCTGGCCCTGCTCCTTCCTCCCCCCACCCCATACACATTGTTCTCTCTCCTCGATCCAAACGAAACACCTGCATTTATGATGATACCAACATTTGGTTGACAATTCTAGCCTTCTGGATCGATCAAAAACCTATCTTGTTGCCCTCTCGGTCTCTTCCTCCCATTTATAGAGGGAGGGCTCCTCTGACCCCCCACTCTCTCTTCTGTGGTTTGGTTCTCTGTCCTTGCGAGTGAAAAAGATTTTTCCTTTCCTTGGTTTTTCCACTAGATTTAGCCCACTTGCGAACATTTACATTGCAAAGATCTCAATTTGGAATCTTAAAAATCCGATCTTTCCATCTGCATCCGGGACCGCAGACTGCTGGGTTCATCGTCGCTTCCCTGGTAAGTTTCTGAATCTTGGCAAGTGAAAGGGTTTCGTTACTTTTTCTGTGAACGCTAGACTATAATTCTCCCGTGTTGCCATCGGTTTTTCTACCAGAGTTTGTTTGCCTACTTCTGAACATTTTATATTGAGAAGATCTGAGCTAGGAACCCTAAAAGTCGGATCTTTCCCTCTGCATCGGGGAACGCAGGTTGCCGGGGTTCGTTGTTGCTGGGATTATATCCTACTTTTCGTCTTTTCCTTGGTTGTTTGATCGGGTATTGCTGTTGAGATTTCTACAAAACATGTTGCCTTTCTGTTGCTCTTTGGTTACTTTGGCATCGATTTGCCATTTCTCATGTATTTGATCTTTCCGTGAAGGGGGAGGGGTTGATGGCATCGATGAGATGAATCCAATGTGTCGTCCGATGGGTTGATCGAATCGATATAAAAGTTCGAATTTTCTTGTTTGGTACGATCAGCAATTTCGTCGGACTTCTCCTCGGTTCTTCTATCATCCGCTTCCATGGATGACGATGGTGGATTGGGCATCCGGAACTGGGGGTACTATGAGCCGTCGTCGAAAGGAAACCTTGGACTGCGGCTCATGTCTTCCATTGTGGAGCAGGATGCCAAGCCCCTTTTGTCGAATGCTGGGTTCATTCATCGGCACTGCAGCATTCCGGAGCCAACAGCTCCGGTGGATTTTGTGAGTGATGGATGGTTTCACCATAGCAACGACAGTAGCAAGAATGACTATGTGAGAGACGGGTTGATGCGCCATACCAACAACAATAGCAAGAATCTCCACATTTTGCCGACGAGCAACCAACACCACCCCACTTATGGCGTGCTCCCTGAACCCCCCACCATCGAGAACGTCCAGATGCTGCAACATCTGGAGCTGCAGTCCAAGGATGACAAGGTTCCGATGACAGATGAGACCGTTGTTAGAAATGAGTCTCCTTTGAAGAAGGCGCCCAGGGGGCGTTCGCAGAAACCCCCAAAGCCAAAGAATCCTAAGAAAGTCACTGCACCAAAAGATGAGGTTGCCAATGGTTCAGCCTCACATGGGAAGTCTGGAAGGAAGAGCACAGGCATGGTCATTAACGGGATCAATTTTGACATCTCGAGGATTCCGACTCCAGTATGCTCTTGTACAGGAAAGCAACAACAGTGCTATCGATGGGGAATTGGAGGGTGGCAGTCAGCGTGCTGCACCACCAGTGTGTCAATGTACCCCCTTCCGATGAGCACGAAGAGGCGGGGGGCACGCATCGCTGGCCGAAAGATGAGTCATGGTGCATTTAAGAAGGTGCTGGAGAAGCTGGCTGGAGAAGGGTACAACCTTTCTAATCCAATTGACTTGAGGACATTCTGGGCCAAGCATGGTACCAACAAGTTTGTGACTATCAGGTAAAGACGTCGGCTGGCTCTATCAATCTGCCTTTGCATTGGATCATTGTTTTCATGGTGTTATTACTTTGTGTCCTGCAGAGGTTCTTCGATATAAGTTTGAGCAAAATTTTCTTGTATCCGCCAACTTAACAAGGTTTTTTTAGGTTTACACACTGGGGTTATATGTGCAACTTGGTTTCTTCCCTTGCCACTGAAACTTGTAGTTTTAATAGAGCTGCCTATATCTTACGGTTTTCTCATCTAATGAATTGTATATCATCATCACCTGCTTCTTACTTGTAATGATTCAGTCCATTACATTTAATGTTTTGGCAATTTATCTTTGATGGTTGCCTTATATCTATGAAGTTTTATGGTTATTTTCCTGTTGTAGATTCTTAATGGTTTGTGTATTTATCCTTAACCATGTTAAGTGCTTCAAATTAGATCGCTTAAAAGTCAATTGCTTTAAAGTAGTTTAGGCCACCTTCTGCGATCGTCCAAAGGCCTAGGTGCTTCATATGTATCTGTCGCTTTAGTTCCACTAAATTCCAAGAAAAACATTTAATAGATGATGAATATAATAATGCAATTTTCTGCTGACATTTATATTTTTGTGCACTCAGTGGTAGGAAAAACATTGATAGACCTTGCTGTGAAGAACTTGTGCTCAAACATTTTTGCACTGGGTTCTGTTATATGGAGAAGCTTAACCTACTTTGCTTCTAAAGCAGACTATGACTAGTTTCCATATCTACAGATATCTATGTTTCTAGTATTGGTTTTATCTTCAGTTTTGACAGTGGTTTTAGCCATTCTGGTTAAGATGTTACTTGTTTTAACTAATACAGATTGGGGATTATTAGTTTTAATAGAAATATATATTAGAAGTTCACTTCATCGAAATAAGTAGTGATCACTTTAGCCAGTATTTTTTGGCACTAGCAGTCTTGTTTGATCCATATCGGTTCCCATGATTATTTTGGCTGTAACAATTGATCCAGACTCAACCTGAAACCAGAAACTTGGTGAGAGTTTCAGATTACGAACATCCTTTTCAATTAAAATAAGTATAGACCTATTCAAATCAGCACCGTCCGCATATGGTTTGAAGTCTATATATATGTATGTATGTACGTATGTGTGTGTGTATGTATGTCTACATATAGGTATGTATTTATGTATGATCTTCTACTGACAGTTCCATAAACAACAAACACCTATTCCTTAACATACATACATATATATATATATATATGTATGTATGTATGTATGTATATATATATATGTGCATCAGAATAATTATCTTCTACTGTGGAATGATCTTCTACTGACAGTTCCATATTTAACATGAGTTAATGGTTTCAGAATAATTATTAGAAATCAAACTCGAGATGGAATAGATGTATGTGCATCACACTTATGTCGGCTGAGTTAATTTAAATTTTACCAAGTTGTAAAAAATTGCTCATGTTCATTTGGAAAGAATGGTACTCTATTGTTTGAAGGGTTCTACACAGATACATTAGGTCATGCGGATCAGCTCTCTAGGTGGAGAACTTATATGAGGAAATTTCAAATACTTTAATTAAACCATCAATCCAGAGGCTTGTTTAGCTTCGTATGTATTTTTTTAAGGATCGTAGAGCGAAGAGTGGTTCTGATTTTAACTCTGTGTTGGCTTTAGGAAAACTGTTGCTCTATATATGCAGTGGAAATTATTTACTGATATATTTGTCTGCTATGCTCATGTTTGGTTGAACAGGGCATGCAGTTGTCTTTGTTGGTGTTTAATGTTTCCTCCAACATTTTTCTCATTTTTTCGGTTGGTGTCTTCTTACGCCGAAATGTATTGGCTTTGGGCTTTCGAAAGTACATATGGTAACATTGATCTAATGAGAATTCTCGCATGTTATGTCGTATATTTTCTTTCCATCTGTAGGACACTTTTAGATGGCTTTAGAGCCATGTAGGGCTTGTAATCCTCTTTGTCATTATCAAGACAATCTGGTTGAAGATATATCATGGGCATTGGATGCAATCAAGTAGTTCTTGAGTTCATTTCTTCTCCATACCAACATAAATGTGTGGGGATGAAATGCTGTGCCACTGGTCCTCATCAGACCAACTTGTACATTGAAATGTTCTTTTGCTCTGTCTCTCTTTCAACTCCTTTTGTTTGTGTTTTGGCCTACTCATTTGCATCAAGCTGAAAGTTTACCAGCTTCAAATGGGGATCAAAGTTATAATCCAATGTGGTGGCCGACCAAGTAACCATCCGCGAAGATTCCTTCGGTAAATTTGATGTGTAAGATTTTTTTTTTTTTTTTTTTTTTTTGTTCTTTTTTCTATCATTGTCGTTCCATTTAGCTATTGCACATACAATCCTTCACTCTGATACCATGTTATATTCTTTGATCATTGTCATGTCATCTAAAAGCTCAAGTTTTGTTCTCTAGTAAATTTTTCATTTTCCTTGTTCCAAGAACACGATGGATTTTTTGGTGTCTTTGTCACACTAATCATCACTTGGTCACTCGGGATTAAAGCAGATACATCTGAGAGTGAACCGTAGCATACGCTTGATGGCAACATGAAATGAAATGATGCAGCCAAGGAAGATTCGTCTTCCCAGCAAAACAATTAGATCTCACCATCCCAAAGCTCTTCAACAGATTTGTAAGGTCCATCATCTGACACAAACTCCAAACCTTGGCATCCTTTGCGCTGTGGAATCTCGCTAATCTTGCGCTTCTCTTCTTCATTCAGCTCCCAATCCAGTATGTCCAGGTTCTCCACCATCCTCTTCTCGTTGAAGCTCTTCGCCAGCACACAGTCACCTTGCTCATGCACCCATCTCAAGCAGATCTGTGAACAACATGATGATTCGGAACAGTGTTTTGATTGTCGTAATAAGAAGGTCGTGATCCTTTTGCCTATGGTGCTGCTGTTTCTATATTACCTGAGCAAAAGACTTCCCCTTGGCGGCAGCAATGTCTTTGAGGACATCACAGTTCTTGACCCAGTCTTGGCCCCATACAGTTCCCTGTGCCCCCAAGGGAGAGTAAGCACACAGTTGAATCCCCTTGGCCACGCAAAACTCTCTCAGCTTCTGCTGCTGCCAAAGCGGGTTCACCTCGACCTTGTCCACGGATAACACTTCCCCCTCATCATGCGCCAACAAGAACTAAGATCTTTGGGTTAAGGGGGGGTGGGTGCATGCTCACCTGGTTGACAGCAGGGGGGATGTTGGCAGTGGAGAGCAATGTTTCCAGCTTCTTGGTGGAGAAGTTGCTGACGCCTATCGACCTCGCTAGCCCGAGTCGTTGGCACTCCTCCATCGCCTTCCACACCGAGCTCATGTCGATCGGCAGGAGGTCCTCCTTCGGCATCGGAAACTCGTGCCTCCCCGGCTTTGTGCTCACAGGCCAGTGTATAAGATACAGATCAAGGTAATCCAACCGAAGGTTCCTGCAACAGAAGTAGTACGCCGAAGCCATCAGACCGGAGACGACACGCGGAGATGAGAACATGGCGGCATGGGGGGGGTACCGAAGAGTCCTTTGCAGCGCGGGGAGGACGAGATGTCCGTGCGCGTCGCTGCACCACAGCTTGGAGGTGATGAAGAGCTCGTCGCGGGACTTGATGGCCCCGGAGCGGACGGCCTCGGCTATGGCCTCGCCGAGCGGCTCCTCGGACCCGTAGATGGCGGCCGTGTCGAAGTGGCGGTAGCCGAGCTCGATGGCGCGTAGAATGGCGACTCGCATGGTCTCGGATGCGCCGAAGGGGTAGACCGCCGTGCCCATGCCGATGAGTGGCATGGGCTTCCCCTCCGAGCTCAGCATCACCTCCGGCATAGTAACCATGTCGTTGTTGTGGATGGAGACGCAAACAAACGCTGCACCCATTCGGCTTTATAGAAGCAGAGAGAGAGAGAGAGAGAGAGAGAGAGAGCGAGTCATCATTCTTCGTTGCCGCATCACATGGCTGACGTGTAGACTGACCATAGCATGCAATTTTATCTGATCATTATTGATGTAGCATTCCAAATTTTTATTTTTCACGCTATCATTAAAGAAAAAGGAATCCACTTTGACCTTTCAAACAGAATCTTATTAAATAACTTTAGCCTCCCAAAATGATTATTATATAATAAATAAGTACATAATAGTAATCATACAATAAATAAAATCACATGTACATAATAGTCAAACAATTCATATGGTGATAACAGCTGGAAAAATTGTCTAACTATCATGTCACAATTTGTTAATCCCCCCAAAAAAAAAAAAATCATCTTATCTACCCTCAACATATCATTCATCTATATTTATTTATTTATTTATTCACATCTAAAAAATAATATAATAAAATACTATAAAAAAAACTACTTTTAATGTATGACTAGCTAATCTCTTAACTCATTTCACAAGTTACACTTCTAATATTTAACGATTCAAATTTATTAATTTAATATAAAAATAGAAAATAATAATTATTTTAAAATGATAATCTCATAGAAAACATTTAAGTTTATCAATTTATAGAGACATAAGATGTTAAACTCTCAAATAGTCCTCCATCAGCAAGAATCCTAATTGGAATAGCTCAGTTAACTTGAATAAAGCTCAATTCAATTAGGACATAACATAACTAACTTAAAATCCTTATAGAATCAATTTGAAATCATCCTAGGTTAGTCTAATTTAGATTTATTTTATTTTAATTATATCAAGTAAACTTGAATTTGATCAAGTTGGGGTAGAATCACTATTGAAGTGACTTAAATCGAGTATGATTTAGTTAACTAACGAGTTCAAACTAGTAAAAATAGAAGAAATTAGACTTTGTTGCGTCTAGACCGAACTAGCCGATCCAATATTTTATATGAGTCATGTGCGTCGTACTTGTTGGTAATAGATTAGGTTGAGATATAACAGACTGAATAGAGAGGTATCAATATATCCAATACCAATAAGTATAATTAGGTGTGTCTAGAGCTTCACCAAATGAGTTGAGCCTCATTCACGAGTGAGAACGTTAAATTGGGCTTATGAGTAAAATAGAATATAGTGAGAGTTGGATCAAGACAATATTATGTATATATTTAGAGAGAGAGAAAGAGAGAGAGAGAGAGAGAGAGGTAAATTATTTTGTAGCCTCTGCAGTGCAGAAATGTGTGTGTCGAAGATATCTTGGAATCCTCACATTCCAAGTATTTAATCAGCAATTCACGTCAAACTAACATGAGTTCCTTCTCCACCACCACAAAGCATTGTGTGGTGTTAAGATCCCCCACACTGCGGTACTCTCTTAACATGTGGTTGGCAGAGACGGCGACGCGACATAGTCCCACTTACTTATATAGCCACCATCACTCGTGCTATTAGGAAAGAAAAGGATCGACACCACCCGATAGATAGATACTGTACTGTAATCGCAGCATAAGAATAAGTTTGGCACGTCGTCCATCTGCTGCTTGAGGTTGAGGACGACAAAGGAAAACAAGACTTGACGGCCAAAATTTGCAGAGATGTCAGATGTCTCGTCGGCCACGTCTAGTAGATTTCGGCTGGTCCTTCCCGTCGTGGGGGCCATCACGTCGATGGGAAATCCCAACGAGTACAATCCAAGTGCGACACATCTACCCTTACTTATATTTGGACATATACACCGTCGTCTCGGATATCAAATACCTAAATCGTACCAGTTACTTATATTTGGACATATCCACCGTCATCTCGGATATCAACTACCTAAACCGTAGCAGTTACTTAAGTGTGTTTGCTTCGTCCTCCCTCGGAGTCCTGTGCATGCTCAGATCCACGAGTTACGCTACCTTAGAATCCACTGGGAAGCTCACCAACTCAACTCTATGAAAAAACACAAGTCAATTTGGACACATCCACCACCGTCGTCTCGGATATCAAATATCTAAACCGTACCAGTTAAAGTAGTGTTGCTTCTTCATCCTCCCTCGGAGTCCCGTGCATGCCCAGATCCACAAGTTACACACCACCTTGGAATCTACTGGGAAGCTCATCAACTATATGAACACTCACCCCTAACCACACTCACTACGAGTCTTCACACTTCTGTATTGCACATTCAACTACTAGTTTTCCAGCTGAATGTGATCTTTTTTTTTTTTTTTTTTTTGTACACACTTCGATCGATCTTTTACACTCGCTAGTAGGATCTGTTGTAACCTTGCTATATCCATTGTAGGCTTTGTCAAGTTTTTTTGTTTTTTGGAGGGCGCGGCGGCGCAAAGGCCAACCCCATTTTTGGTCTTCTCTTGAGGATTTCTGCTCCTTTAGTTATGACTAGCTTGATTTAATATTTTTAGTATGTCGATTTATATCACGATACTAATAAAAGAAGTAAAAGGAATGAGATGAGGAAAAATATTTGCAAAAAAAAAACAAAAGAGTACCTGAGCCGACCACATAACTTCACATTATGAGAATTTTCAAATCACTTGATAAATTCCTTCATCATTTCTAACAGCGAGATCTTGGCCAAATCAAGACGGAAACCTTCTGTGTCTAGTTAACAGTGTACAATCTTTGTTAGTCTTTCGATAAATTCTCACATAAACAGATCAATTTGACAATACTCGACAAATGAGGGACTGTGCCAATGATTTCTGAGAGATACAAGCAACAAATGTGAACAAAACAAAGGTAAAAAAGGGAAAAGTTAATAGTTTCATACCTTAATATTGGTGGAACAGTACATTGATGAGAAAACAGGCTCACGACTACTCCTTAAACAAAATCTTCAAAGATTGTAGTCAAAATAGCCATTGTGGCAAGTTTGTGATTGGTGGCAGAACCAAACATTTCATACGGCCTCGATAATAATCACATCATATACAACATGTCATGGTCCTTTTCACAGATTGAGGCATCATAGAGTGTGTGCAAGCCAATTACATTGTGGCTTAAGACGCAAAACTATTATATTACAACGGAACTCCACTCCCAAGTGCGGTTGGCCACTTGGAATGAGATTTCAGGCTTCTCGAGTGCACCACGGTTTATTTCTGTATGCTAATCTAGCTGCTCAGTGTGCTAGATGGCCACCCGGCAGATTAGGAGGCACGAACCGATAAGAACTCAAGATGATATTGGTTCGTAAGGATAGGAAAGCCATGGATGCTTCAGTGCCTCTGAGGCACTCGGCCGCTTCTTTGGATTTGTTTCAAGAATATAAGCAACAAAATCATTAAAGCCTTGATCACCCATTGGCAGCCGGTGACTTAATGATGTCTTCTTTGGAATCAAGTACTCTAGCCTATTGGTTTCCTGGAAGGAAGGTGTAGTTGAAATAGTACACATCATATTATGTTATAGAGCAAGCGGCAAAATTATAGAGAAAAGCCATCTTAAACATAGTTCATGACATTGAGCAAATGATCATGGCATCCAGTTATTTCTTGTATGCTAACTGTACAAGTTCATATAACCAATGGCCCTGAATCAAAGTTCAACTACAACTATCCTCCAGGACAACAAAGATTCGAGAGGGAACTTCCCAAGATGCATCAAACTATGTTGTCTTTATATACTTCCATATAGGGATACAGAAGACGGTCAACTCTCACAGGATCTTGTTTGTCCTAGACTAGGATGCATTTTTATCTATTCATAAAGATAGCAATGGACTATAGAAATGCACAATATCATCAGTGGCTTAAAATTAGTCCTAAAAAAGTAAAATATCAGAGATCTCGAACCTGATTCCTTTCATATAACCTGTGGTTTCTTGTGAAATATTTGTATGTATCATGTCCCTTTGAAAGCATCCCTTGGTCAATGGGACCAATGATTCCAATCACACGTGCCAGAAGCGTTGCAGGAGAGTCATTTAGGAAAAGAACCTGCAGAAAAGTGAACACAAATTAATATGACATGATAAATATTTTGGTGGCTAAAAAATCTAGGGTTTTGTCATTAAAAAACTTAGTTAAATTCAGAACAACATACATAATTTCTGTTTAAAGCGAATATAAACTTCAGAAAGATAATAAACAACTATGTTAAGTAAGATGGAAGGCCAGGAGAAAAGATGCATATCTTTTATTTGAGACCATAATTTAGGCAAGCAACCCAATATGAGATTAGCACATTAAGCAGATGAAGGAGTATTTCTTTGAGAAACAATTGTCTTGTTTCACAGATGAGTAAGTTCAAAATATGGAGTTACGCTTCGAACACAATCACTTGCATTGAATTTGCCCCAAGAATGAATTATATTTCTGCAGTATTACAATTCTTAGCTTTGAACCAACTTTCTTTTGCTTGAAGATAGGTTGCATATATGTTCCCTAACACTTGTTATCATAGCTTTAGTCTCTTTTGGACTTCAAACAATGCCATATTCATAGGAAATAAAAACCACATTCAGGCATATTAGAGTATCTCAGGAGGAGATAAAGAAGATGCAATCAGACATGAAAATGGATAAACCTTAATAGGCAACAAAAATGCATGCTTCAATGTTATGAGAATGATAATACTAGCAGTCATCTTAACAGGGAGCCCAAAGAAAATATATAGGTACCACATTTCCGTCACTTGATATTGAAAGTATATAATCAAAGAGTTTTATGAATGCACAGCTCAACAAAACATGACTAACACTATTCAGGATTGATTGTCCATCTCAAAAGGCAAGTGTGCAACAAATTCTTTATAAATACACTATTATGATGCATAAGTTTTTAGAAATTTATTTTCGCAATAGAAAGCTCCTTTCTTATGAAAGACTGACCTTGTTAGTTACCCTTAGACAATGATACACTAATATTTACTAGAACCATTCTATATTTTCAGACCTCCTAGAATCAAGCGAAAAACATAAGAAAGAAGATAATCAACACAGAGCACAAAGATAAATAACTTGATTACAAGACAAATATATATGTCGCAAGAAAAGTCACATAGTAGTGATTGCACAAACGAAACTCAATGTTTGATGTGCAAGACGGAGAAACGGTCCCATAGAAACATACATTTCCGGTGCAAAGTTCAGCCAAGATGCATCCCAGCGACCATATGTCTATCTTTTTATCATATGGGAGTCCCAAAATAACCTCAGGGGCGCGATAGGATCGTGACTGCACATAGGAACATAAATGATCTGTTTCAAAGCAGCTACTACCGAGGTCAATGACTTTAACTTCGCACCTACTGTAGCTCTTTATTAATATATTCTCAGGTTTCAGATCACAATGAATAAGACCAAGGCCATGCAAAAACTGAAGTGCCTCCAGACATTGAATTGTAATTGACTGCAGAAGGAATGTAAATCGTAAGTTAGAAATTTTATTGAGACGAATGAATAGCAACATTATGATCATGAGCAATGAGATATCTTGGCATGCAACCTGCAACCTAGGCATTGTGAAATAAACCTCCCCTCCAGATTCCCTATTGAACTTGTGAAATTCATATAAGTTGGCCTTGAGAAGTTCACAAACTATCAACAAGTGTTCCTGCAAAAGTCAGAAGTATCAATCAGCAGTAACAACTAATGTGTTGTTCAATCATTGATATAATACCAGTAGGCAGAATCCATAAGTAATTGATGATATTTTCTTATAAATTAGCTTCCCTAGTTCAAAAAATTACTATGAAACAGAATCTCATGAGGTCTAAGGCCTTTCTTTTTATGCTTAGAGTTGATTTAGTTATTAAGAAATGCCCGACTTTGTCTGATTAGCTTTATTATTGTTTTGTTCACTTTCATATTGCCATTTGAAGGATCCTAGAAAGGCATAATGATAGTTGAAAGAAATGCTAATTTAATTTGTCAGGGCATTATGCAAGCTGAGATTGGCAGCACAAATCCAACATATTCAGGCCAGCCAGTAGTCAGGAACATAATTCCTCAACTTTGAGCTCCAATTTAGAAATTTTACACTCAAACTAGACCAAATTAGCCATATTGTATGCAGGACTTTCAAACTTAAGTATTTGCATACATACTGTTTAAATATTTATCAATGATGATGCAATGTATCCATATACTAAATTTAACCTTACAGCATCATGGAACATCTATGCCTATAGAAAGATTTGTCTACACTTTTTCAGCCATACTATTCCAAGTTAGATTCATACAAAAATTAATTTTTAGACTTTAAAATTTAAGAAAGACCATTTTTGGCTGCTATCATGACCATATAAAAATAACTTAGCTACACAAGTAAAGAAAGCAGAGGATAGATGTTTAACTTTTAAAAATGCAATGCTATTATCTAAGAGAAGATCTTTTCAAATTTCAAGCCATTATCTCAACCTACAAACTAGCCATTTTACATCGGATTTTAAAACCTTATGACCTTATCTTGGTCTTATAATTAATGATTCAGCTTCATGGTGGCACAGAAGTTTATAAACCTTCTACAACAACCTCAAACATGTTACCAAAATGACTATTCTTTTAACAAACAGCTAGCATGAAAACTTCTTTCACACAAAGTAGATTTAATTTGTTAAAAATACATGCAAAAGATGAGGAATACTGAAAATTAACTAAGGAAATCAAAATTAGAATAGCAATTAAGAATGAATAGTCAAAAGACTCAAAACAAAATTACTCACCCGATAGTAGAAATAATCATACAGGCGTAGAATATGGTATTTGTCAGCAGGATCGTTCTTATTGACAAATTTCAGAAGCTTGATTTCATCTAGACTCTGATCGAAGAAATCTTTGTTATTCTTGATAATTTTCACGCACACGTCCATGCCAGTTTGCAAGTCATGTGCCTGAATAGCTTTGCTAAATGCAGCGGAACCAAGGTACTCAGTAACATGATAACGTCCAGCAATGACAGAGTTCAGAACCACCTGGAAATTTTTGTCTTCTTCAAAGCCAGTTCTGGTATGTGACATAAAGAGGAAAAATGCAATGTCAGAATAAAAAGAAAAATCTTAGAAGAACAACTAAAACACAAGGCTCTCTCTTTCCTGACAAAAAAGAAAGAACCAAATAAAACATATGAACAGACACAGGATATAATTAGAAAAAACAAAGTGGAAGCAGGGAGAAAAACACATGAACACCTGGTTGTACTTTGATCAAGTTCTTAAGATATAATTAGACCAAAACACATGAATATGATATAATTAGAACTTTAGAACAAAACTGCTGAAAAATGAAATGATGAAGATAAACATGCCTGTTTTTTCGATGCACTATTTTAAGATGGAAGGTCTCAAATTCTTCCTCTTGAGCTTTTATCTGTCTTACTTGTTCCTGCAATGCAGCTATTTCTTCATCTTCTAGTGTTGCCTCAGGGTCTTCTTCCCTCATTTCACCTGCTCTAGTGTGCCCTTTACTAGCCCGCTCTCTATTTATATAACCATAGTTTGAGGCTGATGATGGACTTGAGTTTCTTGATCTAGCAGCATCAGATGCTTTCTCGTATGTGGAACTCCTTACAGGAGAAGAATCACTGCTTTTTTGCCTCCTAGTGGGGAGCATATCCTCTGTAACTGAATGATTTGCACGTTCATCAGCACTATTACCAGCTACAGCACTGGCTTTGCTTGACCACAATGATTTGCCCGGATCAGCATCCAGCATGCCCCCATCTTTCAGAGAAGGTGGGAAGGAAAAGCCACCGTCAGAGATTGCTCCAGCATGGCTTACATCCTTTTTACATGCAATAATGTAACTGTCCTCTTTATTTTGTTTCATCTTTTCCCTCTTTCTCCTATTCAAATCACTACCAGTGGTACCATTTTGAGGATACTTTATGCTGCTTGCATTGACATCATGATCAGGGAAGTATTTTATGTCCACTTCACTACTTCCTCTGATGAAATGCTCATCAACTTCACTGCCAAATTCAGCAGCATCACTATTTATGCCCACACCAATTGACCTGACTAAGACATGCTGATCATCTTCTACAAGTGGATTCTCCTGTGAACTCGATTCAACCCCAGTTGAGCCTTTCCCATTTGCTAACATCAATATTTCATTATGTTGTCCAACAAAACCCTGCCAGACAGGTTTTGAATCCATCAAACTTGGTTCTTCAGCATCTATTAATTGCTCATCATAATGAGCTATTAGACCATTCTCATCTGTTGTCCTATGCATTTTTGGCATCCTATAACCCATGGGGCCCTCGGAGATAGAAACTTGTTTAGCATTTTTTGTCTGGAAATACTGCTCACCAGACAAGTATGAGTCAGCAAAAGAATGATCATCATCTTCATCCTTTTTGGAAACCTGGTCCCGATGATCAGGCACACCTCCACGACCTGTCCCTTTTTCGTTATCACTTGGATAATCAACTTCATGTGATAGAAACCAGGTTTCATCTTCAATGGGCTGCCTTGTGTATCCAACATCATCATCATCGTCATACTCATCAGAATCCCAATATTCATTTGGATAGTCAATAGATTCATCACCAAAAATAGCAAAACCAGATACCAAATCAGAAGTGTCCTCAGAAATACCTTGACTTACAGACAGCCAACTACTTCCAATGTTTCGTCTGCCACCTGTTATATAAAAAAATATTGGCTTACCATTGCAAAAAAAAATAACATCACATGTATCAATGAACTACTATCATAAAAGTGTGGGAACAAGATATGTTACAGTTGACAAATAAAATATTGAAATTAGTTCACAGAATGGTGAAGAGTACCAACAAACTTCAATTGACAGAAATCATGTGACCAAGCAATGCAAGCCAAGATTTAAGGTTGTTGCTAAAACTTCTATTTCAGCCAAAACAGAGACAAAATAGCTCATTCTTAATCCAAAAAAATATAGAGTTTTAGACTGTTTCAGCCTATTATCCATCCTTGCAATGGTGCCTAAAAATTCAGGTATCGGCTTAGACCTATAAATTTTAACAATTAGATCATCAACACCATAGGGGGTAGGTCACGGAGGCAGTTGTGCATGACTTTGAGTTGATAGAGTCTCTCCATTCAGTTGACTCTGAGAGGCAGCCTGAGGGAGCCAACATGGAGCTCAGAAGGGGAGAAAAACGCAAAACAGAACCATTCTTATTAAGTTATAGGCCTATTCCAGACCAGGTCCTACATGACTTTTAACTTACTTGGATCAGACCAAGCTATGCTTGTATAGGTTGGTTTGAGCCGAGCGAAGCAATATTTGGTAGTTGGTTCAGGCCATACATATATTTAGAGCGAGTCAACTCTATATCAAACGGCTTGGTTTCATCCATTCCCAACCTCACTGTGTTTGAGGTATGTTATGATGCATACCTCAATATGCAATAAAATGGGGTAGTTTTAGTAGTCATTACTTTGGATTGTGGTTTGCTTAGATTGATGTATATATAACTTTAATTAAATTTAGAACTATTTTAAAACAAAAAACAATTTGTCTTTTTTTTCCTCTTCAAATTCATCTTCTCTTTCCATTTTTCTTTTTTCTATTTTTTCTATTTTTCTCTAATTTTTAAAACAAAAAATTTTAAAACAGTTTTAAAATTTCTATTTTTTATTTTTTTCTCTAATTTTTCTATTTATCTTCTTCTCTTCCAACTCTTATCATCCTTCCTCGCCATCAGCTACTTCCCGCTTTCCTCACCAAGCACATGCCACAGCATGTCTTTCTTTCTAAAGCGCACACATGGTTTCCACGATGTGGATTGCATGATTTAAAATGGAATTTCCAGGGTGACAATCAGTCCTGATAAACTACGATCTGAAGAATAAAAAAACAATTTATTTTCTAATTAAAAATAAAAATAAGACAACCTTTCAGGTCCTGTGCACAAAGACCAATCCTACTATGAAAACGAAGCTAGAGAAAGAAAAGGGAAAGGCACACAGACTTCCTCAAGCATCCAAAGAAGTCTTTAAATACAATCCCTTAGGGCATCAATAGTTCTTTTTTTTTTAATCATCTCTTCTCTTTATTCATGTAGAACCCAGTTCACAAAGAGCTTAGGTTACAACCACCTAAGACCAGAATAAGCTCCAACTGACTATGATGTTGCTCAATCTTATCTAAATTCAACAGCACATAAATAAAAGCCTTAAGACAATACATCTCCTGGAGAAAACAGTTGACTTTTTTTCCGTATCTTCGGGTTTCCTTCTTTGATAAATTTTGGTTGAATATCATTGGTCTAATCTAACTTAAGGTCTGATAGATGATTCCACCATGCAATCACTGCCTAGAAGAATTCAAATAATCTTCATCACTAGACTGATCAAGATCCCCAATGCTTTTAACAATGTATCCTTGAATGCCATAATACACCAACATTTTGCAAGTTGTACAAATAATTTATTCCATAAATATTTAGCAACTTCAGTTTACCACTAAAATACAACCTTCATAATAAAAGAACAGGGTTCTTTGAAGCCTTTCTAAGGTATTTCGAACTTACAACAAATACAACAAAAATATTTCTAATATCTAGATAATTTTCAATTTCAAAGAAAAAGAGAAAAGGAGAGAGAATAGAGGCAAAGAAGTAAGAACTGAAAAATGATCCATAGGTACAACAAAATTTTGTAAACCAACTACCATCCATTCTTTGTCTTCCTTCTTCATTCTTTAGTTAGTAATTCATTGATGGAACATTGAGCTTCAAAAATATTTTAACAAAAAATATAGGGTAATACCCTAAATCAAAAAATGAAATGCATATCGATTGATTATGCTTTCACAGGATGATAATATTTTTTTTGAGATTTAAAAAACTATAAATACAAGTCCTGCTTGTTCTTAAGCACATCAAACCATATACTTATAGACCAAAGTGATAGGCATACTGCCCATACTTATCTTTTTTCTTATCCTATCACTAGTCTATTATTCATCAAAGAAATATGATTCTCAAAATTTCTGAAGCCCAAAGATTAAACTAGATAAAATCTAACAATAAAGAATGATAGAGAAAAAGCACAGGCAAAAGGGCAGATGCAATGCAACAACCATGCCATGCTTCATGGTCAGTTAAGCAGACAGCTCATGCACACTTTTCTACCACAGAATATAATGTCCTACTGAGCTAACCTTGTTTACAAACAATCCAACATAACAGCAATAACTAAATCGCTTAGCTATGACATACCTGAAGAGTTAATCTCCTGCCCAACTGGCACATCAAGGTAAGACCCAACCATAAAGGCATTATTGCCATTGTGTAGCTTAATTTCGGATCCATGGCAATTAGGCTTATCATCCCACTGAATATTAATTAACTTGTCTTCAGACTTAAGCCGTACAGGAGGCAGTCTTGGTAGCTCCTCCCTGTAATTTTCACTAGTCACCTGTTGATCAAAGTTCTGTTCCGAACTTTCTTGAGACTTCCCAGACTTTCTGGAGGATGCATTATCTGAGGGAAACGGAAAAACCGTCCTCACGGAGCATCCCTTCAATGGGTCCTCATTTTTCACCCACAGGTCATTGAGAAAATGGTCTCGAGAATATGCATTTTTATCCTCACAATCGCTATCTGGGCTAATCTCGGGCGCCACTTCAACTGCAGCTTTGTCTTTGCCCTTGGCACAAGAAACCCTTTGCTCCAATGGCTGATCAGGCTCGGTTCCAACAGCACGATCTCTCTTCTCTAATGCAAAAGAAGTGTGTGGATGCATTTGCTCTTCTGGCATCAGGAGGTGAGCAAAATTGTTGACAGTGGCACCAACATTTTTTGAAGCTGAATCAGAAATGATGCTAGTGGAACTAAAATTCCATGGGTACAGATCTACCGTGCCCGTGTCCCTACCCTGAGTAGAACCAAAACTCTTCTTGCTGTCGAACCCATTCCCAACGCCGCCTACTTCAATCTCCTTGACAATGAACTCTTTCGAACTCTCTGCACCCCGTGTGCTCGTGCTTTGCTGCCGTACGCTACTAACCTCTGCAACAGCTCTTCCCGCTTCTTTCTCTTCGGCTAGGTGCTTCTGAAGAAACCCGTTCAAATCTGACAGCGCGTTGAGCTCCCCACGCAGAGCAGCCTCAGCCTTCGTAAACCGATTCTTCCTGAAGAATTCCAACACCACATCCACCGAGTCCACCATCTCCTCCTGAAAGGAAGAGTCCCCTACGACGCTAGAAAATGGAACCCAGAAAAGCCTGCATATCAACCAAAAACGAGAGAGAACAAAATAAAAAGAGTTCTTTCCCCCAGCATATCAACCCAGAACGAAATAAAAAGGCAAGCGTTTGCACCGCGGAACATATAGAGACACAATAGTTTGCAGACAAAATCCTAGCCCTAGCTCCATACACCTAAACAATACATCCAAGGCCGGCAAAATCCAGAAGCCAATCCACCCCGAAGCAAAACCTAACAGGCCCCATCCGAACCCTAGCGCACGAAATCACAAAACGCAATCTTGAACGGAGGGAGGTAGAGGGAAGAGGAGACTCACGTATCGAGCGACCTTCGGCGGCGATTTACCGCGGCGGAGGGCGGCGCATTCCGGGGACATCAGGAGCGGGCGAGGAGGAGGAAGGGGCCGGCGGATGACGGCATTTCGGGGTGGGGTTGGAATCGACCCGATTCGAGGGGAGCTGCAGCACCACCAATGCCAATGCCGACCCACCTACCGGCAGCAGCGTCAACGGAATATTCGCTTCGCCCAAAGAATAGTATATGTCTCATGGGAAGCATGTAGGAAACAAACAACAGACGACTCCTCCTCATACGGATATGTGCGCTTGAGGATTTGGCTCCAACATGCGTGTGACACAAGTCACATGACAAGACCTCAAGATGAATGTATTGTACCACCGGGGTTTGTTTCCACTAAATAAATTGTACATCATATTTATTTTTTTGTTTTTAATTAAGTATTGACTTGTTTTCTTATCAAATTAATGAACCATTGACTTTTCGAATATTATTTGTAATGTCATTTTCAAACCGTGACTTCGCCCCCTTTTTTAATGCACATCCCCTCCTGCGTTTCCAATGGTGCGTTCTTCTTATCTTATCAGCCACATCGGCATTAGTTGATTCCTCAGTAAATTATTTCCATCATACAGGCTTTAACCAAGACATGTCTTCAAGGGCCTGTATAATGAAATGGATCACAACGAATGAGGAAATGGGCAATTAAAAATTAGGCGTTGCCTGTATATCAATTAATGGGCCTGTATAATGGATCTTCTCATCCATGTGACAGTGCTAATATCATGAACACAAAAAGGATAGCAGTAATTTTAGACACCACCACATATATGGAAGACAGAAAGCTAGATTCCAGAAGACAAAAACTCATAAAAGAGAAAACCTTCTTTCTTACCTTCATAATGTCATGGAGTGGGGTGGGAGAAACACAGATTGTATGAACTCAAAGAAATTGGCAAAAGGTACGTCGATCTAATATATCCAGATAAGATGACAACTAAAATGAGCTTCCCGGTGTTTACACACATCCACGATCTACAAAGCTAAAATTTGCCAAGCATCCAAAGGTATTTGCATATTGAAGCTATTCATATGAGACCTGAGTCAGTCTCTTCAAACATGAAACAACAGAAGTTGGCCTATTCTCTAACAACATGAAACCTCAGAAATTGACCTAGTAATAAATGTGAATTTCTATTAGTATTTAGACTGCTGGGTCTTCCAAGACTGCTGCTGTTATATCATTGATTCTTGGATAAACAGCCTTCTCATCCAGCTGGTTCTGAGCCCATATCAGCATCTTCAGCAAGGTTGGAAGCTTTGGATCTGCCAAAATTGTAAATCTTATCCACATCAATCGACAACAGAATCTTGAGTGTTTAGAGTGTAGAACAAATGGGAAGTGGACAGGAACCGGACATCATAAGATCTGAAACGGCACTGAAGCTTATAAGGTTGAATTTGGTAGATATCAGGATGGTTATGTTCGGACCCTCAAATGAACAGGAAACTTCAAAGAATTTTGACTGCATATATTCCATTTCACAACAATCTTATCTAAAATTTGCTTTTATATTTAGAACTCCTTGACGAGACTTTCTTGTTCGTGTAAGCCTCGTTTACTCGTTAAAAACAGTTTTGATACCTAGAATCAAATATAAAATCAACTTTAATTCTAGGAAAAACATTATTAAACTAGTATAGAGTAACAATGGAACAAAAGAAGCAGAACCAATAACAACTGGGGCAAATTGAGGATCCTGAGTTGGACGTGCTGTGAAGTTGAGAGAATAATAAAAAAAAAAATATGATAGCAGCACCAATGACGGGAAAATTCACAGGGGGAAAGTTATAAAAAACGAGCTTGGGATTACAACCATAAAGCAAGATACACACTGAAAGCTAATAGTTCATAGTTCATATAGAAAGGATTAGAAAGGAAAGAGTAGAAGATGACAAAAGATAATAGCAATGAATTTCTTGGAGGCCTGGAATTGTAACATATGAAGCCCCTGAAAGAGCCAACAAAACTACTAGCCTAAGAGGCAATGGTTGGAGAAATTCAAGGATTACATTTGTCGTTATACAAGATTGAGACAAAAAAGAGCCAAACCAATGGAATGAGGTATAGATAGATGAAGATTGACAAAGATATCTTTGGACTTCTATTCAGAAACCACGCTTAAATATTGACCGCAACAGGATTCTGTCATAATTACTACTATACTACACAGACTTGTCATGTTAAAATATCAATGACACATTTGATTTACAAATTCTGGTAGACCTCGGCCTATTTTGGATTTCTAGTTAAAGCCATCTCTGAAAGAAAGAACAAAAAGAAGAGAAAACAATAAAGAAGTGAAGTTCAATTTACTCTTGAAGGGAAATTTAACTATACTAAAAACAATGCAAGTCTTCATTTAGAGATTAGCAATATCATAAATACACAGTGGAGCACCAATTTGAACCTGTTTTACCCATGCATCTAAAAATGCTGCATCTGGAACTTCCCATCAGTTCACAGATACACTACTCTTTTGACTCTTGAATTGCACTTAATAATATTTTGACTGCTTATAAGCCATAACTCTAACTCACTAGAAATCAAGAATGCACAAATTCAAAGTTATCACCAACCTTTCTCATGACTTTGGCTTGTTAGTATGGCAGCATTAAGCTCACTTGCAGTTTTCAAGCGTTGTGAAACATCTAGAAGTTCTCCATAAGGACAATTCTTTACATCATCAAATGCCAGAAGCGCAACTGTCCTCTCCAATTCCTCTAGAAATTTTTGCTGCCAAGTCCAGAATTTAGTTCCGTTAGGTCATGGGTTAGCACATTGAAATCTCTATTTAACTAGAACCTCATATTTAAAAGAAACCCTCGTCTCAAATTCCAACTTACGAATCATCACATTCTACTTCCAACCAAACCCCTACATACAGGAAGGCTATTCATCTGGCATGTAACACCCACCAGGTTGAGTCGGATCAACCTCAACATGGCATCAATGCATGAAGTCACAAGCTACTTCAGGTACAGGTATGCTATATGCAAGCCAGATAAGAAAACATGCCATCCTTAACGGACAATCGGCAACAAAATGATAGGCCAATACCAGTAGATGTCTATGAAAATATGAAAAGGAGGGATTACATTTTCTTCTCCCCTTGGCGCAAGCTCCTCCTGCGCAAACTCTAGAGCTTCTTCTACATTGCCACTGCGGATCAACTCAATCAGTCGCTGTTGCTGTAGATGGAAATAGAGTTGGGGATTGGTATCTAGAATCTGCAAGTTGAAAAACACCGAGTCAGGAATGTGGCAAAGATTTTTGTTTACAGGGTCAAAAGGTTTCTTTTATTAATAAATAGCCTTCATAGACATTAAAATTTAAAACACAACAATATTGAACAAGAATGTCAACATACACGATACGAAAGCCCACAGATGAAAATCAGATTGCACTTGTTGTTTAGATTGGATTAAGTCAAGCCACCTTGTACCAAAAAAACTGAATTTCCAAGTGCTCGTTGTTTCAAATGACCAATATTACATTCTTGATAACGAAATGAGAACATATAGAACTTTAATTCATACTCAAATATCTCACTAGAGCTTCAACCAAGGTTTTGCCCCATACTTTACCTGGGACCCTGGTAATCTCATCAGCTACAAAACCCAAAACCCTTTTCTGACCTAATTCATAAAGTCATTAAGCATCATGTTTAGCTATCACTAGAACATGCCGAACACAAGCCTCAAAAGAGAAGTACCATGGTTTCACCTATTGCACCGTGATGAAATTCTATCTTACCGTAGGGTTCAAATCATTAACTTTCTCGATAGCATCTTCGACGTTGCCAGACTGCAGAGCCTTCTTGACAGCCATGCGATCAGTTATCGTGGCGAGGTCAATGTCCGCTAATCATTCATAAGGAGAAACAATTCACACGCCACCAAATCAAGATTTTTCCATCAAAAAGAAATCAAGAGATCAAGAAAAGCCTGGAAAAAAAATCCCAAGAAATCTTCTCTTCTCGGGGAAAACAGAAGGGAAGGATACGCCGCGTGCCGGACTCAATCCAGAACTTCTCGGCAGCATCTACATAGCCTTCAGTGACGAGAAAGTTCATTACGAGCTTGTTCATGTCCTTCTTACTAATCTTGACATCCTTGAGCTTCCTCTCCCACTCCTCTCTCGTAATTACCTTCTTCGACATTGGTTCCAAACCACAAGAACGGGAACGACAAAATCCAGCAATCAAACCCTAGTCGGTCTCCGAGGAGCGAAAAGAGCGAGGGAAGGGAAGATCGCCAGGGGTTCGATGGGATCTAATCCGCCGACAAGGTAGTACAAATGGGTCATCACCAGATCACCGCGGCCCAGTCGAGCTCATCGGTAGTGGGAGACGACGACAAACGGCGACGGAGGAGGCAGATTCGAAGGGGCTGCAGACGATAAACTCGATGAGGGATATATAAATGCGAGCACCATCCAATTCTTACATCTCAGCCGTTCAAGACACAGACTGGCCTTTTAGCGTCGTCTCGTCTCACTAAATTGACGACCGTGATATGATTTGGTTGGTGAACACGTCGATGGTTGTTATCCAGATTATGGAATCAAATCCCCACCCTCATCACTTGCACTAATCCGATCTCGCATCTGATTGACCATTGCTTCGGCCAATGAGAAGGCAGGTGGATACACGGGTACATCAAATATGATTCTTAAATTATGTCCTTCAGTTTCTTTTTCACCAAAATATTTTTGTTTATTTTAATCTTTTATTTTCTTATTATTAAGTAGAAAATGAAAAGATGATCAGAAAAATATCCCTGAGTACCAAAACGAGCATGGGGTAATTATGATCTAATTGCAGATTATTCTTTATCTTTGGTATCTTAAAATTTTTTAGAATTTTTATATATTATAAAAAATAAAATATTTAATTTTAGTTTTTTTTTTTTTAACGTCATGGATTCTATTGATAAAAAATATCATAAGGTTTATTTACTTTGTCTCATTTTGGTTAGTTATTAATCATGCATGGTATTTTTGTTAAAAAATTAATTTTTTTATTTTTATAAATATAAAAATTATAATTTAATTTTTATAAATATATGAATCGAAATACTAAAATTACTAATTACTATAATTATCCTAGTAATTATATATTTATTATACGATTGGTTGTCATGTCCGATGCAACAGCTTGAAACAGTCCTCGTCACTTAAGCGTTAAGTACTTTTGACAAGTAGTATTAATCGGAATCATTACACCTTTTAGCAAAGTATGATGCCTATTCTGATCTAAGAAATTATTTCGTGCAGCTCATCAAAACTCATCGATAAATATTGAAATCCATAATCATCATAATACACACAAAACTTCTATAATTATATTATTGGACATTTTACTTGGAAAAATTTTCAATATTAATTTTTAACCTAATTGCTTACCTTATATTCAAGTGAATATGTTCGGATCGATATGTGTAGATTTATTGGATGTGCTTCCGAGATGAATACATCGAGCTCCCAATATATCACCTGCACTAAGATTGAAAAAAAAATATATATATATATATATATTTAATATCTCTGATGCTTAAATTAATAACTTGAGATATATGAGTCAATACGTGAGTGACCTAAAAAACTAATCTCCTTTTTTATTATATTAAATATAAGCTTATATAGTTATAAAGATGTATAGAATACTCTATTATGCCACAGCTTCTAACCATCTCCAATAATATTCCCTTAACCTCTTATCTACCTGGGCAATAATGAAGGATAATAATCATAACCTCTTATCTACCTGGGTGGATGATAACATTTGTCTTCTCCTTTTTATCCTAGTAACCACATTAGATAACGAATAACCGATAATACGCTTTTTATCAAATATATTCTCTAATTAAAATTAAAAATATTTTAAATATATTATACAATTGAGTGTAAATTTACTCAATATTCAATAATTTAATTCAAACTTTCGCTAAACCAATAGAGTGTAGCTTATTTAGCTTCTGATGAACAAATTCAAACTTTCTTGAAACTATCTTGTTATTATTCTAAAATTAGTAATATTTTTCTGAGATTTTATGATAATTAATTATCAAAATTACATAATATTTTTAATAGGTTCTTTAATTGCGAGTAAAGTAGTTCAATTTGAATGGTAACTCGATGGATTTCCATTAATCAAATTTATATTTTTATAGAATTAAAGAAATATTATTATAAATAATTAACATTTTTATTATTTTTTGATAATTAATATCAAAATTAAAGATTTTTTAATATCGTATGATCAAGTTATTTAAATAAAAAGTCAGGATATTTTTATCCAAATGAAAAAAAAGATAACCTTGATAAAAACGAATACGTGGGACATCATTCGATAAAAAAAATAATTGGATGATTGTTTGAGAAAATATTTTATGAATGCTACATCTTTTCATATTCCCAAACAGTCACCCAATATTTAAAATAAATTAAAATATCTCCAAAAAATATCATGTGTTTTGTTTGCGCATTTAATGGGCCGGACCACTCCAACTGTTTATAATGCTTTACGAGTTTTTATCTAAAAATTAGTGTAAGACTAGTTAACTTTTTAATAAAAAAAATTAATTATTGATTTCACAGTATTTTTATTTCAAATCTATATGAAATCAATATTTAGTTCAAATATACAATATTTTTTTATTAAAAACTCACAAACACGATAAACAGTTGGAGGAAAATTTTTCAGGACATTAGAAATATAGAGTGACTATTTAAGAATTATAAAAAAAATATCATCCGAAAAATATTAAAAAATCTGATATTTTTCCTTGTAATCGCCTAACTTTTTTCGATAAATATCCAACATTATTTTTTTTTTAGAAGGTTTTCTTGCCATTCAACAATATTTGTCTTTTTAGACCAAACAGTATCATTTAGAAATTTTCCAAAATTATGGAATGAGAAATAACATGCTATTGAATTCTTGTATAATAAAAAAAATATCATCCGAAAAATATTAAAAAAGCTGATATTTTTCAATAAGTATCCAACATTATTTTTCTGAGAAGGTTTTCTTGTTCAAAAATAGTTTTCTTGTCATTCAAATATATTTATCTTTTTAGATCAAACAGTGTCATTTGAAGTTTCCCAAAATTATGGAATGAGAAATAACATGTCATGGAATTCTTGTATAAGAAAAAAATATCATCCGAAAAAATTCAAAAAGCTAATTCCTAACTTTTTTCGATAAATCTCCAATATTAATTTTATGAGAAGGTTTTCTTGTCATTCAAAAATATTTATCTTTTTAGAACAAACAGAGAGTCATTTGGAAGTTTCCCAAAATTATGGAATGAGAAATAACATGTCATGGAATTCTTGTATAAGAAAAAAATATCATCCGAAAAAATTCAAAAAGCTAATTCCTAACTTTTTTCGATAAATCTCCAATATTAATTTTATGAGAAGGTTTTCTTGTATTTCAAAAATATTTATCTTTTTAGAACAAACAGAGAATCATTTGGAAGTTCCCCAAAATTATGAAATGAGAAATAACATGCCATGGAATTCATGTATAAGAAAAAAATATCATCCGAAAAAATTCAAAAAGCTAATTCCTAACTTTTTTCGATAAATCTCCAACATTATTTTTCTTAGAAGGTTTTCTTGTCATTCAAAAATATTTATCTTTTTAGAACAAACAGAGAGTCATTTGGAAGTTCCCCAAAATTATGGAATGAGAAATAACATGCCATGGAATTCTTGTATAAGAAAAAATTATCATCCGAAAAAATTCAAAAAGCTAATTCCTAACCTTTTTCGATAAATCTCCGACATTAATTTTCTTAGAATATTTTCTTGTCATTCAAAAATATTTGTCTTTTTAGAACAAACAGAGAGTCATTTGAAAGTTCTCTAAAATTATGGAATGAGAAATAACATGCCATGGAATTCTTGTATAAGAAAAAAGTATCATCCGAAAAAATTCAAAAAGCTAATTCCTAACTTTTTTCGATAAATCTCCAATATTAATTTTCTTAGAAGGTTTTATTATCATTCAAAAATATTTATCTTTTTAGAACAGAAAAAAATCAAAAAGCTAATTCTTAACTGTTTTTGATAAATATTTAACATTAATTTTCTTAGAAGGTTTTCTTGTCATTCAAAAATATTTGTCTTTTTAAAACAAACAGAGTCATTTGAAATTTTTCCAAAATTATGGAATGAAAAATAACATGCTATGAAATTCTTGTATAAAAAAAATATCATCCGAAAAATATTCAAAAAGCTGATGCCTAACTTTTTTAGATAAATCTCTAATATTAAAAAATATTTATCTTTTTAGAACAAAAAAAAGAGTCATTTGGAAGTTCCCCTGGAATGACATGCCATAAAATTCTTGTATAAGAAAAAAATATCATCCGAAAAATATTCAAAAACCTGATGCCTAACTTTTTTCCATAAATCTCCAACATTATTCTTCTGAGAAGGTTTTATTGTAATTCAAAAATATTTATCTTTTTAAAACAAACAGATAGTCATTTGAAAGTTTTCCAAAATTATGGAATGAGAAATAAGGAAGTCTTGCAGAAGTTTCATCATGTCACTTCTCCAGAAGTGGAGAAGGAAACAGATGTGTCTCTTCTCTTCCTATTTTGTCTTCTTTATTACTCGGATCAAACACTGGCATTAAATGGTAGGAATCTTTACATGTCTTTGGAACTGCGACACACTGCTCTCACCTGCCAAATGGAGGCAAAACCATTATTAATATCAGGTTGCAGTGGAGGATGGATGAACCCCATCTCCACTGAGTCCATTAAATATACTTTGGAGAGAAAACGTTGACTGCCGCCGCTGGTCTGCACTCTGCAGGCTGTCGGCACATTTAGTGCTTCAATTTTGCTATTTTGCATCAGAGTTGTTCTATCAGAGTTATATGATGATGATGACAACAGGTTTCCACATCCGTTGCAATGCATCCATCGAATCTGACATGCTCATCATTCATGTAGACAGACACCTCAGCCTAGTGTCTCATTTTTCGAAGAGTATAAAAGCTACCCTCGAATCTATCCTCCTTGTGGTTGGACCAAAAGGTGGGTCCCCTGTACAAAGAACGACACGGTCGATTACCCTTTCTGCTTAACATTTATAATTTCCCATCACTTATGGTTGAATAAATAACCAATACAATAAACAGATATTGGATTATAATTTCTTTTTCGAAAGAATTATTCAACCATAAAAAAAAAAAACTCCTCCTAAAAAATAGCATTGACATCTCCTTCACAATTGCAGTATAATTACATTTCTAACCTCTGATTACTGTCTAAAATCTGAATACACGTCACTACATTTATATACCAAATTAATTAATGAAAGAAAAAAAAAGGTACAAATAGGAGTGACAATAGCAAGAGGCGGGCTTTGTGCTATATATATATATATATATATATATCGTCGTCGATTATTTTGGAGCTTTGTTCGACGTTTGTATCGGATCATTGGTCTCATTTAGCTCGGAGAGAGAGAGGGAGAGAGAGAGAGAGGTGGGGGGGGGGAAGAGAGATGGAGGGAGGGGAGAATGGGAGAGTTGCAGAGGAGGCGAGGGTGCCGTTGCTGGTGGCAGATGGGGGGCGGAGCGCCGAGGCGGCAGCCAGGGTGGTGCGGAAGAACTCGGTGCACTTGATGAGGGGCGAGTTCGTAGCTCGGCTGCCGGAGAAGGTGAGGCTTGGCGTGGACCCCGAGAGGCCCTTCACCATCGACGTCTCCCGGACCAAAGACCTCAACCAAGGTCCGGAATCCTTCACCAGTGTCCTCTCCCGTTGCTGCTTAAAGATCGGCTTTTCCCTCTCCCTCTTTCTCTGTATATATCGTCCTCTTAAAATTTCAGTGAATGTCGATATTTATTTGGAGTTGATTGCGTTTTGAAAGATCACCGCAACCATTTATCTTCCTAATTATGAGTTTTTTTGTAGCTGATATTGATAAGATCGGCTAAAAGCTTCAGCTTTTATTCCTTCTTCTTGTCGCTCTGGATGCAACGATGCCATGAGCTATACAGAAACTGGAGCTCGGTAGTTCATAGATACATCTCTTCTGACATCAACCGACATGATTGACTTGCATATCCTATCTGATTCATTTTTCTTAATTCACGATTCCCAATCATTCCCCCCTTTTGTTTCCAAAATTTATTGTCTTTTCTTATATCCCTCAATTTTGACAAGTTAGTGACAGAAAATGATGGTTATATCAAAGAATCTAGTGTTCAAGAAGTTGATGCAGGTCTCCAGGTTGTGTGTTCCAATGCCTGCTCAATGCTCTCTTTCTTATTTATCATTGCAGGAGAAAAGGAATACTATGAGAAACAGTTTGCCACCCTGAGTTCTTTTGAGGAAGTAGATTCGTTAGGAACACCAAGCAACGTTGATGAGGCTCAGGATATTGAAGAGCAAGTACAGAGTGAATTTGCAATGAAGATTTCTAATTCTGCAAATGTAGCTCTCTTGGCATTAAAGGTGATATTTCATTTTTAAGTTTTAAATGTGATTGATTCATGTAGTTTCATCTTTTGATATTGTCATCTCCTTAGAAAGGAAATAAAACCAGAGAAATTTGTGTGACTGTTTAAGCTTGTTAAGTTCATCATGGATATCTCAGGATTAGTTGTATAACTTGCAAATTGAAGTGGATTTTGCCTACAGATTTATGCTACCATACGAAGTGGATCGATAGCTATTGCTGCATCAACGCTAGATTCGTTGCTAGATCTTTTGGCGGGTGGTATCCTCTGGTTCACTCATCTATCCATGAAGCATATAAATATATACAAATACCCAATTGGCAAGTTACGTGTTCAACCAGTGGGGATCGTCATATTTGCTGCTATCATGGCTACCCTCGGTATGCATCTGGCTTTCTAATTTTATAGCATTATGGTTGATTAGGCCTAAATATGGCTTTATGGATAATTCTCATGAAGTTTTATTCATAATCAAGAACAAGGATTGCTGTTTGTTTCTAAATGCTATAGAATTTTTGGATATACAAAATTTTCATGTTGGGTAAGGGATAGTACTTGCAATGGGTTGTGCTGCCTGTCTCAGTAATCATGCCTACAGCGTGCTTAATCATTTGCATTGGCATGGAGGCAAGCTCACTAGGTAAAATGAACTTTAATCACCACGGTTGAGAAAGCAAAGTGAGACTTGGTGGTCAAGGGCCATTAACTTGTTATCGTATTGTCACGGATAAATATATACAAAGGGTGTTTGATGTAATGTTTAGTATATTCGTATCTTTTAGTTTTGTTCATGCTTTGCACAACATGTAGAGGGCTTGCAGTAGTTTTGACAATCCCATTTTGGTTGGCTTTTATGGTCGTTATAGTCCTGTAAATATAGGTTAAATACAGTGGTCATGCAAAGGCAAAACCGTCTAAAAATAAGTCATCTAAGCAATCATTTTGAGGCTTTTTTAGCAATATAGAGTGGTGCGGAGTGTCAGTCAGCATAGCACCTTGGAGCTACCCAGGTGGCACATGGCTAGATGGGCCTTTGGGATAGTGTATAGGGTTGGTTCGTTATCTTATTTCGTAATAGTGTCATGTAGGCACTTGTAGGGACTTTTGATCGTGGCAGACCACATTAGACCCCTTGTTGTGCAATCGTATAGAGCTTGCAAAGTTTATGTCTCTTCAACCCGTCTTCTCTTTTGCAGGTCCTTAAAGGACCATAAGAAGTTTCGAGGAGGCCGACCCTTTGCAGACGAACACGTAAGTGTGTCATATGACTTAGGCAAAACATGCTAAGTTCATGATATATGGTATCGAGCAAGGTTTGCAATCTCGTATCGTACTAGTATATTGATCAGTTGTCGATACGGTATGTACCGAGTTGTACCAAGCATACCGACACATGGTACACTAAGGTACCGAGCTATACTAAGCATATCGAGCGGTACGATACGGTATTGCAAACCTTGGTATTGAGAAATCCTTAGCATGCAAACGTGGGGGACATAGTGGGGTTGCATTGAGGGAAACTAGCACATGTGACCGTTTGAGGGAAACGAGTGTAGAGACATTCGGAACAAAGTCACTCATAGGAGCAGGCATTTGAGATTTGCATTTAGAGGAATAGCTAGCCCTTCACATTGGAGGCACCACGAGGACAAGCAAGCTGGGAAGAACGCGTAGCACACAAAAGTTGAGATGGCTAAAGTGTGCAGTAAGTTCAGTATGTTGCTAGACCCTGAGGGGCGCAACGGGAGTTGTATAGGTGAAGAGTCGCAATGTAGCAAGTGTGTTCGCAATGATGAAACATTACACAATTTGTTTAGCAACGCGGAGTAATCCAAGGGGATGGTGATCTCCAAAACTTTCAAAGGGAAGGATGCGAAGATAAAAGTTGCTCAAATGAGACAGATATCCAGTAGGAATAAATCTCGATTTTTCAAAGAAAGAATCATATGCAACAAACTGCATATGTTGAGTGGGCACATAAAGATGATAGCTCCATAAGGCTCAATGGATCGAGCGACCCACGATGAGTCGTCACATGATCTTGCACGAGGTAATACAAGTGAACGCATTACGAGATCAAGTGGAGGAGCAACCCTAGGCAATATCAAATGAAGGTACATTTAGTGCCAAAGTGAAAATCAAATTCAACCGAGGGTTGACCCACGCAGTGGTAGGCACAAGGGCTACCATCATCTTGATACACACTGATGAGAGGGGCAATTTAGTTGGAACTTGGTGAAGTGCCCAAGCTGCATAAAGGAAGTCAACATAGAAGACGAAACATGGAGTGTAGGCACAAAACTTTCTTTGGACAGAGGGCAAGGACATGAACTCTTGTAAAGGCAAGAGCGAGATCATATCATTCCTTAAGTCCTTTGTTCTAATGGAGCAGAATCATCTTGCCTAGTGCCAAAGTCGAAGGGAGCTTCGAGGCATGTGCATCTTATCGAAGTGACTGGAGAGTTGGACTGCTCCTGAGCTCATATTCGCTTCAAGGAGCCTGACAGGTTAGAGGACAAGGTAAAGTGAGTGAACATTGCAACCAAGAACGTAAAGGAGAAGAGAATCAATGTAAGCCTTGTAACATAATAGCGAAGGCCATGAATGGGAGTTACAGTGTCTTTCCATCGACCAAGGGAAATTGCTTAGAGATCACAGAGGTGTTAAGGCAGGTGGCGAAAGGGGCGAGGAAGCCACGACGAATCCAAAGGGACTTAGATAAAACATTGGTTAGGATAGAGGTGGACTCGAGGGAGTGTCACAATACTGCAGAGGCAGATCTACCGATCACGAAGAAAGGGACACACTACGAGGCCACGGATTATAGGGCTATGGAATGGCAGTGTCATGGTACCGCAGAGGCAGGACTTTCATGGAGTCATCAATCTCTTACTCTCCTGGAGAGAAAGCGATGGTCATAAAAGGAGGCTGAGGAGGTGGAGAATGCAGAGGCGAACTCCAAGTATCGAGACAAAGCCAAAGGGTAGAGGCTAGGGAACTTCATAAGTTAAGTGTTGATGGGCTTCTCATCAAAATATCTGAAAGTGGGGACTTCGGGTCAATGCAGAAGTCTTTGACCAAGGATGAAGTAGGCAATAATAGAGAAGACATAATCTCATAAGTGACCAAAACTATCGAAGAGTTGCTCCAAGTAAAGGTAAAATTTTGCTCTTTTCAAGAAGAACTTCTTGCATTCAAGAAGTTCGATGGTAATGAGGAGGCAAATTACAGTAGCTAACACTTCAGGTGCTTTAGAAGTATGAGCAAAGAGCAGCAAAGACTAGTAACCAACTTGATGCATGAAGTACAACCCTCGAGGAGGCGATCTTGACTCTTAAGGGAATGGGTGAAATCGAGTACCCCAGTTCTCTTATTTATCCAGCAGATGAGCTTTACACATGTTTAAAGATCCTTTGAAGAAACATAGTAAAAGATAACAATTATCAGATCCTCACTAATGGTGATTGGTTCTACTGAGGGTAGATTGTTCATTTCATTTTCCAACAAAATGTCAATCAAAAGCAAAAGTGATGCAAACCTACTTGGAAGCGACAATCAAGTAAAAAAAAGAATCAATTGATAAATTTTACGGTGGAAAGACCTCAAAAACTTAAAAGTCTGCAAGGTGATGCTCATTAAGGCTCCAGCAGGCATCCACCCAGTTCAAGTGGCACAAGACGTTTAAGAGACTAGCGTACAACAAGGAAGAGCTTTTCTTTCATCCAAGGAATCCGCAAGAACTAGCAAAGATTAGCGCAACTTGATTAACCCCAAACCAAAGTCAAAGTCATTGGTGAGTTGAAGCAACGTTGGCGGATCAAAGTTCGACTACTCAACAACAACAACGGAGAGCAGTTGAGAGCCAAGAGGCACATTGCAACTGGAACAAAAGATTGAAGATTCAGTAAAGGCAAAGAGATGCAATGTCTGCAAAGGCTTCAATGTGTACGTCGAAGAAATAAGTGGGAAATAGTATCACGGAAAAATCTATTAGATTGCAAACAGATTTCAGTAACCAATTAAACCAGTATGGATCATCGGAAAAATAACAAAAAAACTAAATACTAAAGGGTACCAACCTATATGGTCCAATACTAGTTCAGTCTCAGACCGATAAATTCCAGTTGGTAAGTACCAGTCAAACTGGTGTTTGAAACCTTGTAAATACATATATTGTTTTTATGAGGATGCTCTGTTGTTATCTGCATTTATGCTATCAGAATGCTACATTGGCTTTGTTGTCTCTATCAGGATTTCAGGTTCTGGTTCAAGCTCTTGAACACTTGTTGGTAAACAAGTCTGCTGACAAGATGACTTCATTACAACTGGTGTGGCTATATTCGATCATGTTGACTGCCACTTTTGTGAAACTAGCTCTGTGGCTCTACTGCAGAACCTCAGGAAACAAGATCGTTCGTGCCTATGCTAAGGTTTTGCTACTGATTTTCTTGAGTTAATGATTTATGGATTTGCATTTGATTTCTTGAAATGAATTGTCATGCTGATTTCAAAGGCTCAGTGACATCCAGGATCATTATTTTGATGTTGTTACCAACTTGCTTGGCCTGGCTGCTGCAATTCTTGGTGATAAATTCTACTGGTGGATTGATCCTGCTGGCGCTATTATACTTGCTATCTATACAATTTCAAATTGGTCAGGAACTGTCTGGGAGAATGCAGGTTTGCCTTTCTTAACCTTAATTTTGAATGTTCAGAGAGGATTTCAGATTTTTATGCTGAGAACAGTCATGTAATGGTACTCAGTGAATGTGAAGTATCATCTCCGGCAGTTCTATTTTAACATTCTTTTACCATTTAGTCAATGCTGAAGCATATTGGATTTGAGAAGTGATGACATTTAAATCGAGGCTATCGTTATCTCAACAATTTGTTCATTTGTTTATATAGAGATTGTAATGAAAATGTATCCTAGGATCATGAATCATCACACAGAATACGGAAAAGATGCTATTATAGCAGAAAACACAAAAACACATTATAATGTCATTTTTTTTCATCCATAAAAGGAAAGATATATTAGATCTTTATAATGTCACTTTTTTTTTTAAATAAAAGGAGAAAACTGGTGAATTCTATCTGCCAACTTAGTCTAACCGTCTGCTATAAACCTATCGACCAAATTGGTGACACAAGAAGAAGAGCAGAGGTCATCTGAAATTCAGACCTGGAATACTTGACCGCTAGAGAGGGCTTTTGAGAGGTGGGATATACTCATTATCCTGCTGAAAAGAAGAGAAAAAAAGAAAAATGTCATTGGCAATGTTGGTCAAAACATGCAAGTTAGCATATCTACAGTTGTGAAGCCTTTGCATTTTCTTTATCAATTTGTATAGTAAATATCTGGTTCTGTTTAGCCATGTCAAGCAAAATAAAGTACTGCAGTATGATCAGCCAAACTAAGTAGCATTACCAAGAGAAATATAACCACTATAAGCAGGATCCAGAAAATGTCGTGCAGCCGTTGGTTGTATAATCGTTAGATTAAAACTTTCAGGTGGCCAAGTAATCATCTGGTCTTTTGACCTGACATTTTCTTCTTCCTATTTTTCATGTCTTTTACAAGTGACTCTCACACATTGTTTATCTTTGGCTAACTTATTTTCTGCATCTTTTATTTTCTTTTTGGTTCGGATGGGCAGTCTCTTTGGTCGGTCAGTCAGCTCCACCCGAGATGCTGCAGAAGTTAACTTACCTTGTATTAAGGCATCATCCTCAAATTAAACGTGTTGATACGGTCCGTGCTTATACGTTTGGAGTTCTTTACTTTGTGGAGGTCAGTTAATTGGTGCATTTCTTTTTTTCCCTAGAGTAAATAGTGGATAGAGCTTTTATATTAGAACCACAATTGCAAGCTTAATTTTTTTATGTCAAACTCACTGCACATGAACTTTTCATATTCATTATATTTGATTAATGATGCACTATGATGACTAAGTCATTGCATCATATTTGACAACTTACACTCTTTTACGACATCATTGAAGCATCAACAAGATATCTGTTTATTCAGTTTTTTTAACTTAGCAACCTCTATTCTTACTTGCAAGCTTTTGATTGACAAGGGATTCCTTCTTTAGTTCATTTTCTTAATTCTAGTAATTCTGTGGATGCTTTATTTTTTATCTAAACAAATCTCAAGAGAACGATGTGGATGAGTACTGGAGGCTAAACTTAAGTTTAGTTAATTTAGCTTTCTAGCTTGCGGATTAAAGGCATATTAAAAACTGTAAGAACACTAGTTTCCACCATGAGGTAATGTTCAAATGTGATGAGAAGCAGATGCATTTATCAATTTTTTTGGACTATTACTGGCACATCATATATACTTTATGATGTAATACAGTCATGATAGAAGAATACTTCACTGAATTACCAACTGAATAGTATAATATCTAGGAAAAAATTTCACGTTTGTTTATATATTAGGATACTTGAATTCAAGGAAAACGGAGAAGGATAAGTCTACCTTTCTGTTCTTTTCCTTTGTTTTTTTTTTCTCAGAAAAGCTACTGCTTTGCAATTGAAATCGGTTGAACAAAGGTTAATGAATGTGATATCGTGTAGTTCTGCTGTGTATGATGTGGCTCTTTTGTTGTACAGGTGGACATCGAACTCCCGGAAGACCTGCCTCTGAAAGAAGCTCACGCGATCGGAGAATCCCTGCAAATAAAGATAGAGGAGCTTCAAGAGGTTGAAAGGGCATTCGTGCATCTTGATTTCGAGTGCGACCACAAGCCGGAGCACTCTATTCTGGTCAAGCTGCCCAGCAGCCAACCTTGAGATGCATGATTGCCCATGTTCTTGATGTTCAAGTTTCACGATCAACCACTTGAACTTTTTTTTACCTTTAAAATGTGATGGGAGTGTATGAAACCACACACTTACTTTTTCGACCTTAAAATGTGGTGGAGTGTATGAAACCACACGGGTCTGGTCTGTCTAAATGTGCCTATGTTTCTCTTTCTCCTTTTGGAGGTATAATGAGTTGAAACAGCTGCAAACAAAACTATGGTCTCAGAACCTGATACACTATCTCAAAGGCTCATGCAGAAATCGGGGAAGAAGATGGCCCTTTACGCACGCTAATTGCAGATCTCTCAGAAACGAGGATACAGTGAGTGTGACCTCCCAGCAACTAAAAAAAAAAAAATTGTTGCCATAGCCATAAGAATGTTTAGGCCTCGAATGCCTTGATCCATATCCCTTCGACCCTATTCCCCCTTTCCTTCGACGAGTACTTGGGGATTCTTGTTACAAAGAGGGAAAAGAAGGGGGCTTCCAGATAAGTTCTTCCGGCGGATATGGTCCAAACACGACACCCACATTAATAAATACTCCCAACTATTTACTTTCGTGGTTTTCCTTTCTTATGCCAATAGATACTAATTTCAAGCCCATTTAAAATACAAGGACTGTACAAAAAAAAAAAAAAAAAAATTGTAACTGATAAATAGTAGTAAAAGGAAACGGCTCACCATGATGACGCCAGGGAGAAGTCATGAAGAAAAAACACACCATGATAAATGATCTCAAACATGTCGCAGACCACTCACTAGACCTCACCAAATCATCAACTCGCTGGCTTGCTATGGTAGTAGGGGAGAGGCAGGCCGCTATAATGTATGTAGTTAGTCCATCGGAGTCTGCAAGAAAAATTTCTCATGGACTTTGCAAGTGTCAAGGCCTGTAGAAAAGGGAGACCAGGCAAACACATTTACAATTAAAAGTGGAAAATAAATACAGTGAAACAGCAACACAGCCTACACAAGACTGCTACCATCCAAACAATTTTGATTGATGTACAAACTAAATTTATAACATCGCCTACAAGGCAGGGGAAAAATGTTGCTCCCGGACATTTAGGATGTAGGTTAGCTGAATCAGGTATCACGATACCGTGCGCCCATAGCAAATCGATGCGAGGTACAGATTCTTTGCCCATTTGTCCTGCACATCAAAAACAATAGAAAAGAAACCAGGTTCAACTAATAAATAAATAAATTAAGCAATGTACCACAACCCACAAACATATATATATATATATATACATATATGTCATAACAACAAGCAGACCAGTTGTTGCAAAACCCAAGATATACATGATAAGATCTTTTCCTATTTTATGGAGCGAGAGCACCATCCACAAAAATACAAATGATATGGGGTCAAACTTAGTAGTGCATATGACATGTCTCATTGGAAAATAGCCAATAAAGAATTCATTCATGTACCTTGACATGGGCACTCGGGAATGCTGATGTCCGAAGGGTCTCCTGAGTCTCATCACCGGGCTTCCGCTTTGGCACACTAAGAATAAGAGCAGCCTGATCCCAAGTGGCACCCATAGATGTAATCCGATATCCACTGTCCCAACGCCTGTGGATGCCCTCACTAGGATACAGGAAGTCCAATTCAACAACCTGCAAAAGCAGTGGAACACGAAGCAAGGCATCTTCAGTTCAAATCATATTCTAACCACCATCACATAAAACCTATACGGACAGCTTGGTAGGACACTAGGTCACAAGGAAGTTGCATCAGACCTGATCACTAAAACCAGCATTGCGTGACATGACAATGCCCCATCGACTCCCAGCTGTTGCCATCGATGTGACGTGAAATCCTTCTTTCCACTTCTTGTTTATCCACTTGAAGGGAAAAGATTCACTTACTTTGTAGGACTGCTGGGTGTATTGGGTGCCTGAGTTGAATAGGAGATGTAATTAGAAATCAAAGATAAATTGTACAAGAACAACATGGGAGACACCCATAAAACTTCAGTATTACCAAATCTTTGATGCTACAAGTTCGAAATATATTCAAGAACATTTGTCTCAGTTACAACGATAGCTGAGTTCTAGTGATATGATGCTGAAACATATCAAGGTATAAGCATGAAACCGAAAAAAATAAAGTTACAAGTGGCACCCATCCCAGACTCACAATGACCAGATCAGAGTCACACGATATAGGCAAGTTTTCAAGCTGTGCAAAACAAAGGAAACTACAATCTGACCTACCATGGGCAGACAAGCCAACTAATCTAATTGTATAATATAGATAAGTTAAACCACATAGAATTTTTAAGAGTAGGAAGGCCCGGTTGTCTCCTCCATATATCAAAATAAACATCCTAAAATGTTGAAATATGGACAAGGATGGTGTTGGAGAAAACCCAAACAAAATGAAATACTGAAAAGGAAAACCAATGAACCGGCAATATTGTAATTTTAGTTATATTTTTTTATCAGTTCTGATTGCTCGCTGAATGCAAAAAAAAAATTAGTTGAAAACTCATGCAAAAAGAAATAAGATTTTTACATCAAGATGCATCATAAATTTAAAAGATCACTTCATCATGATGAATCATAAATTTGTGGGACTACTTTGTCTTATGCAAGTTGGTAGTCAATTTGAGAGGATATCATGACCAACAAAAGGATCTCAGCTTGAGTTTAGAATGTTACAATATATGAATGTCCATCCCTATAACAGAATATTCACAACAATTCCAATATCCTGAATTCCAGAACAAACATCATAGAATTGCACATAACCCAGTAGAAAATTGTAAAAGAGTAGTTTCATTACAAAATCAAGAGTATAAAAAATTATAAGCATATCATACACAACCAAGTATAGCTTCATCACCATTGCAACAAATGCCAATTGTCATTGTCAACCAATACAAGGTATGCATTACAAAATAGGTGGCTTTGCCAAGCTCCAAATTTCTCGGTGAAAAATATAGCATACATTAAAATCATAAAATCAATAAAGCTTAAAATCCACAAATTGATATTAACAAATAAAACCTTTCTAATCATATGTTTATATGTTTATGATACACCTTCAACAAGTAGTCTCCTAATAACTAAATGATTCATTAAATCCCTTCACAAACTTTTTCTTATTTATTCAGTGTTTCGTTTCTCCTTTTAACTCCTACTTTTCTCTTCCACTTCTCTCCCCATAGCCTCTCTTTTGTTCATTCTCTTTCCATTAGGTTAGGGGGAGCTGAGCATTGCAAAAACTTCTGCAGAATATTGTGGCAATTTTTAGCCTTAATTAGATCACAAAATATGAAGGCTTCTTTGTCCGGCACCCCTCTCATTGCTACTTGTGCAATTCTCTAATTACTCTCGACTTTTCCTCTGACCTCATAGCCTTCTTTGTCTATTGTATGTTCTTTTAGGATCTCTTCACTGTCCACATTTGGCTATTTTACTGTTTTCTGAGCAAGACACTTGCTGAATCCTGCATCTAACAATGGCTTATAGGCACAGACAACTAAACAATTATAAACAAGTTTACATATCAATTTGTGCATAATTTTCTCAGGATAAGCAGAGACATCTAGACTTGTTAACCTTAACAAACCTTACCAATTTGAATCCAATTTTCCAATGGAGGGAAAGTTTTCTAAGATCGAGCCAGAATGTAAGGTTTGCTAGAATAACCAGACCCATTATTTTGTTTCATAATCATTTTAATTTTGAACTACCTAAATATAAGATTCATCTATCTAGATATCATCATGTACATCTAGAAAGCCATATACTTTGGAAGAAGCTTGTACAGATTGGAGAGGAATTTTAATTGATAAAAAAGTAGAATCTACTTCAGCCGATGTGTCCTTGGGCACGGCCATACATAACATAGAAATCACACTTGGAAAGGGTGGACAGTTAGCTAGCGCAGCAGGTGCTGTAGCAAAACTGATTGCAAAAGAGGACGAATCGGCCACATTAAGATTACCATATGGGGAGGTCCCTTTGATATCCAAAAACTACTTAGCAACAGTTGGACAAGGGGGAAATGTTGGGTTGAACCAAAATAGGGTTCAAGCCTTCCAAGCTGTAAAGACAGGCTGTAAGACTTACTAAAATAAGCACACTCATTATTTTCTTTTCAAAACCATATTAACTACCTAAACCTTACCGTGGACAAAAACATGGTGGTCATTAAATTAAAGTAAGACTCATTGTTTTCCTGTTCAAAACCATATTAACCACCTAAATCTTTACCAAGCCCACAAACACAGTGGTCACTGAAAGTTCTATATGACCATTAATTTTTAGTTTACGCTATGCATTATGGAATAACCAATATATGCTGGAATTCTGAAGAATTGTTTAGTCTTTGATTGCTGAGTAGTTTTAAGTATGCAAAAGACAATAATATATTTCCAACACAAGAAACAAACCTTTTGACATTACTACAAGAGAACTTCCATTGTTGGAACCAGCAAGAGAGGTGATATAGTAGTTTTTCTCCCATTGTTCCATGATCCATTCCTGCATCACTTCTCTGTATTGATAATGCCACCTTAAATAATAAGAAGAGGTTAGCCTATAATATCATCATACCTTATGAAGGAAGAATGGCGATAACTCATAAACTTGAGATGTAAAACCAGTTCCTGCATCCATAATAATGGCCCACAAATTGGAGCATGATGCAACACAACTAATAAGCAGACCATCTTCATTTCCCCTCTCTATATGTTGTGCCAACCGTGCATCAGCCACATTGTAGTGGTACCTAATTACAAGTTACAACATCAAGAAGGCGCAAGGTTAAACAACACATGCAGGAAAATTTATGATACATTGCCAGAAGTACAAACCTCTGAAAAAACATAAAATGTTTTTTCTGGTAAAAAAACATAAAATGAATTCCAAAGAGACGACCCACATTTTATGTCCTGAAGATCATACTGAGGAAAGACATTTTCCACCCTTGTATGTGACTATCATTATTAAGTGCTCTATCATAGAAGTTGGAACTTGAAACTACTAACAATCAAAGTAGATATTTGCAGCTTAAATACATAATTTTTTAATGTTTTTTTTCTACAGCAATTAGTACGACCCCACTTGAGCAAAATCTGCAACCTTAACAACCAGTAAGCCATGAGACAAGAATAGTTTTAATTGACATGGCAAAGCTTTGATGACATGTTGGACACAACAGTTTCAGTATAGTTCTTAGATATGTTTAGGATACTTCTTCAAGTATCCATTTTAAATAAACGACTTGGGAGACACTTGCCAGTACTTCTCAAGAGAACATCGTCATTCTCGAATGTTGGATCTTTGGAGTTTAGACTAGAAATATATATGATTAGACATATTGTTTTATTTTCAAATGTATCAAGCGTTAAATAACGATTACTGAAATTTCATATGATCTTAGTTCATTTATCTAAGTTCTTGAAATCTTCTCTATGTTAATGAAATACTATGTTACCACAAACAATTAATTCATGATGTATAAGATGCTAGTTTATTAATTGTTAGTATCAAACATGACGTAAATCTTCAATATTCTGAAACTATAAATAAAGTAGCTCGAATGCACGTGCTAAGCACAGCAACTTTATGAGGTTTGAAATTTTGAACTAATGATTTAAAAAGCGCTAGGCGTCAAAAGGGGCCAAGGTTCCAAAACGCCTGAGGCACTAGGCGCTCGCTCGAGCGAAGCGCTAAAATATAAAAAGTATCTATAATTAATAAATATGTTATCTAAATAAAAAATGATATTAAATTAAGAAAATATTAAGTATAAAGTCACAATGTCACATTAACAAATGTCTCAAAATTCAAAACAATAAATAAATTTAACAGTATTAAAATTGAAATAATATATTATTAATCTAATAAATAAAAAATACTGTTAATAGTATACTGTTAGTATACAATAACAGTATATTGTATACTGTTAACAGTATACTAAGTCAAGTGTGAGAAGAGAAGTGACCGAGGCTGCTGACTGAGAGCAGCGACAGTGGCAAAGGCAGCAAAGAGCAGCAACAGCGGCAGCAGAGAGGCAGCGACAACACAAAGAAAATGTCGGCAGAGGGAGTTGGGTTAGGGTTGGGGAAGTCATGAGGGGCAATGGAGGGAGGCTGATATCGGTGCTTTAGTTGGTTTGATTGAACCAACTAACGCAAATGCGACCGAACCAAACCTAACACGTTGGTTCAGTCGCCTGATTTAACCCGAGCGCTCGACCGAAGCGCTCGGTGCTGGGCTCGGGCGAGTATACGTGGTCACTCAAGGCACTCGAGCCTCTAGCCTCGCCTCGCCTCGCCTCACCCGAGCGCCTTTTGAAATCACTGTTTTGAACAATAATTTTGAAGTGGGAAAAAATTTCAGTTGACCATGCAAATATCCCAAGAAAGCCAATTCTACCAATAACCTAGAACTTCCTTTGAGGAACCCATTGTCTTCTCACTTTAACTCCTAGCCATTCCATTTCCTTCTACTCTTTAGCATCTTCAATCATGCGTCTATATTTCGCAAAGAGTCCAAGGAAACCCTTGTCTGTCATGGGCTGAAGTTCATCAATTTTATATACTTAACCAATCACTCCCGGACCCAAACCTGGACCAGCATACCTACACATCCACCCTCACCCACCTGCCTACAAGCCTGGATGGCTACTGCATCAGCCTCATCAAGTCAACCAAAGTACCCTAAATTACACTAAGAACAGTTGCTTTAAAAATCCCAATAGGACCCAGTTCAGATCAAGGAATTCAAGGGCTAAAGAGTCCTCAATCTAGTGGCTGCAGACCCCTAGTTTGGATGGAAAAGGAGTCATGGCCCCTTCCCAAATCACATCAACCTCTAAGGGCTATCACCAACTCAAGAATCCACATCTAGGTTCAGCCAGAAGGTAAAATGAGGGCAACAGCTTATTACAAGGGTATTTAATCCTTATTTAGTATTTGTTTTTTGTAATCAGGTTCTAAGCATTAGCAACCTATATATATGAGCTCTGTTAGCCACAAAAAAATATTCTCGGTTAATTGACTTCTGTTTGTCCAGCAACAAAGAACTTTAATTTTACTCTCTCCCTCGATGAAGAAAAGTGCTAGTCAAAAAGAAAAACTCCCAACTACATAGCAAGATCTCAAGCTTTTAATATATAGATATGTTTAAAATAGTTGTCATTGTCATATCTGTCATAGACTGCATCAAGATTCACCAAATCAACATATTGGTACTGTGCCATATCTGTATAGAAACTTCATACCCATGCTTTATAACCAACAAGCATTCTCTAAATGGTGAACCCTTTGCTGTTCAAACCAATATAACCTTAAATTAAACCAGATCATACAAGTACTGTATTAATATTAAAGAACCCTAACAAATACTTATTTCAATCACTTTACAATCAACCTCTAGATCTAGCCCACAGAAATTGGTGTGTCCTAAACCAAATCTCAAACATGAAAATTTTGACTTCTAACCTTAATCTCATTAATTTTTTAGCTAAAACTGACTCTTTTAAGTTTCTTTGCAACACAATTAGAGCACAAAGACAATTGCTCTTAGATCTAATAAGAAGTTGATCAATAAGTTAGAGAACAAGCGAAAAATGAGATGAAGTCAAATAGACAGGTGCAAGTTGATTAGAAGAGAATCACTCCTAAAATTACTTTTAGTAAGTCAATTTCTTAAGTGCTTGGTTTTACATTCGAGGGGTCTCAATTATTTTTCATAACAATCCACTGTTCCATCCACAGTAACTTAATTTTCCTTTGTGAACTGCATCAAATTTTCACAAATGGGATAACAACAGAATAAATCAAAAGCAAATTACTGCCTGAACTTTAAAGGTCACTATATTTTTTTAACATTTGAACAACATTTGCTAAACAAGAAAATCGAATGTGCTATCTGCATATGAAAAACTATTGCAAAATGTTTACCAATTATGTATTAGTTTGAATGGCCAGATCCATGTGTCAAATTGTCAATAATACAGGCAACACGAATAAAACAACAAACTCTACAACAGTATCATGATGCTCAACACAGTACGGAGCTGAATTTTCCTTGGCCTGAAAACAACAGTAAACGAACTAGAATAGATGAAAATTTACCTTTGTTTCATTGGAAGCCTAGCATTATATACAGAAATCCACTGGGTGGCAGGCACTCCTAAACGGATCTTCTTCCTTTGTTGACTTTCGTCTTCTTCATCAATAGTCAATCTGCCACGTTTTTGACCAACCTAATAGATAATCTATCGTGATTAGCTTGCAACTCGTGAACTTGATAGAAAAATCAAATTATACAGATATAACAAAAACCTTTTGAGCACCATCAGTGCTGATTGGCCTAACTGCTGGATTTGGTCCAATCAACCCATCAAACAAAGAAATAAGCTTAGCGTAGTTAGGTTCCTCATCAAATTTCATGTTAACCACAATCTCAAGAAATTGCTTAAATGGTGGAGGACAGAAGCAACATAGCATCTCTGGGGACGTTGCCATCTTTTTCTTGCAAACTAAGAATGATTTATTGTCACCCTGTGATGCACAGACATACAAAGAAAATGTAGATTAATATGACCATAGATAGCCAATCAGACATTTGGAAAATTTTGTGCCTTGCAATGACCTGGTATCCTTGCCATGGTAATCTGCCTCGATGAAGAAAAATTAGCGTATATGCAAGAGATTCCAGATCATCTCTCCTGCTTGCAGTTCTTCCTAGATGTGCATGGACACTTGCATATCGAACAGTTCCTCTACAGAATATAAACTGTTAGTATTAATAATGATGACCAGAATAGTCCAAAACAGGCATCAAGTTCATTATTGGAAATTGTATAATGTGCAAAATTAGAATACCTGAACACATCTGGGCGTTGGTCATACTCAACATGATGACCACTGCTAGCATCTTTCCATCTTGTGGCTAAAAAAGGTTACAAAAGGAATCTAAAATAAGGTAATAAAAGGATAATTAAAAGCAAAAGTAAAGTCAGCTGCAAAAATCTAAATTCAAATGCATAGAAATAAATCATAAAATAAAACAAAATGTGAGGCATGATCCGAGCTACCAAGAAACTCTTCACTCACCTAATCCGAGATCAACAAGAAATAACTTCTTTTCCTGAGGTGTTGCTGGTTGACCAAGAAGGAAGTTTTCTGGCTTTACATCCCCATGGACGTATCTGGTAAATTTTGTTCAATTGGTTAGTCACAAAAAAGCTGTGAGTGAAAGGAACACCTCTTTGAAATATAACATATACAGGTGAGTGGATGACTTTATTCTTACCCTTTTGTATGCATCTTCTCAAGAATTGATACTGACTCAACAGCAATGCAAGCAACCATTTCTGATGACATCCTGAGAAATTTCAAAACAGCCTTTCAAAAGATAATGATGAATGCCATCATTTTTGTCTTGAATGATGAGTATTTTTCCCCTAGTAAGAGGTCTGGGATAACATGTCCCTCTTGCACAAGTTGCTCATTTCCCTACCAATGTTATAGATGATTTGCCTTTTGAGAGTTGTAGGCTTGAATTTACTCAATGGTCTGGGATAACTGTGGTCTAGTATAACCTTATAAAGCCTTATAACCCTACATAGTAGGGTTCAGTGCCCCTTCTAAAAATAAGAAAAAGTATAACCACTGAAGGCCATACTTATGGGAAGCTTTAGCAATCTTACCTAACATTATTTTAGCTAAATGACATGTGTACATACATGTGTGTATAAGATCACACCTAGTATGAATTGACAGGTGCCGCAGAAATAGGTAACTAAGAAAACTCAACTATGGATGTCATTTGCTAAAAAATGAACTTCGACAGGATACTCACGCTTGACCCGAAGAATTCCAAGCATCCCAAAGGCTGGGACCTAGCATGTCCATTACCTGAAGTTACAAAGAGACAAGTGAAACAATTAGCTCAACATAGGATCTGAGGAAGTTTGTATGCTGGCTAGATGTATAAAGCAAGTGACAAACGTAACTGCAAGCCAACCATCTGATTGGCAGGATGCATAAGTGTGCTTAAGAAGAAACCATACCATCACATAATAGTCACCTTGCCGACCTTTATAGTGTACCCTAGGCACTCCATAACTGCCACCAAGAGCACTAAATAAAGGCAAAAGCAATAAGTCAGAGCTACCACTACAGAATAGAAGGATCATCAGAATCAAAAATCTTTCTCAAAGATGCTATCTAGACGAACCTGTAAACTTGCCATTCATAAGGAGGGCCATAATTACAGCCTTTACTGTTCCTGTGCTCGAATTTGATAGCAACCTATTAACAAAGGTAATATCAGAACCACTCTTAATCAAAAAGAAAACTAGATAATAGCTAGACATGACAAACCCTTTACAAATGCCTCCACTCCAACAACCTCGCGATAAACAAAAAGTATGCAGATTAAATAATACCTCCAATGCACCAGCACCCATTGCTCGATCAATGCCACCAGCGACTCGTCGCCCAACAAACACCTGACCAAACCCACCCTTGCCCAGCTTCCTCTCAACCTTATATACAGGAGAACCACCAACTTGGACCTAAAATTATTTCGAATGAAAATCAATGTTTTATTCTCACAATAAGGTAACCACTGAAAAATTATACTGAACAAAAACAAGAGAAAACCTTAAGAGATCGGCACGAGTACCAAATATGTCTTAGAATACAAAAAGGAACATGACATGCTCAAACACAACGCAGATGTTGCTTTCAGGATGAATTGACATAATTTAAGAACTGCATATATCACATACAACATTAATATAAACATACAACCAGAAGCAAGATCCTTCGTTAAATTGATCAGTCCATATGACAATTGTCAGAAGATGAGATTGAAAAGAGAGAAATCCCGGAAATTGCTTAGTCAACAGTGGATAAATGAAAAGCAGATACAAATTGGCCTCACCTAATTATGGTCATTCTTGCAAAAAGCAATGGTTGTACAGGGCAAAAAAAATGCAGCCTATTGCACAAGACTCCCACAAATTTGGGATATGTGGAGAGTCAATATACACAGCCTAACAGTACAAGGGTTAGGTCACCTAGATCTTGAAAAGTAAACTTTACCATGACACCAAGGCACATGCTCTGATGGTTGTATAGACAATGCCTTAATTATTGGACATCAATGATGTTAGGATTAGGGTTAAAAAATAAGCACACAAGAATAGATTGTACAAGGAAGGTCGAACAACAAAATAGAAGAATTTTTGGATTTGTGAAAAAATTGTCCCTTGCAACTTGTATAATATGCACTTACAGTTCAGGTTCCAAAATTAATTCAATAGACTAAGTTTTCCAGTTGACAAATCAAAAAATGAAGCTCTTCTTGACCTCTAGATTACATAATGTCAATAAGATAACAAGAGAATATGGGAATAACAAGCATCGGAAGAACAAGAAGGGAGTCTATGTAGACATAAGAAGAGATTGCAATAAACAACAACAGCAATAAGCCATAATATCACACCTAGTGGAGGTGCAATATATACAATCATCACATAATGAACTTAATAAGTGAAGCTATGATGTCATAGTAGAGAGTCATAGGAAAAGAAGGAAACAGTAATAGGTAGAAACAATTAAATCAACTGCTGACAATGCTTAACTTAGAAGACAAAGAACTAATCGAAGAGGAAGAGCTTAGGAAAAGTTTGTCAAAAATAAAAAAATAAAAAATTAAATTATGGTAAGACAGATCTGCTACTTGCCAAAGTTATGCATCAGGTGTTCAGAACAATAATAAAGAGTACTATGGCCAGAGAAGAAAAAAAATTATAATGTAGAAGATTGTAAATTGCAAAGAGTAGCATTTTTTATGGTAGAAAATGTAACAATAAAATAAAGCTTTACCAGTTTGGATTTATTCTATGATAGGTAGAAATGCAAAGCTAAAGAGATAAAGATAATATGCATACAATTTGTCCATATATCACATAGGTAGAATAGGCTAAGTAAAATATCTCGAAACAATATGAATAAGAGTTGCTGATACATCACATTAAGAAAGAAACATAACAATTCAATGAAATTTCTACCAAAATGTAAAATTCAGTACAGAGACCAACGAGTGGTGATCTGATCATTTGGAAGGTGAAACTACGCAAATAGTACAAATTAGGATGCTTTATCCCAGAGCACTGCAAAGTTCATAAGACTTGCTAATTTGCCAAGTTCGATGACAAAATCTTCTGAAGCGAGAAGAAAGGCTCCATTTGTCGTCGCATAAATAACAAAAAAAAAAAAAGAGAAAAGATAACTGCAAAATCAGCACCGATGAGGTTATTATTCAGATCCAAGCAACAATATACAGCTAGCTACATATAAGAACATGATCTACAAAGAATAAAACATCCTCTAACAATTGCAAGCAAAGGTATATGAACAGACAAGAGAATACCTTATCGGGAAAGGGATTAGTGTTCCCCTCCTCCTCCTGTCTTGTGGCCCTATTGGCGCTCAATCCGCCGCTTTCATCACCCATCATCTCCTTCCCTCTTTTTTCCTCCGGTTGACTTACAAGTCCCTCTCCTCTTTTCTCTTCCTCCACCAACACCACGTCCTTCAATCGATCCGATTCTCTCCCTTCCCCCTCCTCGACCAAAATCTGCCTCCCCTTGGCCGATCTCACCCTCTGCCTCCCCTTTGCCGAGGCCGGCCGCGGAGCCGCAGCCCTGGTCCTCACCCGCCGGCTACCCCCGGCCGCAACCCCTGCAGGCTCCGGCTTCTTGGCAGCGGCGGCACGCGCCCTCGTGTTCCGCAAGGGGCGATCTACCGCCGGCGGTACCGGCGTTGGTGGAGAACGACCCCGTCGACGCGCCCCGCTCCGCAGCTCTGGCATTCTTCACCCATGCAATCGCGCCTCCGCGCTCCCAATCCGACCATTATCCCCTCAATCCCACCCGAAATTACCACCCATTCTGTCCCAGAAACCCTATAAGACGGCAAAACAAAAAAGAAAAGAAAAATCCCCGTCAGCTCGCAATCGCCAGAAATCTTTCTTTAATCTTTCGAGCTACGAGGGGATCGAAGCGATCGAGGGAGGTAAGATCGAGGAACCACCTTCAGACAGCTAGAGGAGAGAAGGATCGAACCGTACTGCTCCTCCTTGGCGGATCGTCGGATCGATCGAGGGTTTCGTCGACGCGCCTGCGAAAGAAAGAAAAATGGGGGAGGGAGCGAGAGAGAGAGAGATAGGGATCGAGATAAACGACCCCAATGGGTTACAGATGGTGATCGACGCGACCCGAGAGGGCACTGCGGTGAACAGCACGTGCTATCCACACGTGTGCCGAGTATCCGAATCCCAAAGGAAACGGGTGCTGCACGGGGAAACGGGACGCGGATGCCAAATTTTGACGGAACCGCCTTCGTACTCTTCTGCGGGTTACTCGTTGTGATACCCTACCTACGATTGGGTGCCTCTGTTGCCCCACGTAACCCCACTTAGTGCTTGCTATCTCAATGGATCGTACTTTCCATTTCGCGGGGTAGAAGCAGGTCGGATCCTATCCGCCCGAATCCTATAAGCGGGTCTCCCCCCTCTCTCTCTCTCTATTATGTATATATTTTAATATTATTAATTAAATTTGATAAATATATTTTATATAAAAATAAATAAATATGATGATACAAAGATATTTTAATATCTCACTCCCAACGAAAATTTTCCATCCTCACCCCCACCACACGTAAATAAAGAATGGGGTAAGGATGGGGACGAGAAAAAAACATTACTTATCTCGTTGACAATGATTAAGTTTGAAATTATATAATATTTAATTTAAATTTATAAATTAAGTTAATTTATTTTCTCACATTTAAGATGAGACTAAAGCCATAGCATTTAAAAAAACACGACCTAGAAATGTAGGTAATGCTCTAACAGCTACAAAGAAAAAAAAACAACAGCAACCTTTGTACATGAAAGCTTGCTTTGATGCTTTATGCTTTACTTAAAAGCATAAATGAATTGAAAAAATATCCTCATAATGATTGCCATACGCTTGATCGAAGTGATAATAAAAAATACGCCTATTATGAGTATCTACAATCTTAAAAACATTTTGGGTCCATTCTACTGGTGTTGAAGCAAATTTTAAGCTACCTAAGCCAAAAGACATATAGTGGATATTGACCTCTGTACCACATATAAAAGTGCACATCTGGAAGAAGATGTTGTTTTTTTTTTTTTTTTTTTTTTGCCATTTGTTTTTGCATGTTAGAACTTTAGTGGTCTTCTCAAGGCATGAAGCGAAGCAGGAACACAGGTCCTCGGACCACTAGGGAGTGGGATCTTAGAGCTGAGGTCATCCTAAAAGAAACTGTAATGTGCCCTGAGACAAGCCAAAAAAGAATAAGGAAGGGATGTGGGAGTGGCACTCTTCACACCTCCAATGAGTGCAAAGTGAGAGGAAGGTGGGGACTTGATTTGAGCTTGGAAGATGATGTGGATTGAGCTGCTGGCCCCTTTCATGGATGATGATGATTCCACTCTCCAGTTACCGTTGACTTTTCCTGCCTGGTTTCCGCCCATTTAATGTACCTAACAAAGGTGTAAGATTTGATGTCAGTTGTGATCAGAGAAGCAAGATTCTATGGCTTTAGTTATTTTAGTCATCAGGTGTTGTCTTGAAAGGATTATAAAATGCCACAAAGAAGACATTATTGTTGGATTGCATTATCTTGAGAGGTTGACAGCCTTGACGGAAGGATTACAAATCAATGCTATACTTTAAGATGAATTAAAAACCACAGTGATCAATGTGGAGCCATCTTCTTCATTGATGCACATCAGAACATGTATTTGCAATTAATCTAGCATTTTACATGTAAAATAATATACTCAAAGCACAACATTTCATGATAAAAGTGAACAACATACTAATAATTATCTTTTATCCTTTTGGGATAAAGATGGATCTATCTATCATTGCTTTTCTTTGATTCCCTTGTTGGGGAATGCCATAATAAATGAACAATGGTAATGTTATTGGAAAAAGTCAATAAAAGAGATATTTTTATTCATTTACAAAAAGATGGCACCAGTCACCATTCATCAGATGAATCTTCTCATAACAAAAGTCAATAAAGCAGATAGCTTTTTATTTTTTATTTAAAAAAAAAAAGCAATAGTTACATTTATCAAAGAGTTCTGTTATGATTGCAACACTGAATCTTTACTAGTACAGGCAAATGAATCCACATTTTTATAAAATTTATGAAGATGATCATCATCCAAGCATTGTAACCTTTTGTCAATCTGACTGGAGATGCTGCTTTGCCTGAGTGCCATCTGCATGCTTCTTGAACTGTTCCAAGTGGAAACTTGCTGGAGTCTGCACATCTTTGAGATAACTCTATCTTTGAAGTAGTGATTGGTTTCTCTCATCTGGTGAATGGTGTCCATTGACATCTTCCCCCAGTTCCCTCGAATACAAAATCAAACTATTGTCTTCTCCAAATTCCATTGTGGACCAATTGGTGTTAAAAGTCAGCATGATATATGCAAACTAAACTTGAGTGAGTTATGGGAGTACGGCAGAGCGGGCATTCAGGCTTTTCATTGCACCATTCCATGATGCAGTTCCTGCAAGCAATACATTTACACAACAACATGAACCACTGGATACACCAGCACTCAAATATGTTGGCTCACCAAGCATCATGAATATAGCTAATTCGAGAATATGTGAAAATTCTGAAATTTCGCTAGAATCTAACAAAGTTGCTATTGTCTCTAATGAGCAATAGCAATCAATCTCTAAAGAAACTACTGTCCAGGAGATGTTTTGTTACTTCAAAGAGAACTTAGTTTTTGAAAACAACAGAAGCATCCAATTTGGTCACCATTTTCTCGCAAAATTTGAAAATAGAATGCAGTAAAAGCAAATCCCAGAAGACCCCATGAAAGGTGTCCCCAGAATAAGGTCATTAGAAAAAAGAAAACTGAGGGGAGTAGAAAATAAAAGATCAAGTGGAAACGTTGAATCTCATAATTTTCATTGCACATAAACACACAATTGGGAACTGGTAATTCCCATAGGGGAAAAGAATATCCAAGAATCATCATATCAATATTTTTGTCCAAGTTTATCTACCTCAATAACGTATAGAGCAGGCCAAGATTTAAAATTTTGGTCTATCCATTTTGGCACCTTATGAGACTGACACTGTGCTGATGTACTTGGCAAAATATCTACTTGTACTACTTGATATCACTGAAAAAATAATTAAATTGAACACCAACTGATTCCAAGCCATAGAATCCAGTTTAGTTATTGTCGAACCCATAAACATAGAAAAGTTTGTCACATGCAGTGCTTTTATTATATCTGTGTAATAAGTGTTCAGATGAAAATAAATAATAACGTCATTGCAATTAGATCATTAGATATTTATAGCTACTGTCAAATTAACATACCATAAAAGAATACACCCACCTGTAACATGCCAAGCCTTACCTCAAGTGAATTGGTTCAAAAAAGAATTCTGTTAAAGACATTTACAACCCTACTGTATATCTCTCCCTGAGGTAAACCACCACAGGGTAATGAACTCATATGTTGGATGTCTATCAGATATGTTGGTTCTTATAAAAATGACTATCTAATATCCCTGAGAACACAAAACAAGAACTTTCAGGATAAGTTAAGATTTAAGATATGTGGAGTACCAGCAGAAGACATGGCCACAGGGTGTTGCTGTAGGATGTTGGCGTGAACTGAGGCAAAGGGTACATTTGCTCATCCCACCTGATGACTGGGGCTGAAACCAGAAAAAATAACTTATTATTACTAGCAATATCTCTCATATCATTAGATGCAAAAAAATTCTGTAAAGATCTTTAGAGACAACACCAAATGTAAATAGCAGCACATAATAGATATTAATAAAACCTCTGTCAAGAGTCAAGTATTTGCGCTTTCTGATGACCAACTTAAAAATTTATTGTACACCGACATAAAGTGCACTGCAAGATATTTGAGATTTATTGCAAATGTGTATTTATGCAAGTGTTGGCCTACATCACATTGCTTGAAAGAATAGTACCTCCGAAAGAGCAAAGGAATCAGAGGCCCAACTGCCTTTATTAGAGTTATTATCAGGAATTGGATTGCCATCTTCATTCAGAACAGGCAAATCTCGACCTGCAGTCCATTAATATGTCAAAAACTACCATAGCAGATGCACAAATGGACAGCTAAAAATTCCAGCTGAGTTGAACTGATCATCTATTTGTTTCTTCAATTAAGTACTGGTCAAACATACAGTAAAAAATAATGAGAATTATTTAGAGAAACTTTGGTTACAAGAGAACCAAAAGAAAGCAAGACACTGAAAATGGTGATATGCTATTAATGTCATACTATCAAGAACAGAAACATGTTTCCCTTCACAACACCTAGTTCAGTTAGTTGTTCTGCTATCAGTGATAATAAAGATACCTCTTTCTAATGAAAAATACACAAATACTACTTGGTTATGTTTTTTAAAGCAGTCCAATCCCCAAGTCCGTGTTAGTGTCTGGAGAATTAGTTTCACAAAAAGGGCCATATAAAACCATGAAATCATGTTAGTATCGGCCATCTAAAAACAAAGGGCTCCTAGCAAAAAATCATGATTTTTTTTTCACTATTACACTAAAAGTCATCTTAGAATCTACAAAATTATTTTTAATAACAGTACATATTTACAATAAATTAATGAACACAATCATCATATTAGTGTTGGTATCGTCATGTTTATCATGAACTTATGAACTAATTGATAAGTGATGGAAGAAGCAGTTTGTTGATCATATGGAGACCAAAAGCTTTGTGAATATTCACTTTCAGCACTCTCCATCTTAATATTAACATGATTATTATGTCCTTTTATTTAATTATATTATGAGTCTTGAAGAATTGGACCCTCCAACTCTTTGGACAAATTCCATCATAGCATAATATTCACACTGAATTGTCCAACTTCAGAATCTCAGACAATATCATTTAGATATTTAAAGCTTGAGATTTTGCTCATTACTTTCCCATCTTCAACCTTTAAGATGCAAAAAAGAAAATATCTCTTCTCCAAATTCTCCTTAAGTGTTAAACTTCATGGTGTTCTAAGCATATGAAGAAGATGAATGGATTTAGTGTCTGCTTTTCCTCGCTCAAAATGAACTCTTAACATTCAGCACTGCTTGAGCCAACTAAGACCTTTTCTAGACCTTCTGTTGAACAGCATATAAGTTTGCCTTAAATGACTAAAACCAATTATAAGTTTTATCAGATGACTTTTGAAAACAGAGATAACCAGAGAACAGATATCCTACCTGAGGATGACTGGTGGCTTCCAAGAGATGTATGATGAACAGACGTTGTAATTGAAGACAAATTACTTCTCCGTAATCCTTCAGCTCCAAGAATACAAAGCTGAATTAACAGGAATACACCCAAAATTTGGTATCTGCGGAAGGCATGCCAGGATAGTATTCTCTAAATCATAATCACATTTAAGAAAAATGCCGTCTACATTTTGTAAACAAACCATAAAAATATTAAAAAATACCACTGAAAATTAGGGCATATTTGAAAGCATATTAAAGTCAGTGGCTTGGTACCTAGGCCTTTGGTTTGATGGCTTCCCAATGAAAACATAGCGGATGCCTGCAGCACGTTTTGATACATGATAATACAATCCTGTAAAGCACACATGATAGAAAGAAAATTAATTGTATGAAGTTGCAAAAACACATAAGCAGAATGCAGAATTAAATTATTTGTTAGCTATTTCGCTTCAGAACTAAATATTTCAGACAAGCAAATTCTGATTGGTTCATGTATTCGTGCAACATGGAGTTACCTTCAAAGTAAAAAAACATTAGGTTTGTACGAAGAGCCAACTGTAGAACCTCACGAGCAAATGGAAGCACCTACGTTTTATAGAAATAATGATTTCATGCTTGATATAAAAAAATATTCAGTTAAATGTTTAACCCGACAATTAACAAGAACAAAAAAACCCTCAGTGCATGTTGTAAACATATTGTCATCTGACTGAATGCATGATAAATGATACTGTTTAAAAAACACAAAGAATTAACAATATCAGCAGACAGCTAGGATGAGTTATTGATGTACCGACGGCCACTTCTGAAGTATCCACAACCATAAACCATGGATATTCTCTCTCAACCTAGATATAGTTGATAAAGACATAGTTGCTGAAGATGAGCTCTCGGGAGTATCAGAAATCTGTACTTGAGCTCTTCTTGGGTTGTTGTTTCCGTAAATCTCATCAAAGTGTGATTCAGCCAAAATGATACCACGGGCAACCATCCTAGAGCTGTAAGATAGTTATGCATTAGTGGGACAAGTAGCCTAAGGAAATTTTTACAACATCAAGGATTGTGCAGTCCAATAAGCAAATGCAACAAAAAAGGAAAAAACAGCACACCACCAGACCTGATTCTTTCTGCAAGATAAGGAACTGCAGTCTGGTATACAATAAAAAGCATTCGTCTTGCTGGTGTCGGTGACAATCCGTAAGACCTTGCAACCTAAATGATACAATTACAAAGTCAGGATTAGCTCATCTCTTAAATATCCACAAATACCAAATTAGTTAATTACTTTTGGATGTGCGAAAGCACGGTTCTAATTTATAATTTAATTTTGTCACAGTAGGCTGTATGTGAAATACATGCAAAATGATGTGAAGGTACAATGATTTGTAAGTACATTTTACTCAACCAGCTTTGCAAAGTCTACTAGGCATTGGTTGCATTAAATCTCTTAAATCAACGAAGAAAGAGGCGGTCCTAAAACATTTCTCCTGGACCAAATAAGAACTTCTCATTCGAGATATAGTGTCATAGGCAATTAAGCAACCTATTACTGTACTGAGTCCAATGAGTTAAAGTAAAGAAAAGGCAAATAGTATCAGCTGCCCGTTCCAAAATAGATTAGATCCTACTGAAAAAGAAAGGAAATGGTTATTCTTTCTGGACATTCAAGAATCAGATCTTTAATCAAAATGCCTTAGTAGAGTCTAAGAACCTAAAGAATGACTCATTCAAAATAATTTAATAAGACAAAATCATTATGATCAACTAGAGATATGTAGCAACTGTTAAGATTTTATCTTAACAACTTTGTTTTCATGACCTTGTTAAAAAAAGATTAAACATCCAAACCAATTGACTAACCTGTTTACAAGAGAGGCACGAGTGTTATCATCTCAAAAGCATGAAGCACACATAAGAAAGAACCAAATATCTATAGCTACATTCTTCTCAAATCTGAAAATAAGACTTCATATGAAGAATCAACTGCGAAGTCAGAAACGTATCTCTCATATAATATATTTGTATTATTTTCCCCTCAATCAAAAATAAAAAATCTGACTGGACCATGTGTCATTTCCTGTCTTTAAAAGTGAATATGAATATCAAATAGAGAGATAAGTTGACAAAGTAATCTATTTCTTGGCCCTCACTTATAAATGACAGTTTGCTCAAATATTCCTGTGCTGAATGATAAATGTATAAAGTGTCACACTGTGAAGAGACTCTCAAAGTATTTATTCAAGTAACAAAACAAGTGCCAATTATTTGCCCAGCAAAACAAAAGAACAAAATTATTATCAATGCAGCAAGATGCATATACCTGACAAATATCACAATACTCTTCCCCCAGAGTCTGCTGTCCAGAACCAGTTGTCAATATATAGTAAAGTGTCTGGCCTAATAGCTTTATCTGCAGGATATTTAACAAAGATAAACAGTGATGCCCCTTGCAATAATGAAGAGAATGGAATGGAGTAAAGTACTATCATAGTATCATCCAAATTCCAAAGAATGAACTCCTTTATTTGTTTTATGATGATTTGTAGTAGGAGCCTAGCATAATTAAGAGGTAGCCATTGTTCTAGGCATTAGTATGTTGATTGTCAATATCATTTCGCAAGCACTGAAAGCAACTACTTAGCCATATAACTAAATTACTTGTCACAGTGTTGATTCTGGCCAGACGCTTGGCATGCTTAATTTAAAATGAACAAAGTATAGCGAGTTATGGATCTTCTTGTAAGGCATGAGATGATAAACCCATCACCAATGAATCATGATAGACAATATAAAAGGAACTGCTTAACTTACATAAAAAAATTCAAAGTATTTAGGTAAATCTTCTTTGCAAAATGGGATGATGATTTTGGACAAGCCTAAGATATAACTGAACCTGATGAGTATCTCGATTCATGTATACAATCACTTAGGAGGTTCTATATATTCTCTTCCATTTATCTCTTGATAACACTATTCTAAATAAGAAATGAAGTGATATTAGGTTAAACTTACATTAATGACCTCTTTATGATAAAGCAGCCCAAAAGCAAACTGACAGTAACTCAGACAAGAGAATGACTGATTAACTAAAATCTTTGTTTCATGATTTCTGCAAAAGTACATCATGCAGGTACCTAGAATGTCAAGTCCAAATCTACTACATATGATAAACGATCTTGGATGAGGAATAGGAAGATTTAACAACAGAAGCCCCAAGTTTTGGGAACTCACATGAGCCTGTAATGGCCTTCCTATATAATAACCAGGTAATAATTTGAGGAAAATAAACCCGATGGCATTAGGTAGCAAGAGATTATAAAGATGAGGATGGAAGGCTGCGGAGCAATCTCAAGGCCTCCAATTTTTCTATGGTGCATCGGAACTTACATAATCACCTTTCTTTTTTGGTGAGCTGGAACTGGAAGTTCACCAGTACAGAACCGCCAAGGTGAATTTTGTATAAGTTTATTTAAGAAAACTGTTTTGTTTATTCTTGTTCACTGAGAAAACCCAGATTCTTTGTCAAATCAACAAAGAGATTTGTTTCGATAGATGCACAAACAACAGGTGAGTAAGAAATCTGTTTTTTGATTTGTCACCCAGTACATGTTGCAACTTTTGTTCAATTCATTCTTTCTATAGTATTGAGTCCCCTGATTTGAGCTAACAATGAGAAAATCGAATGAAGAAAGAGAAAAGGGCATCTTTTAGCAACGAGACTTGCCTCGCTCTGGTATGCGACAGCAACCCTGGTGCCTATACGAGAGAGCAACCACACAAATGATCAACGACTGACTTAAAAGAATGTCGAAAGGCGGGGAATTTAGGAGAGGAAGCCAAATCCAGCTGACCGAAGAGGTGGCGAAATGCGTCGCGGCAGGCGTCGTGGACGTACGCGGCGTAGTGGTCGTCCTTTTCCGCGGCCCGCATGATCTCCGGCTGTGCCGCCGAGGGGAACCTCCTCTCCCCCGCCGCCGCCGCCTCCGGCCGGGAGCTCGGCCCGGCCTCCCCGCCTCCACTGCCGCGCGTTTCACCTCTCATGCTCTCTTTCCCTTTCCTTTGCCCTTACCCTCGCTTCTGCGCTTGGAAACCCCAAAACACCATATATATATAAATATATAAATAAATAAATATATATATATATATCGTTTTACAGCATCAGTTATGTATTTTTTTATTTTATTAAAAAATACATAGGAATCATAAGCATTTTTTAATACTTCTCTAATTTATTTTTCTTGTCTTTTAATAGAGTTATAGTTTGTTGAAAATATGTCAAAAAAACTGTAATCATATTGAAAAACACTGTAGTTAAATTATTTGAATGCTTATTTTCTTAAATGTACAATCATATTCAAAATGGATATTTTTCTTAAATATTTTTATTTAAGAAAACAAAAATTCAAATAATTTGACTTCTACAAGAGTTATAATATTTTTTGTATGTTTCCCGAGAATACTATAATTTTATTATAAAATAGTATAATGAAATAAAATAGATTAAAAATAAGTAAATGGAAATAGAGACCTATGATTATAATTTAAGGAGCTCATCCGGTTGTATAGAGGAGAGCATATTAGGGACACAAGAAGGTCTAAGAAGTAATAACCCAAATGGTATCCATCTATCTTTCAATATTTTGATTTCAGATCTATTGGTCAACAACCTTAATCAAAATTTTATCATATCTCTAAATATATTATCTAAAATTATAGTAAGATTTAATAAAGAACATAAGCTACCAATGACCTACATGTTTTGACTTGAGTCAATGAGTTATTGGTAGCATTTATTAAGGTTGATTATATATTATTCTATATAATTAATTATCCTTTAGTATGTAGATGTATATATATTTTTAAATTATATTATTATTCTTATAATTATAAAAGTGAAACAATTAATCTTATTTCTATTTATATTATAGACTCTAATTATGAAAATACAGTACTCAATGATAAATTAAAGTGAGATAAAATTAACTCGTGCTTAATGATAAATTGAAGTGAGACAAAATTAACACGTGCTCAAAGATAAATCATAAAATATTTCTATTAACAAAGTCGACAGTGTGAGAAAAGGTGAAATTAAATATTTTATTTTTATAAATATAAAGATCTAATTTCTAAAATTATAAAAATTTAGATGGATAACTATATGTAATTAATCCCATCAAGTAATAAGTCAATGTAAATATTTCAATGAGATCATAGTAGCATTGGGCCTTTTCCTCCTCTCTCTCTCTCTCTCTCTCTCTCTCTCTCTCGTATTAATAAGCAAATAACCAAAAGGATCATAGAACAACAAGTATGAAAAAAACAACAGTTCCTGAAGCATGATTACAAGTACGAGTTGGGGTCTTATCATTACGCCAAATGAGGAAAAGAGAGTGGGCAATAGAACAAACACCTTGCAAGGACAAGGCTGGGAAGAACTACTTGATGAGAAGGTTCCCCAGCGGGACTCCGACGTTGGCACCTGCTGCGTTGAGCCCAACCCTCAGCACAAACTTGCCCGCGACACGGCCCCGTTTGGTCCATTGGCGCTGCAACTGGTTGCCAGAGTTGCTGCCTGTGTCGTTCTCCTGGTCTTGGACCTGAAGTCTCCCTGCGCCGACGTCTATGGAAACACCGGCGCACTGTGGGTGGAGGTCGACTCGGCACGACGCGCATCGGTAGCGCCATATCTTGATGTCCTCCTTGCACGCCTCGCAGACCCGGGGGAGATGCGGGACGAGCGTCAGCTCATGGTCGGGGTGGAACAAAGCGCCGGCCGCCGTGGGCGGCAGCAGCGCGCACATCGGGTGGTAGTTCACGAGGCACGACTTGCAATGGTAGAACGAGCCGCCCAGCTTCGCGAAGCAAAGCTGGCATTCGCCCTCTGATCCCTGCGCTTCATCAGCTATGGAGGATAACGTCAGATCATGCTGCGGGTGGGCGAAGAAGGAGACGGTGAGAGGCAAAGCGGGAAGGGCACACTGCGGGTGGAGGTCCACCCCGCATGGCGCGCACCGGTAGCGCCATAACTTGATGATCTCCTTGCAGCCGAGGCAAACGCCGGGGAGATGCGGCACCAGCGCTATCTCATGCTCCGGGTGCGAGGTGTTGGGCAGATGACCCATATTCAGCCCATAATGGGCTTTAGTGAAGCCCACGGCCCAGAACCTCACTTATATTAACCTAAAACCTAGATTAGGTGGCTAGGGTTGAGATTAAGAGAGCAGCGGCGGCTGAAAACGTGGGAGAGAGAAAGCAGACTGCAGATTGACAGTAGAGGCCAGAAAACAAGAGATCCAGAAAAGGGAAGAAGATAAGGGCAGAAAAAGACTATTCTCAATCATTCAAATCTCAGGTTAGATCAGTTTGCAGTGGATTCTTACTGTGATCTCTTGGGAAGGTTTTGGATATTGTGTTTAGGATTATAGTCCTTGTATCCCTGAGATTCTCTTGTGGCTATTGCTTTGGGCTTGGGCAAGAAGCCTGAGATCTGTATATTCATTATTTTGATAGTGGATTTTCTCTGGCTTGTCCCGTGGTTTTTACCCTTCGAGTTGAAGGGGTTTTCCACGTAAATCTTGGTGTTCATCTGATTGTGATTTCCATTTCATTCCGCTGTGCATGACGGTCTGCTAGTATTTGTTCGTATACAAAGTTGATTCCTGTTTTATTCCCATCAACTGGTATCAGAGCAGGGTTTTGGTGGTATTTAATCTTTTGTATCTGAACATGGAGACCGGTAATATTTCTCGCATGATTAGTTTAAATGGAAACAATTGGATGATATGGAAACAAAGAATGGAAGATCTCTTGTATTGCAAAGATTTGTATGGACCTTTGCAAGGAGATAGTGCAAAACCCACATCTATGACAGATGATGAGTGGAAGAGGTTAGATCGAAAAACAGTTGGTTTTATTCGACAATGGCTAGATGATAGTGTCTTTCACCATGTTTCTACTGAATGTTCTGCATACTCTCTTTGGAAAAAGTTAGAAGGTCTTTATGAAAGAAAAACGGCTGGCAACAAAGCTTTTCTGATCAGAAAACTTGTGAACTTGAAATATAAAGAGGGTACTTCTATTCCTGAGCATTTAAATGAAATGCAGAGTATTACTAACCAGTTATCCTCTATGAAAATGTCTCTTGATGATGAGTTGCAGGCATTGTTACTTCTCAGTTCTTTGCCAGAAAGTTGGGAGACACTGGTGGTTTCCCTCAGTAATTCGGCACCAGATGGTATTGTCACCATGAGTCAAGTAACAAGCAGTTTGTTGAATGAGGAGTTAAGGAGAAAGAATTCAGCAACTTCTCAGATTGATTCACAAGCACTTGTCTCAGAGAACAGAGGAAGGTCAAAGTCAAAGGATAGAAGTGGTTCACATGTGGGTAGAAGCAAGTCAAGGTCAAGGAAAGATATTGTTTGCTACAATTGTGGTGAGAAAGGACATTACAAGAATCAGTGCAAGCAACCTAAGAAGAACAAGAAAAGGGGGAAAGAAGTGGAGCATACAGAGTCAAAAGAGAATATCACAGCTACAGTACAAGGTGGTGATTATTTGATTTTGTCTACTTCTGATGATATTTTTTCTTGTGTGTGTCAGGATCTCGAGTGGATAATTGACACAGGTGCTTCTTATCATGCTACACCACGGAGGGAGTTCTTTGCTACTTACAGGTCTGGAAATTTTGGTGTTGTCAAGATGGGCAACTATGGCACAGCAAACATCATTGGCATGGGAGATATCCATATAAAGACCAACCTTGGTTGCAAGTTGGTGCTTAAGGATGTGAGGCATGTGGTTGACTTAAGACTGAATTTAATTTCAGTTGGAAGACTGGACGATGAAGACTTTGATGTCAGATTTCATAAAGGGCAGTGGAAGCTCAGTAAGGGTTCTCTTATTGTAGCTAATGGGAAGAAATGTCATACATTGTATAGATTGCAGCCTAAAGCTTGTGGTGGGCAGTTGAATGCTACAGAGAAAGACTCCAGCATGGAGTTGTGGCATAGGCGACTAGGACACATGAGCGAGAAGGGGTTGCAAGAACTTTCCAAAAGAGAGGTATTGCCATCTCTCAGAGGTACACGTTTGAACCCTTGTATTGATTGTTTGGCTGATAAACAACATAGAGTTTCCTTTGTTAGTCCTGCCTTATCTAGAAAAATGCATGTCTTGGACCGTGTCTATACAGATGTGTGTGGTCCTTTGAGGACAAAAACTCCTGGTGGATCTGTTAATGTTCCTAGTATCAGTGGTGCACTTTATTTTGTTACTTTTATAGATGACTTTTCCAGGAAAGTTTGGGCCTATGCTTTGAAGACTAAAGATCAGGTTATTAATATCTTCAAAGAGTTTCATGCCAGAGTTGAAAGGGAGACAGAAAGACAATTGAAATGTATAAGATCAGATAATGGTGGTGAGTACACAGGATTGTTTAATGATTATTGCAGGTCACATGACATCCAGCATGAGTTGACAGTCCCTGGTACGCCTCAGCATAATGCAATTGCAGAGAGGCTGAACCGCACCATCATGGAAAAGATCAGATGTATGCTTTCACAGGCCAAGCTACCCAAAAGGTTTTGGGATGAGGCTTTGAGGACTGCAGTTGATGTAATCAACTTATCACCATGTACAGCTCTAGATGGTGATGTTGCAGAGCATGTATGGTCAGGGAAAGATGTCTCCTATAGGCATTTAAGAGTGTTTGGTTGTCGTGCATTTGCACATGTTCCAAACAATGAAAGGTCCAAACTGGATGGTAAGACAAAAGAGTGTATTTTTCTTGGTTACTCACATGATCAGTTTGGTTACAGGCTTTGGGATCCAGAAAAGCAGAAGGTGTTCAGAAGCAGAGATGTTGTTTTCTTTGAGGATCAAACCATTGAGGATTTGAAGAAGGAGGCACCAGCTAAGACTTCTGCAGAGGGATTTGTAGACTGTGACCCAGTTATTCCTCCAGTATATCAGGGTGATGGGGGAGGTGTGCAGGAAGATGGTGCAGAGCCAGATGTTGATCTACCTGCAGGACATGTTGAGCAAGAAGAAGAAAGAGAGCAAGTTCCCACAGAACCTCAATTAAGAAGATCTTCTAGACAACGTCAACCTTCCAGAAGATACTCTACAGATGAGTATGTGATGCTTACTGATGCAGGTGAACCAGAGAGTTACCAGGAAGCAGTTGAAAGTGAGCAGAAAAAGAAGTGGTTTATTGCTATGCAGGAAGAGATGGATTCTCTGCAGAAGAACCACACATATGATTTGGTGCAACTACCAGAGGGAAGTAAGGCCTTGAAGAACAAGTGGGTTTTCAGGTTGAAGACTCAAGAATATTGTTCTCAACCAAAGTATAAAGCTAGATTGGTTGTGAAAGGCTTTGGTCAAAAGAAAGGTATTGACTTTGAAGAAATTTTTTCTCCTGTTGTTAAAATGTCTTCTATCCGTGTTGCTCTTGGTATTGCTGCTAACTTAGACTTGGAGATTGAACAGTTAGATGTGAAAACAGCTTTCCTTCATGGTGATTTGGAGGAGGAAATTTATATGGAGCAACCAGAAGGCTTCAAAGTCAAAGGTAAAGAAAATCTTGTCTGCAAGTTGAAGAAGAGCTTGTATGGGCTGAAGCAAGCTCCAAGACAGTGGTATAAAAAGTTTGATTCATTTATGATTGAAAATGAATATAAAAGAACAGCTTCAGATCATTGTGTGTACATCAAACGGTTTGGTGAGGATTTTATTATTCTCTTACTTTATGTTGATGATATGCTTATCTTCGGAAGAGATATGTCTATGATTGACAGGTTGAAGAAGGACCTAAGTGAGTCTTTTGCAATGAAGGACATGGGGCCAGCAAAGCAAATACTGGGCATGCAGATTTCTCGTGACAGAAGAAAGAGAAAGATTTGGTTGTCACAGGAGAAATACATTGAGAAGGTATTGGATAGGTTCAGTATGAGTAATGCAAAGCCAGTTGGTTCTCCTCTTGCAGGTCACTTCAAGTTGTGCTCAGATCAGAGTCCGTCAAGTGATGAGGAGAAGGAGAAAATGCAAAAGGTTCCTTATGCTTCAGCAGTTGGAAGTTTAATGTACGCAATGGTATGTACGAGGCCGGACATCGCATATGCAGTGGGTGTTACTAGTAGATTTCTTGCAAATCCAGGTAAAGAGCATTGGGCAGCAGTGAAGTGGATTTTTAGATATCTCAGAGGAAGTTCTAAAGTTTGTTTAAGCTTTGGAGGTGGACCACCTGTATTGACAGGTTACACAGATGCAGATATGGCAAGAGATATTGACACAAGGAAGTCCACATCAGGTTTTGTACTTACTTTTGCAGGGGGAGCTGTGTCATGGCAGTCCAGATTGCAAAGGTGTATTGCACTCTCCACCACAGAGGCAGAATATATTGCTGCTACAGAGGTTTGCAAAGAAATGTTATGGATGAAAGAATTCTTACAAGAATTGGGGCTGAAACAGGAAAACTATGTGGTGTATTGTGACAGCCAGAGTGCCATCCATTTATGCAAGAACCCAACATTTCATTCCAAGTCAAAACATATAGATGTCAGATATCACTGGATCAGAAATGTGCTTGAAGAGAAGCAGTTACAGCTTCAGAAAATTCACACAGATGATAATGGGGCAGACATGTTGACAAAGGCTTTACCGAAAGAGAGACAGGAGATGTGCCGACAGTTGGTCGGCATGGCATCACATTGAGGAGTCATGAGACAGCCTCCCTTATGGGCTGAAGGGGGAGGTTGTTGGGCAGATGACCCATATTCAGCCCATAATGGGCTTTAGTGAAGCCCACGGCCCAGAACCTCACTTATATTAACCTAAAACCTAGATTAGGTGGCTAGGGTTGAGATTAAGAGAGCAGCGGCGGCTGAAAACGTGGGAGAGAGAAAGCAGACTGCAGATTGACAGTAGAGGCCAGAAAACAAGAGATCCAGAAAAGGGAAGAAGATAAGGGCAGAAAAAGACTATTCTCAATCATTCAAATCTCAGGTTAGATCAGTTTGCAGTGGATTCTTACTGTGATCTCTTGGGAAGGTTTTGGATATTGTGTTTAGGATTATAGTCCTTGTATCCCTGAGATTCTCTTGTGGCTATTGCTTTGGGCTTGGGCAAGAAGCCTGAGATCTGTATATTCATTATTTTGATAGTGGATTTTCTCTGGCTTGTCCCGTGGTTTTTACCCTTCGAGTTGAAGGGGTTTTCCACGTAAATCTTGGTGTTCATCTGATTGTGATTTCCATTTCATTCCGCTGTGCATGACGGTCTGCTAGTATTTGTTCGTATACAAAGTTGATTCCTGTTTTATTCCCATCACGAGGCTGACTCGGTCAGCGTGGGCGACAGCAGCGCGCACGTCGGGTGGTAGCTAAGCAGGCACGCCTTGCAGTGGTAGAACCGGGCGTCCAGCTTCTCGAAGCAAAGCTCGCACTCGCCCTCGCCATCTGATCCCTGCACTTCGTCGACCTTGGAGACCAACGTCAGATCATGCTGCGGGTGGGCGAAGAAGGAGACGGTCTGGGGTAAACTCGAACAGGAGGGATCGTTGTGGTCGTCGACGTCGCCGCATGGGGTCGAAGCCGGAGACTCGGAGCTGTCATCGGTGGAACCGCCGGTCGTGCTCATCTCGGCCGGAGGTTTCTCAGGACGACTACTGGAACGGAGTATCTTCTTCATCTTTCCCTCCGTCTCGCAGTGTTCGTATTCGTATATATATATATATATATATATAGAGAGAGAGAGAGAGAGAGAGAGAGAGAGAGAGAGAGAGAGAGGAATTATATTGCGATAGTGTAATTAATTATATTTTCCTGAACTCTTTTTCATTTTTGTGTTTCCATTTTGTTCTCTCTTTCTTTTGTTTTTTTGTGTTTCCATTTCAGTTCTAAATTGACCATTTTATTTAACCTAGTTGATGGTTTAACTCTTATGGGTTACCAATTCATTAAGGACCTAAAGCAATCGTTTATATTATCTTTTTATATAAATCAGGTAATATTTTTCTTTATTATTTTTTTCTTCCTCGTGTTTACCGATCAAGCTCACATTAATTCTCAATCTGAAATATAGTAGTACTATATCATCACCATATTAATATTTTATGTATTAAAACTTTATAACTCTGAATCTTTTGTAAGTGGGTTTCGTATATCATCATCAAGCTAATATTTTATATATAAAAAATTATATAATAGTGTATTAAAACTTTACACTAATATGCTAAGCTTAACATTAACTTATATTTTTGGAACACTAGATAAGACTGATAGGAATAATAGTGGGCCCTTTTCAAATTATACCACGTGTCCCAAGGTGATCCAACGTGGATGGATAGGTTGGGTGACTAATTTTTCCGACCCCACCCTCTGATACACATGAGAAACATATCACAAACGGATGGACAAATCTAAGATCTAACAGCATCATGTCGTATAATTATCATCAAGTTTCATAAGAACCTAAGGGAACCACACGACGACAGAGCAGAAGCAACACGTAACCGACAGTATTAACGATCGTCGGTGTTGCCTGCAACATTAAACAGGGTGATATAAAACATCAGAAGTATGATGAGGTCAAGACTTGACCGGTCGATGACGTATATGTATAAAAGGGGCATCCCAAGGGCTCTATGACGGTCTCTCTCTCTCTCTCTCTCTACTTCAATAAGAAAGAGAAGAAGCTTCGGTGTCTGAGCTGGAGACGCCAGACTTCACCTTTTGAAATAATCCTAACTTGATCGTCGGAGGGATCTCCCAGAGAACCCACCACTCGGGAGAAGGTCTTGTCTTGCATGAACAATTCGGCGAGGTTAGAAGGACCCGCATCAAAGTGACAATCCGAGTCGAGCATATGCACATGCCGACCTCAAACTGCCTACGTGGGACCCCTCTTGTACATGCAGCCTGAACCTCATTGTGCGGACTCCCTGGACACGGTGGAGCACCCACAACAAATGGATATTGTATACTAATAATATATTAATATTTTAACGATAATATTTATTCCATGAGTATTTGGACCTTTAAAATATAAGGGTAAATATCTTGATGTAAAAGATTATGAGATGAAATTTCAAACTATTAATACTTAATAAGTAGGCATCAAATATTATTATCAGAAACTCTCATTGGATCAATTGTTCTTGCTACCCGAGGTTGTTAATAGATGCTCTTACCCCTTTGTCTTAGAGAGAGTCCAACACTCGTTGGAATTTTGATACCACAACTTACTATTTATATTTTTTATTTTCATTAGAATTGTTAATTAAATCCGATCGATTTTAACTTTTTACTAAAATTTTGATTAAAAATCCAGCAAGCAGCCAATCATCTTAAAAATTAATCACAAATATTACCATTATGTATGAATGATTAATTGCGTTCAGTGACTTGTCATTAAAAATCAATTACTTCATTCGGTTAGGTTTTGATGCAATTGCGTACCGTTCTTTGTAATTTTGATATTACCTACGTTGCACTTCATAGTTATTTATTTATCTGTTAATAATTTAGTAATTGTTACTACTTTGTAAATTAAAATTACCTTTGTGTATGACATCTAGGTTATTGTTTGTCTACTTAATTAAACAAAATTAAATTATTTCCACTAATGTTAAAAAAAAAAACAGAACATATATTTTTGCTATTCCCTGTGAGTGTTGCTGAATCTAAATTAAAAAATGGGTTTATGATCGATTTTTAAATCCAAATTTGAGAAATCTTATTTTATTGTTATTTTATGCTAACATGAAAAATTTAAAAACAATTAAAGTACAATATTAATGATTTTTTTTTGTTTTTTGGAAAAGCAAACTTTAAATCTCAGAATTTTTAATAAAAACTTCCTAAAATTTAATTCCTCCCGTAGCACAATCTTACCATATATTTTTTTACTTTAGAAAAAACAAAATATATCCTATTTTGAAATAAACAAATTTAAGGATAACAAAATTTGATGAGGCTAAAGAGAAAAGTGTGAAACCTAAGATGGTATTTTCTTTTAAAAGAAAGTTAAAAATAAATAGAATAATTTTAAATATACCATAGTGTTTCTTCGTGTTCAATGTGTCCAAAACGTATAAAGAGTATGTATGATACACGTCTTGTGTGTTTAATGCATCGTAGCACCATAAAATATTTGAAGTGTTGAATACGATATAATTGAGATAAATCAAAATATCTCATTATAATCGATGTGTCTTAATCAAGTAAAATAATTAAAATATTTAGTGTTAGTGACATGGCCTGCCAAAGCATCTTCTCACAAAGCCCTCTTCATAGTGCCTGTAATATTTTTTGTACATTTTGCATTTGATAAAAACTTTAGTTATCAACGGATGTGGATTATATTGTTGAGGTGGATTTTATGAGTATCATGTATCAGTGAGCTTGTGAGGAACTTAATTATTTTGATATAAAGCTCATATTTGTTTGAGGGAGTTAGACAAGTCAATCGATAACATCGAGTAAGTTAATATTACTATCGATAATATAAATAAGAACAAAATAATTGTGAATCTTACAATATAGTGATAGATACTATATTTGAGATTATGTTTATTCTATTAACAAACATTAAATGTATAACGACAAAAAAAAAATATTGAAATTGAAAATCAAAATGATCTAAAAAGCAATAACAAGTGAAAATAGACTCATCTATACACAAAATCAAGCATCTACTAAAATAGAGATAAACTCGGATGAGTATAATAATGTCATAATAGTGGAAATATCTAATGTTAAAGAAAGGATGTGAATTCAAAATGATAGATAGTATGATCATGGGCATGAGAAAGAGTCATGGAAGTATTCTTCGCTTAATTTACAACTTGTAAAGAAAGACTCCAAAATATAATATAACTATAGACTTATGAGATTTCTGTTGATCTAACCTCAAAGCATAACCAATCAATAGTATTACATTGTAAATGTATATATTTATTGCATGTCCAGAGTAGTCTTTATGTGGAAGAATATGATTCTAAGGTTCAAGATCTCAAGGGCCATTATTCAAACCGATATTCTCTTACATAATTCTTCAAAATTAAATATAAAATCATTTTAGTTGTGCTATTATCAAGGAGTCTCAAAGCTATAAAGTTAGGTTGGATCATGATGAAGCATATTGAGAGCTATAATTTCGATACATGATGTTTATATCACGTATCTATTTATTTATTTATTTAGTAAGTACTTAAATACGTATCTACAAAAGAGGAAAGAGGATAACAATCAAAATATCCTCAACAACCCAAATTTGTATAATGATAATTATATCTATCATTTGGACAACTAATATTTAAAACATGAACAGTGTATGCCACTCTGTGGGCCCGCCTGCGGTCGCGGTTTGCTGACCAGCGCCCCTGATGGAGTCGCCGGCGTGGGGTCCGCTGTGGCAGAGAGCGTGCGCCGTCGCTTTTGTGTTCGGTGGATGGGCCGAGTCACAGGGATCGCACCCTTCCTTTGGGAGGCTCGAGAAGCACAGTGGGGTCCTACAGCCGCCGTTCCCACTCACTTCTTGTGGAGAATGGAACAGCAAACTTCCCACGTCCAACCTCTATTTCTTCTCCACGTCGGGTGTAGGTGGCGGTGGGACCCGCGAGAGGTGTCCTCGGCGGAGGACTGTTGCAGAGCGTGGTCCCAGCCTCTGTTCGTCTCCGTTCCTCTATAATATCTCTGCTCCTCTCTCTCCCACCCTGTCGCTATTTCGGAATCGGTGCTTCGATATGCGAGCGAGAGGGCGAGCACAGCGAAGAGGGGCAACAGGACCGAAAGAGGCGAACTGGAACCCTAGATTCGTCCATTGCGTGCCGATCAACGCTTCTTTCGGACGAGCGATCTCGTCAACGCAGGAGGATCTGATCTCTTGCGTTAAGCCCCTTTATCTTTGTTCCGGTAAAGGTTGTGCGCGCGCATTTCTGGTGTCTTTCTTTCGTTTTTTGTTTTTTTCTGTTTAGATGACAATGTTGTGATTTCAGGTCAGCAATCGGTGGTTCTTGGATCATGGGGTTAGGGTTTCTGCCGATGATACTGGGAGGAGGCTGTGATTAGGTTTATCCTCTTGCCTTTCTTTGGAGCTGCGGAGATCTTACATTTTGGCTAGTTTTCGCGGCTGTTTTTCTTTTGCTGAGTATTACAGAGGGTCTCGTGGTGCACCGGAATGGCGGACAAGCGCATGAAGGCGGCCGTCGAATATGATGACGCTGAGGATGGGAATAGTGAGGAGGGAGAGAAAGAGGACTCTGATGATTTAGAGCTTGGGCTCTCACTGCCCCATCCGGGGATTAGGGCGGGGTTTATGCGTGGCGAGCAGAGGGAAGGCCATAGCAGTAATAACTTGCCTTGGGAGGACCAGGGTGTTGGGAGCTCGCAGTTTGGCTCACCACTGGAGCCTTTGAGGCACTTTGATTTTGGGCAAGGGAACGGGAAGGACCGGGTAGAAACGGACGATTGTAGAGATGACGTGGTGGAGGCATGTTCTGTGTCTCAGGTGAATTATGTATCACCCGACACCTGTTTGGAGATGCCCAATTCTTACTGTCAGAGGTTTGCTCAGCAAAAGCGGCGTAAAGTCCTCACTTCTCCAGAGTACTTTCTTGGTGCCTTGGCTCTTTTCTAAATCCATATCTTACTGTGTAGGCGACAAATTCATCAGAAGCTTCGTTGTTTACTCATATTGTTGATGATGCTTTTTCTTTGTTGTATTCTTTTATGTATCTAATGCAATAAGTTTTATTTTTTGCAACTTATCATGTCACTAGAATGGTGAAGATGACATTGCATTGTCTTATACTTTGTACATATCCGTCGAAAATGATTACTTTTGCTAGTTTACTATCCTATTTCAAATGTATAATGATGTTTCTTTGGACTATTAGAGTCGATCTACCTTCTTGGAATTACACTTTGTTAACTTCTTGCATTTTACTCATTACTTAATAAAGTACTGTTATTTTTGAATAGAACACCAAATTGGGTGCCATCACTGTAACTGATTCTCATAGAATTGGTCCTGGGATGTTGGCACCATGTTTAGCATTTTCGGACAATTATGCACATCAATAGGATGTGATAAAAATCCATGGTAATTCATAATCACTTGTTAAACATTCTCATTGACGCAAAGATAATATGGTTCTTTACCTTTTCCTGAGTGAAACACTCACTTTATATGTACTTTCAGTGACTTTGATGCCTTAAATCATTAGCATGATATCTATGATGAAGTTCCATGTTTATTTTAAAGAACTGAGGAATTTTTGTCAGGATTTTGCTAGCCTTTATGTACATAACCATTATTTTTCTGTCTCTTTCTCCTGAAACTATCTCATTTTTCTAGAGATGCAAGTTTCTTCCTTGCTGAAGTGACAGCAGCAGCAGTGGCTTTTGACTTCATTCCACTAAGTTCATCATATTCAGTTGAAGACAAGAAGGCCTACTACTTGAGCATTTTCTCAAGTGATGATGCTTTTGTAAAGTCCAGCAACACCATTGATGGAGTAGTCTTTGATGGAGACACCATAACTGCAAAAAGTGCTAAAAATGTGGAATTCAGAATGGATTTTTCAGATGATCTGTTACACCTGGTGTGTCTTGCACTTACTTTTGATACTTTATTCACTGTTGATTGCTTGAAGCTTAAACTACATTTATGATAAGTAGGATATGCTTTGCAGATTTTCTCTTTCCTTGAACAAAAAGATTTATGTAGAGCAGGAGCAACATGCAAGCAGTGGTTAGCAGCTAGCACACATGAGAATTTCTGGAGGTGTTTAGAGTTTGAAAATACAAGGATCTCCCAGCAGAACTGTATGATTTCTTCTCTATTCTTATTGGTGTCTCATGACTTGTGAAATTGTAAGTGAAAAAACAATATTAGCAAATATGAGCTAGTTTACGTTCCTGAATTTTAAAATTTCACCCACCGACTTCTAGCAGGTGCGGAGTGTCCATCTATGTGGACCAATCTTTTTCTTGATCCACTTCACAAAGTTGTATCCCACAATTCGTTAAAGTTGGTGCTTTTCACAATGAGTCCGACTGATATAGAATATCAGCTTATTGAGAACCTTGAAATAAGAGCAACTAGTGGTCTGGGAAAGGCAAAATAATGAAAAAAAGGAGAAATTGGCTAACATGATTAAATTTTAAATGGACTGGAGCTTTTTAAGCAATGTAGACGCTTTTTATGAAGCAGCAATATAGATGCTTTTTATGGAGCATCGGTGGTCGATCATGGTATATTAAACCTTGTTCCTTAAAACTTAAAAAAGTGCAAATTTTATACTGCCAATTAGCAACAGGTAGAGTAGGATATAAGAAACAAAAGAGAAAAAGGTCATAAATTTCCACGGAGTGATTTATTTGAAGCTGACAAACTACTACTGTTCAAGTCAACAGTTTCATGTTATGTACTCTTAGTGCTGGGATCCAAAGTGTTTTTTCTTTTCATTCATATACCATAGAGCAGTATAATTCAATAGAAAGAGACTTGAGTGCCAGTTGAGCACTTAATAGTATCTTGATCTTATACTAATGGGGACTGTTAAGCAAGTAGCTTGTGCACTGAGATCAGCATCTTTTATTTAGTTGTTCATGTTTATATGACATTTTAATGTTATTATCCAGAACTAAATACAATCATGAGACACTTCATTTCCATCCTGTTCTGATTATCCATCCATCTTTTGTTTGCCAAACTTGTGCATTCATCCTCTGAGTTTGTTGTTCCTCTGATAGTAGCTGGAAATATTCTATATTTGCATCTTGTGTATTGAGTGCATCTTTTATTATTTGCATCTTGTGTTTGAGTGCAGCCAAAGTGTCTTGCCTTTCAAAATTCTGTGATGTTTGTTTATGAAAGATGTTCCTAATATTAGTATTAGATTTTCGGAGTTATGAGTAGTTAACTTTTTTAGGAAAAAAATTTACTTGATCTAAAACCTCCTAATTTGATATTTGAACATTTACTTTTTGTGGAATCCCTTGATTTAGTGAGATTTATAGAGTTGTGTTTCATCACTTTGGTTATTACATGTTAGCAAAGTTAGATTATTTCTTATATAATCTATCAACACTCCCATGCTATCTAATAATATGAAGTTTTTTTAAGAATTCTTGTTTTATGACGCTGACTTCAATCACTATATTCTGTTTTTAGAGTCTATGCACATCTTAGATTGTCATCATGGATCTTCACCGGATCAATGACTATGTTTTATTGATGTAGCCCTTTAGTCTGTCCAAGTTTATGACTGAACAACGTATAAAACTTAATAAAAAGGAGCAAGTTGTGGAACATATTCTCCTATATGCTTAACCACAAGAAAGAAATGTAGTAATCCTATTTGATATCTGAAATTAACTAAATTATTGGTAGTTTATCCTAGAGTAAGTTCAGAATACTTGAGTAACTTCCTTAATCTGAAGGGTATATTCCAATTTTCACAAATTAAACTAAAGTTCTAGAAATAATAGTGAAAATTTTGGTGTTTTTATGACTTAATTTGTCCTTTTTTTTCTGTTGACAATTCAGGATATACTCTATGGAAACAAGGCAGTGCTGGCATGTGTTCCAAAGCACTTTTGCAGACTTAAATGGCTTCTTGCTAAAAAAAATGGCTTCTTGCTGTTTTAGATTGCATAATACCCTCTCTATTAAAATAAAGAAAAAAGATCAACTTGGTGTGATATGCCCCATAATGGACCAGCATGCGCATTATAGAAGTATTTATCTTTATTCTATGGTGGTAAACACTCATGTATGGCTTATAGGGGTGCCTCAGTTCATGCTTCCCAGCAGCAATGTGCAATGATCTTCAAAATAACTCATCAAACATTTATTGAATTTCTGTATATTTAATATGCATATTTTATTATTTACCAGTGAGGATACAACTGATACAAAGCTTATTATCTATATCATTGAGTAATTTGCTCATTGCTGACATGTTGACTCAATGTATAAATATACTTATGCAAATGGAAGTCGTCCAATCATCTTGTTATGTTTCTAAGAAATTTTTAGTCAAAGAGTGTCAACTATTCATCCTACAGCAACAATAACAAGTCATAATGTTTAAACTATTTGGGGTTGGCTATATGGATCTTTGGTATTGGCCAAGTTAAACAAAGAGTATCTAAATTTTTAACTGGTAGAGTATTCTTAGTTTTTCATCTTTCTCCTCGAACCACTAATACTAATTATCTCACTGTTCGAAGTATAATATTTATAGATGTCATAGGGACATGTTTGTACCATCTTAGACAAACTTCCTCATTTTATCTTCTGTCAAAATTGTTCATAATTGAATACTTTTTCCTATCTAACCTAGAAGTTCGCATTCCACTCCAATTTTCTTGTCTGAGAACAACCTTTATATATATACACATATGTTGTTTCCTAGTCATCCAACCATAAAGGATTGTTGGCCTAACACTTGTCATAAGGAGTTGGTAGAGAAGGGGAGGAGGAGGCACAGAGGAAGATTATAGAAGCAGAAGTGGATAGAGGATCATGAGGAGGCAGCGACAACCATAGTGGAGGATGAGGAGTGAAGTATCACAGGTATGTGGGAAGCGACAAGCTGGGGAGAGGTTGTGTGAGACATGCATGAGGAATGTGTACGATGAATTTTAGGGTTATTACTTATTCCTGTTAGGGTGAAAACTAAAAAAAGAAAAAGGCCATATTGCTTGGATTGGACGAGAAGTCTAGGTCATTGGGCTTGTCAGGTGGTAAGCCCAGTACAACCTATGGTTTGCTTGTCAGGTGGTAAGCCCTGTACCACCTATGGTTTGCTTGTTGATTCATGCTCGAATTGTTACTCTCTGGTTTGTATCAGTCTGGGCAAAATTGCATTTCTTGCTTAAAAATTTTACTTATTAGCAAGTTTTCTCCATCCAAGTTAAGTATACTACAGTTTTATTCTTTTATATTCTTAATTTGCATCTCATATATATAGTCTTCATCCTACTTAATTTAAAACCCTTAGTTTCCATGGTTTCTCTTCATTACTCAGTTAAGAAAATTTCATTTAAATGAGCTAGCTTAATGAGATTGGACATAGTTTTATGCCAATTGTTAGTATCTTAATACCAAGGTTTGTAATTTCGACCTATACCGCCCGGTACGGGCGGTACATACCGGTCTGCCAGGTTACCGGTACGTGGACCGCCCGCTACCGGGCGGTTCCATCAAAAATCGATCGTCGGCGGCCGATTGAAGAAGAAATCGATCGTCGTCAGTCGATTGAGAGAGAAATCGATCGTCGGCGGTTGATTGAGAGAGAAATTGACCGTCGACGGTCGATTGAGGAAGAAAAAGGGAAGAAGAAGAGGAAAAGAAAAAAAAAAGAAGAGGGGAAGAAAGAATACCTCGCCCTCACGCCATCCTCGCCCACCTGCCGTCGCCGCCTGCGGGTCGCCTGCGGCCGCGACTGCTTTTTCTCCAGCGCAAGGAGACGGAGCGTCTCCCCGCGCGGTGAGAAAGATCTAGGTGACGTTGCCCCCTTTTCTTTTTTATTTTTTAATATCTTAATATTTTAATATTATATTATAAAAATATTATATTATATTTTAATACCGGGTGGTACGCACTGTGCATACCGCCCGGTATGGATCCCGTACCAGTACCGACAATATGTTGGTACACCGGTACGGACCGGTAAGTCAAACCTTGCTTAATACAATCCTCCATCTTTTTCATCTGGGTTTGGGACTGGCATTAGTGGTGTTATAACTATTTATTCTTATAACTAATGGTCAGGAGTTGTTGGCTTTTGTACCATTCATCTCTAATGACCATAAAAATCTTGTCTTGGTAAATTTCTTTTGTATTTCTTTTGTCATTCTAATGCACATCTCAGAACTTTAATTTTCATTACCTCTTGGGTTTCCCTTGCTCGTATCATGTGCTTATGAATTTATTTTCTTGCAGTTGTTGCTATTTGCCATCGTTACCCCAACGCTACTGAAGTAAAACTGCGTGGTACTCCAAATGTTGAGGGCCTTGTCATTGTTGCAATGACTTCTTTATGGTTTGTTTTCCATATATCCTTGGATTTTGCCTCATGTCATCTTTTATTTTTTTGTCAAATATTTGATCATTGTTGCCCGTAGTGATTTGTCAAATCTTTCAGGCATCTTGAAACTTTAATCTTGGACAAGGGGCGGCTTAGTGAAGCTTTTTTTCTTGCCTTGACTGATTGTCCTGCGTTAACTACTTTGAGAATTTCTGATGCGTCTGTCGGTAATAGCACTCAAGAGGTAACTGTATGCCATGAAAGGTTACATGATCTTCAGTTGGTAAAATATCGAGTTCTCCGTATTACTGTCAGGTAAATATATTGCTTATTCGTTGCGACATGTTCTTTTGTCATAAGCAATATTGCAATTTTTTTAACCAACTGTTTTTGCATAACATGTTTTGCAAATGTCCTCAACTTCACAGATGTCCTCAACTTCAGACTTTGTCCCTGAAGCGCAGCAGCATGGCTCATTGTTTGCTTAATTGTCCCCAGTTACGTGTGTTGGATTTATCTTCCTGCCACAAATTACCTGATAATGCAATTCGGTCATCTGCTATGTCATGCCCTTTATTGACATCATTAAACATGTCATCTTGTTTATGTGTTTCTGATGAAACCATACGTGAAATATCTTTCACATGTCCAAATCTATGCATTCTTGATGCTTCGAACAGTCCAAATATCTCATTTGAGGTTAGTATTTGGGTCTTGATTTTTTTTCAGCATTCATTTGTTTGGCATTTGATGAATACATGCTTATATGTGTACATGTGCTGGAAGTCTGTGAGACTCCCCATGTTGATGGATTTGAGGCTTGAAAGTTGTGAGGCAATAACTTCTGCCTCTATATCTGCCATATCTCACAGCCAGATGCTAAAGGTTGGAGCTTTTGATTCCTTGTCTTGTATTTAGTGAGTTTATATCATGTTCATTCGCTCACCATCAGATCCTGCAGTCATTGGAGCTTTATAACTGTGGCATGCTTACTTCTGTCTCACTGGACCTGCCACACCTGCAGAATATAAGTCTTGTATATTTGCGCAGGTAAGACTCAGTTTATCTTCTTTATTCTCTCCTTTTATTTTATGTAGTTTCTCCTCTATCATCCGGTGCTAATAAACTTGTATGATAGATTTGTTGATCTTAATTTGCGGAGTCCTGTGCTCAAGCAGATCAAGGTTTCTAGATGTTCAGTACTTCACCGCATTAGTATTACTTCAAATGCACTTCAGGTCTGCTTTCCTTTTATATGACTATAATTTTTGCATTTATTTTATTTTTTAGTATTATTCGAAATTCAGTGGTTTTGGACTCTACAACTCAGATTCCTTTTCATGCAGAAACTGGTATTGCAAAAGCAAGAAAGTTTGACTACTTTGTTATTGCAATGTCAAAACTTGCAAGAAATGGACCTTAGTGATTGCGAGTCTTTGACGGATTCTATTTGTGAAGTGTTTAGTGATGGGGGAGGTTGCCCAAAGCTACGGTCATTGGTTCTTGACAACTGTGAGGTTTGCAATTTATTTAGCCATTGTTTTTCCTTAATATTTATGAATTTTCTGGACTACATAATTTTTAGTCTCTTCTCATTAAGGCAGCAGACCACAACCATCTATGGTTTCTCAACATCGCTTTTGCATCATAAATGGTTGTACTCAGATAATATAGCTTTGGTTGCAATAGTTATTGTTGCACTGTGTACTGTTTTTAAACATAAAATTCTTAAACAGAGAGGTCATAGTATGGAAATTTTTGTAATGTCAGGATAATTGGAAGAATGATGACATTAAATAATGAGGCAATTTTATGACATTGTTCCATGTAGGTCTTTTTGTGCATTGGTGTTTAGTTTTTTTTAAAACCCAAACTACACTACTTTTTTTTGTGTTTATGTATGTTGATTATCACAAACTTCTTATTATTTCAATTTGTGGTGTTGATTTCTCTTGTATATTATTCTTTAATCATTTCTAACAGCCATTTATATTGTAAATAGTCTTCAAAAATCATGGAGTGCATTGACTAATCATACCTTTTTGCCAATTATTCCTCACTTAATATGCAGCACTGGAATGACATACATATATGTTCAAGTCTAGTTATACTGCAGTTTTGGGGTTTTCATTACTTGAAGCTATTATTTCACTGTCCATCATCTAGCAGTCGTCTTGAGTATATCTACTTATCACTTTTTTTGTTTCATTGTAATCTTTACTAGGCTTGTTGCTCTTCTTTGCTTTTATGTCATGGATTATTGTTGAAAATATCTAGGATTTCTCCTAAATATACTTTTTTCTGATATTCCGTTTGTTCAGGGCCTAAGGATGGTCAAAATCAGCAGTTGCACTCTGGTGTATCTATCACTGGCTTGGTGCCATGCTATGAATGCGATTGAACTATCATGTCCAAATCTCGAAGAGCTAAATCTTGATGGCTGCGATCATCTTGAAAGTGCATCATTTTGTTCGGTTAGTTGATCATTATTTACTCAGTTTATAAATATGTTATTATGACACTTTAAATTGTGAAGGCATCTGTCTTCTAGAAGTTTGATGATTGTTGTAAGTACTGTTGTTTTCTTAGCTTATATTCTTTTTGGTTGTAGCCTATCATACATACGTTATTGTGCTGTGTGATTAGCATTTTTTTGGCCTGTAGGTATTGGAAGTTGGAAAATCAAATTGACATAAATTTCTATTCTAAGATTATACCACTAAAGAATGTGTGCAATACTTCCTTAGTTGTGTATCTCAAATGTTGTTCCCTCGAGAAATATGAAACAACCCTTAATACTTTGCACCAAGGTTCGCCGTACCGGTCCATACCGGCGTACCGAGATTTGGCCGGTATGGTACGGTATGTTGGTACAGCTCGGTATGCTTGGGTGTACCGAGCGGTACAAAATAAATAATATTTTAATGATTAAAAAAATATTATTTTTTTAATATCAGAAAAGTTAGGAAAGAAAGTTGGATTAGGGTTTGTAAGATAGAAATTGGTATAGATTCAACAAAATCAATGTAAATTAGGCAAAAATAATATTACATATCTTTTTCGAGCTTTGAGGAACCGTTTTGAGAAAGTGAGAGTTTGAGAAAGAGTGAGTGTGTGAAGTGAAATGGGAGAATGGTGAGTTTAAATAGAGTTAGAAAGAGTTTTTCGACCGTTATAGGGTCTGTAATGGTCGATTTTGACCTTTTGCAGGGTCTGTAACGGTCGATTTTGACTATTACGTGGTCTGTAACGGTCGATTTTGACCTTTTACAGGGTCTGTAACGGTCGATTTTGATCGTTACATGCTCTGTAGTTCGTACCGCCCGGTACAGGGCGGTCCGTGTACCGGTAAACCATCGGACCGGTATGTACCGCTCATACCGGGCAGTACAGGGCGGTACGAAAAACCCTGCTTTGCACCCACAAATTTGAAGCATTGCTCATGAAAATTGTCTGCTTTATCAACAGCCTTTATTAATTAGCAAGCAGATCCATAGGTGAGAGCAGGAAAATTAAGTTTTCAAATGTGAGGATTATTCTTGAAATTATAAATGAAATCATCTTGAATATTAAAATTATGGAAAGTTGAGAAGTGGAAGGCTGTTAAGCTTTTGCACATACGTTGGTGGAATAAGTTTGATGCACATTTTCTTGATTATCGTTTTAGTAAAGAATTTTTTGGAAACTGATGCTATTCTTTTGTCCTTTTCACCAGATTCACTTTTACTAGTTTTATTTTGCAGTACTTAGCTCATTTTGGATGATTATCAAAATTTTCCGATATGCAGTTTTGTATTATGTCAAATTTTACTGTTTTAGCATTAAGTGGATTGTTCAATATGTAAGTAATACTGATCATGCAATCATTATCTACCTTGGTTGCAATTCTGACTGTAGTCAATTTTTTAGGTTGGTCTTGAGTTGCTTAATTTAGGTATCTGCCCAAGACTAAGTGATCTACGGATTGAAGCTCAAAACATGTTAGTCTTGGATCTTAAGGGTTGTGGTGTGCTATCGCAAGCATATATTCACTGTCCTCGGTTGAAATTCTTGGATGCTTCGTTCTGCAGGTTACTTGCTTCTGTTTTCGAGTCTTCATTGTCTTTAAACATCACTTATTGTGTCATTTTTTGTGCAGAAAATTTAGTGATGAATCGTTGTCTACAATAGCTGCATCATGCCCTCAAATTGAATCTTTGATCCTGTCATCATGCCAATCTGTTGGACTTGGTGGGCTATCTTCCTTGCATTTTCTTCGACGTCTGACTCTGCTCGATTTGTCATACACATTTTTGATGAACTTGCGGCCTGTTTTTGACAATTGTTTGCAGTTAGTGGTAAGTTCATTATTAAAGGTCCCATTCAATTTGTATATTGTGTAGATTGGGTAATTCTGATTTATAATGAGGCCTTTTTTTTTTTCTTTCTGTTACATTAGATAGGTCGTTCACTGTCATTCATGCTGATTTCCAGTGTATAGTTTGAATCAAAGTTCCCTTTGTTCTTTTTTAATCTGGTTTCAGTAACTTGAGCAAATAAGTAGTGTTAATGAATTATTCTTTGATAATGAGTTCTCTCAACTTCAGTTATGTGTATACTAATTATTAAACTAAAGGAAACTGGACCTGATGAGAAAAATGGTATTTTAATTGTACATTTCATAGTAAAACAAGGTTATTTAACTGTTATATGTTAAATTGTGCTAGACTCATTATTTCAAATTTAACTTTCTCGTCATTATGGCAATGATATGAGATATTATCTCTTACAATATAAAAAGATTTTGTCCTTGCACTTTTAAGGATGACGTTATTTGTACTTCAAATGCACTCTTTATGCTTATGAACAGAGTTCTATGCATGCAGGAATAAATAGGCGATGATTGATTTGGGTATCTTTTCATGCAGGTCTTAAAACTTTCTGCCTGCAAGTATCTCACAGATTTTTCTCTTGATGCCCTCTATAAAGAAGATGTGCTTCCAGCCCTTCGCGAGTTGGACTTGTCATATTCATCTATTGGACAACTTGATATTCTAAATCTAATCACTTACTGTACAAATTTGGTTCATCTGAATTTGAATGGTTGTGCAAACATTAACGAACTTATCTGGAGCTCTAGTTATTGCCATTCATCTGATATGACCATCAATAACTGTTCATCTGCAACATCAAAAGAAAATAACGAGAGCTTTAGGAAGACTGGCCATCTGCTTCAGATTCTGAACTGCACTGGTTGTCCAAATATTAAGAAAGTTCTCATTTCTTCTTCAGCTAATTGTTTGAATTTATCCAAAATTAACCTCAATTTGTCCATAAACTTGAAGGAAGTGTATCTGACATGTACGAATCTCTGCATGCTAAATTTGAGGTAAGTAATATTTTGAAGATTTTCCTTAGTTGACGATCTGTTTGCCTTTTCTTTAATGGATTTCTAACCTTCTGTATCTCTGTTTTCCAGCTACTGTAGTTCCTTGGTGTTCTTGTGGCTCAATTGTCCAAGACTTAACAACCTCCAGCTACTGGTAACTATCGCTACCCATGGCTACATGATTGTGTTGCCACAGTTATTAAAAAATTCTGCTATCTTTGTTTTTTTACTTTATTCAACTTCGTCTCTTTTCTGATGTTTTATGTTCAATCATGACTTTCATATATAAGCAAAGACCGGCACTCCTCACACTATTATATTCTTAACTCTTATTTTTTTTTTTATATTATTATTATAGTTGGGTTTCATCGTACACATTCATACATGGGACAATTGTTGCCTTGTTCAACTATCAAGAATTTGCTTTGTTGTAGTGCACCAAAAGGTCTTTTTGTGTACACTGTCATGTGGTTATATTTGCCATTATTTAATGGGTGTTATATAATTAAAGTCATTTGCAAGTAATGTGTCCTATTGTTCATGTGGCATGCCTGTTCTGCATAAGCATTCTGTAGGTGCCATGATGAAAACAAGTTCTACTGGGTATCTCCTTTTGCAGTTTGTTTCTAGTTTCATGTTTTTCTTTCATGAAATGACTTTTTTTTTTCTGTATTTTAATTATTTAGGCTTGTAGCATGCTGACTGAAGAAGCATTAGAAGCTGCTATTTCCCAGTGTCACGAGTTGGAAATTATCAACATCTTCTCTTGCTCCAAGGTGAAATAATTTCTACATATGAGCTTAGTGAAGGATTTTCTTGTTAATGTCCTGCTCCTTGGTTATGTATCAAAATGAGATATTAGATAAGCCATCAAGGTTGTGGAGTTTCCACATTTTCTAACTGGTTAATATAAATCAACACAGAGGAGACATAACTGTGAAATTTGATCATGTAGCAAAATGAGCCAATAGATGGATATAAAAGCTTTGACAGTGGTATGTCCGGCAAATGCCTAAATGGTTTTGTCCCATAGGATTGGACCTATGGGACGTCAGCTTATGGGTTGAAGAGATAGGGCGAGACGCCGTCTCAATTCCTTCACTTGATTGGGTTTAAACGACTGATGTTATGTAATTAAGGTTTTTAAATTTGGGGATTTGTAGTGTGTATCATATATATCTGGATTGTTTAACTAGTATACTGTCTTAGGGATAGAAAGTTGTTCATATATAACCCATGTTTGTTGTTTTCATTTGGCAGATACATGCCAAAGATTTTGATAGATGGCGAAGGGTTTGCCCGAGCCTGAGACGAATCCAAAGCAGTCTATAAAGCGCCATTCCATTTAGATTTTTCAGGAAAACCATCTGTTGCAGCTGGGCTGGTACGAGAGAAGCAGACACTTGTTTTATAATTCAAGGCATTTTGCGTCTTTTTTTTATTGTACATAAACTGAGTTGCCTTGTTTTTGTTTTTGTTTTTTTTTGTACATAAAGCAGACAGTTTATGCTGTTTTATCAGTCCATCAGATTGACTAATACTTTTTGCTGTTAGGACAATGTATTTAATTACTTTCGTATAATTGTCTTTTAAGATCCATCAGGTGTCTGTGGTCTCACTGTTTGTAATCATATAACTTGTATTATTGATGAAAAATAACACTGCCAAATGGATCAATCATATACGAGTTTATTTTCCCGCAGCGAAACGAGCAATGAGCCACGGTCCACGAACTGCTGCGAATCGAACGAATAACGTGGTGGGGAAGCGTCGATAAGAAGATAAAACCCGGGAGAAAAAGAAGACTTCCCTACGTCGCCACAGAAGAGTTTTATTGTGCTGCTGCTGCTGGCCGCCGCTGCCGGAACTCTCGTCGTCGCATCATCTGCCCTCTTCCTCTCTCCATCACGTCTCTCTGTTCTTGATCCCTCTCCTTCTCGACTCTTCTGTTGGGGTACCCGAGGATTCTGACATCACTCACCGCTTGTCAATCTGTGCAGATGCAGGCTGCCTCGAAGCCTTTCACAATCCGGCGGTTCCCTGCTCGTTTCTTCCTTCACGCGCGCCTTCCCCAGTGGTAATCAAATCCTTCCTTGGGTAAATCTGCTGAGTGCTCCATTTAAAAGTATGATTCTTGTCGACGCTACGTCAAAAAGGATTAGTTAGACGTGAATCTATGCTACTAGGTATTCGACAGAGGAATCTCTACATTTTTAATCTTATTCAACGAATAATCTTGTGATCCGCTCCTGCATCATGGGAATCTTTGTGCTTTCTCACTGATGTGGGGTTTGGGTTATCCAGCTGCAACCATGTATCAGACATCGTGGTTGATTTGTGGTGGAGTGAGTCTCCATTCCAGTCGATTTCATCATAAGGCTATATATACTTTTAGCTCAATTAGATGGTAGAAGGTGGTAAGTAACCCGTGAGTGAAACTAGAATTACTTGTCTTTCTGTTTCCCATATGCCTTTTTTTTTTTAAATTTGGGTACATTATGAGACAGTGAATATTGTCTATTTATATTTGTATCTAGATTCACAGTGAAGTTCCCCTCATCAATGTAAGCTTGATTGGTTGGTAGCATGATTGAGATTTGAGGATCTCATTATTATTAATATTATTATTATTATTATTATTATTTTTCATTCTACTTCCAAAGATATCCGACAGTTATCTTTTATCTCTAAGGAACCTAAGCTTTATCACCCACCATACATCATTCCCTTTTTGGCTGTAGATTCTGGGACGATATTGGACTTTTTTTGCTTGATAATTGGCACATAATGGGTGTAAACATGGTTAAAGATATTATCTACAGGATGATATTATGTGTTTCTATAGTGCTCCATCTCGATCGAGAAGCTATTTTCTCAAAAGTAAGAAATTCTTTTGCTTTAGCGACAGTAATATAAAAAAAAAATAAGCTCAGTACCCTTATGGCCTTTTATGACCGAGCCAGAAGGTTTATTCCTTTAGAAGCTTATCATCATTTTCCTGATTGTTGCTATTTAAAATAACAACAAGACTTATTATCATCTTTGGTTGAACAAAGAGACCCATCTACTTTTCTGATTTGCTCCTCTCGGCATGCCACAAGACAATGAAGAATTCGTTTTCTCATTCTTATACTGATACTTGAAGAATGTATTTATGTGCAGTCATCTGGATTACATCCAGGAGAAAAAGGAAAGGTTAAATCATCAAAGAACATCTGTTTCTATTAGGTGTGAGCAGGGAACGAAGGAAAACAATGGATGGGATGTATGGCTTGGTGGCTTTGCAACAGCGATAGCTGTTGAAATATCAACAGGGAAAGGGCTTCTGGAGGTATGACCACTAAATTGTTCATCGGCTAATAATTTGTGATATGAACCTGAACTTATCCATAGAGATAGATCTTCATTATAGATTGTTTGCATGTTATGAATACTTATGGGTGAGACTTTTAAATTTTTTTTTTATATGATATTTTTCTTGCCTCTTACCCTGACACTTTCCTTTGTTCCTGCTGTTGTAATAACGTGATTAAGATAAAAATTATTGTGAAATTTTCAAAGATGATGGAATGCTTATACAAGGAAATCTTGTGTGGAAATCATGAACTGACACATTGTGTGTCTAATTGCTCACTTTTATTGATTAATATTCCCTCATTTCTTTTGATACTCACACTGAAGAAAGAAAATGACCGTGAAATGCTAACGACGATCTTTGTTTTGCAGAACTTTTTGGGTTTATAATAATGACCACAACCAACTTTCTTCATCTTTCAGTCTGCTTCTCGAGATTAATTATTTTATCCCCTTCAATGGAACAAGAATTGTTTGACTTTGTCTGATATTTTGTATTTTATGATTCATTCATTCATTCATTCATTCATATTATATAAAGCATATAATTTTCTCAATTATCATTCTAGATATTATTGAGATTGATAAATATTTTAAAATTTCTAGATCTCATATATTAAGAGAACAAGAAATCCTAATAGGATAAAGTGCATCCGGTGAAAGAAAGAAACTCTTGAAAGTTTTTGCTGGAAAAGAGACGAGAATTATTTGGATTTGTGTAAGATATTTTATATTTTACAACGGGCAAAGAGACAAAGAATTGTTTTGACTTTTTGGGTTAGATATTTTGTATTTTACACTTTTTTTATACTACATAAAACATACAATTTTCTATATATTGGATTGTGTAGTTAGTTTAGTTCCCTATTTGTGAAACTTAATGATGCCTTGCAGTCTCATTCAAGCTCCATCATCATCCCTTATCCTGGCCGTTCGTTTGGTGATCCGAACCCGATCCGATAACAGGTAGCATCAGATTGAATTCATTTTTCTTTTTGTATTTTGAGGTCTCTCATTCGCCCCATCGCCCATTCCATATCTTGGCACGTGTCCTTTGAGTTCCTTAACATGTAAGTACTCTCTCGGGACCCACAATTACGTTTTATATTTATTTTATTGACTCGTAGTCTCTATATAAATGCCACGAAGCACTAATTCTCCATCGAATTGGGTCGTCTCCGCTCGCAGCTACTTTTCCAGGATCTAAATCTCCGCAGATGAACAAAGATCAGGAGTCGGCGTGGCTCGAGGCGCAGGCGATCGTCATCAGCGAGGACCTCGTCGCGGCTGCCCGGCGGCAGCTGGCTTTCCTCGCGGCGGTCGATCGGCTGAGGTGTCTCTACGATGGCCCCTTGTTGGATCGCGCCATCTGCAGGTACGGGCATCCTTGGTGGAACCTTGCGTGTGATAGGTAGGGTTTACACGGGCAAGTTGACTTTTTCGAAACGTTGCCTCGGTTTGATTGAGGGATTAGGAATTAAAAAACTATGAGATCAGAACGAAAACTTAAACGTGCAAGTCATAACCTATGTCGATTATGTTGCCTGGGTGTTGCGACCAACCAAAACAATCCTTTTGTCAACCATTATTGTTTACTCATTCAATCAGCCGGATGAGGACAGGGATAGGGTAAAAGTCAACGACTACTTTTTAAGAATTAGGAAAATGCGAGATCGACGGCAACCACGAGGGGTATATGTCCAATGCTGTTGTTCATTATTGGTTAACCAAATGATTCGATGAGTGTTGAACCTACTTTAAATGCATTTACTTATTGCAGTGCTGTTTGTCCATATGCGTGACATCAATTTTTTTTAGAGCAAATTGGAGGGCCCTTTCATTTCATATGTGGTGAAATAGTCAAAATGTAAGTACGAAGGATAATATATTATGCTGCGAGGATGGAGGGATGCGAATATGTTATTACAGATTAAAGCTAATGTGGCATTACCTACTTTCTTTCTTTGGAAGGATCCATCTCCATGCACGTTGAAAGTGCCTGGTTGACAGGTGATCTATGTTCCCAGCAGATTGCTGAATGATAAGCCATTTTCTTTCAACTATGTGCAGCACCAGCCCAAGCGACAACTACAAGCGACAACTATGTATCCTCATGGTTTTGCGCATCACTCTGAGCAGATTGATATTGGCTCTCTTCTGTCCAATCTCTCTCATCTTCAACTGTGTATACTACAAGTCCATCCAAACACTTTAATCCTGATAGTTAGCATCACATAGGCGATATTTGCTAATCGAACTTGAAAGCTTCGATGTCGAAGATGTCTTGCCTGTTGTAGAAGTTTGTAGATGGATTTTTCATACCTTAATCTAAAAATACACATCAAAAGTTTGTTTGCCATGACTTGAGGGATATCATGAGGTCATAGTAAGTATTTCTGAAAAATTCTCTTATCAAGATTTTTAGATTCCTTCCTCTTCCTCGTAAAGGTTGAACCGATCTTTGAACTTCTGTTTCATCAAAATTTAACTTTGGAGAATGATATCCAAATTCTATGTTTTGACATGCAATAATGTGAGAAGAAGATGAGAATATGGCCAATTTTTGTCTTTTTTTTTTTTTTGACGTATGGACATTTTGCTTTCTAGGTACAAGTCTTGCTGGCTTCCTTTGCTGGCCAAACACTGTGAATGTGGAGTAACAGATGGTTCTCTGTATGCTCCATTGGACTGTGAATGGATATGGCACTGTCATCGACTAAATCCGGTGGTCATCTATTCTGAGGATTAAGTCCTCTTTTACAACTGTTTCTTTCAATGTTTCTCGTTGGAAAATACCTTATTCTGTTTCACATTCAGGTTCAATACAAAAAGGACTGTGAAGAAACTTTTGGGAGGATCCTGAGTAACCATAATGTTAAATCCTCTCTGCAAGGAAATTCCAAACATGAAACGACTGAAAAATGGTCTAGGCTGTATCCTGAGGAACCTTTTGAGCTTGACTGTAGCAGTACTTTCTCAGAGGAAATTCTTGATAAGTACCCTGGAGCTGCTTCAAGTATTTCATATGACTTGGTTTCTGCTGTCAAAAGGCAGTCTTCTTTCTGCTACCAGGTTACTAAACCATTACTGCCTTTTCAGTGTGCTGACAATATTTGAGGTTCTAGTCTAGTGTAATATGGCAATTGTTATTCTTTATTCATCTAAATGTAAGAAACAGGAATGAGTTTAGCAAGGTATGATGAACTTGCAAAAGATTACCTTTTCTTATTTTTATCCTACTCAATCAAGGATATCTTTGTCTAGCCTTCCTAGTTTTAAAATGTGGGTCAAGGATAAAAGGAGTCACTTGTACGTGCCATGCCTTTTTGGTCAAGCAAACGAGCATGCTTACATGTGATGACCATGAACTGTACAATGTGACAAGCTATAAATTCATAACAAGCAAGATCTGTGACTTTTTTATAAGTTATCAGTTCTGCTTAACGTCACTAAGATGTCCAAAAGAAAGTTTGAGTCTGGGAACCATATAACAATGATCCAGGACATAGTTCACGAACTAATTTCTCCAGATAATAAATACTAGAGAATAGAGGTAATGATATTAGAAAATATATTAGGACTAATAGAACAGACTGGTTATGTACTTACGGAGTTGACATTATCATGCTTCTGCAAATGATCCTGATTCTTAAAAATGAGGACAATAAGATTAGAGTGGCAAATTGTTCTGCTATGTTAAGTTGAGCAAGAAAGTTTGAAATGTTTTATCTTATCAACTTCTAGATAACTCGGGGAATTTGACCTGCCTTGATGTCAAAACATATAGAGAAGAACTGTAAATGCTTGACTAGAATTAAGAATGGTGGCTATTGACTTGAAACTGGATTGCCATATGCTTTTTCAAAGAGTGATCCAGTACCTGCCTATTGAATGTGGTAATTGTACACTTTAATTTGATTTCAGTTAAGTCCAAGGCTACAAATACTGGTGGGTGGGGTATGTGTCAACTGGTATTTACTGGTCCGATCAGCACAAACCATATTGTCAGGTTACCAATGGTACTATATTTTATTTTATTTTCGGTTTGTGCTGGATGGTAGAGTTGATATTCCACCTGCTACACTACCGGCCCCCACAGGGACACCAAAGTTTTGAATCTTAAGGCAAGAAAGTTCTTAATTTGTCTTCACCTTTCATTTTCCTACTGGGCGAGCTACTGTTTATGTTGGAAAATTCCATGAAGGCATGTTTAAAAATAATAAAGATGTAGAATCATATTAATATAGCTTTTGAAACTGAAATCTTGGCCTGAACATAGAGCTATTTAAAAATGTGTAACATATGTGGTTTAACAAATATATCTTTTAAATATGATTTATGCCTATTTTGATGTGATTAGATTATCTTTTAAAAAAATCTGTTCATTTTGCATAATTCTTTGTATTTTTGGATCTGAAACCACATGTATAGCCAAAATTCATGGTTTCTTTTTTTTTTAATGTTTGAAAATGGCCATTTTGCTCGCACTTCTAAGTCAAAATTGACGCACTATTCATTTAAAGCCATCTGGCAGTTTTGTAGCCAATACTAGTCACACAGGACCACCTGAATATCTGGTTACTTGCTTCAATTTCTACATCGTGTGCATTTGCTTAAAGTTGGATTGTTTTAGACTTTTGTATTATGCTTTCCAGTGAAGATTAGTTTTTTTCCTCCAAAAGTTTTATCATTTTTTTTTTAAGAATATTTGTTGGGATTCGAGTATTATTCAATTTTAGCTAGCCTTCTTGATACTATATGATGTACAGACAAGTAGACTTTGTAAGGGATGTATGGTTCTTTGTCTTGCATGTGTCTGATCTCTTTCGGTTTTAGAACTTATCCTTGCTATCTTAAGTTCAACTGGTTCATGCTTGAATGATCTTTCTTACCATAAAACTAATGTTGACAGATTGATGACATATCTAATTTGAATTTGTGGTCCATATGATCTCTATATGGCGTATTGTGTCAAATTATCTCGTCGGAGTTGGGTGGAATGCTTTTTCATCTACATCTTCGGAATATTTCCACTCCTTTTGGTTCACAGGAATGCTTTTTTTTTTTTCTGACTCCACCCTTGTTATTTGATAGGTCTCAAGACCAAGCATGCATGACAACCGCTTTCTTGAAGCAGCAGTGAACAGATATAAGGGGTTTCTGCATCTAATCAAGAAAAATCAGGATGGGTCAGTGAAACGCTTCTGCGTACCAACTTATGACATAGATCTTATTTGGCATTCTCACCAACTACATCCAGCTTCTTACTGCAATGACATGATTAAGCTGCTTGGGAAGGTATTGGAGCATGATGACACAGACTCTGATAGATCCAAAGGAAAGAAACTTGATGTTGGATTTAGTGAAACTACAAAGCAATGGGAAGATACATATGGTTTGAGATACTGGAGAGCCGGCACAATGCACAGAGGCAAATTGCCTTCTCAAGTAATATCCCATCCATATTTCTCTTGCCATCGGGATGTAAACAAAACAATACCTTATAATTCCCAGCATTGCATTGCACTTGCTCACCCAAAGGTGGTTGAGGTAGTATTCAGAAATTATTAAGTTATTCCTTTCATTTTCAACTGAATCCAGATATGATTGTGCTTTAAGCTTGAAGGCAACAAACTTTTCAATATTCTGCTTTTAGACATGTTGATATATGTGATTTACTTCTAAAACGGTTTTCAGATAATTTACAATTGCATTTATGGATTATAGTAAAATCTTATGAAAGAAACAGTTTCAGGCTGCAAAAACTTTCATGAAAATCAGTGAATTTAATTCTCTGAGTTCTTGTATCAATCTTTTTTTTTTGGCAATATGATCATGCTATTTGAGAAAAAAATTTTAAAGCCTTGTCATGATAAGCACCAAGCATATCTCTTCCGAAATCCATAGTGATGGAATAGGGATTTACATGCAAATAAAGACAACTATCTGTACCTTTCTAGTTTTAGTTACAATCACTCTCTTTTCGGCAGGTATTTTTGGAGATCGTGGAGGTAAAAAACGTACCAGACAGCCAAAAGGGTGACTTGTTTGTATCTTATAGCAAGAAAAAACCAGATATGCTCTTCTATGGTGGTACACTAAGCATTCAATCTGAATCTGGTATGAAACATGTAGCTAGGTTCGAATGTGAACCTACTGGAGAGCTGATTTTGGCCCTTGTGTCTAAATTGAATTCCAAGATTTGCTCATATAGGCGAGCCAGTATTATTGGGACAACCTCAATTTCCCTACAGGACCTGATGAATCCAGATTCTGAATTATCAATTGAGAAGTGGTTCAAATTGAGGTCCCATTCTCGAACTATGGACACTGAACCTGTTTGTCTACGTGTTGCTGTGTCTTTTACTGTTCCAGTCCCTGCTCCCTTTGAATTTCGGATGTTCAAGACACACCCTATCTCCACCAATACATGCTTCTTACCACTTTCAGGAAAGGAAATGTTCAGAAGTTGGACTTCTTTCCTTGATCATAGTGGTGTTGAAGTCATCCGTTTATGCATCAGGTATGCATAGCACATGTTGACCTCCAAATAATAGTCTCCACATGGTTGTAGTTGAAGTATTTTGAGCTAGATCAGTGTATCATTGTCGGGTGAGCATCAGACTGGAGGAAAAAAAAGAACTACCTTCTCTTCTCCTATGGTATCCCGAGGAACACATTTGGAATATAGGAAAAGATTTTATCAAAATGATAGGAAGTAAATAGTATTTCATAGGAAGTAAATAGTATTTCATTCTTTCATCTAAAACATCGCATCTGATTAGCCGGATGTTAAGCATGTAACATTCACCTTGATATTTATGATTTTGTAAAGTAGATGATATTCTATCTGAAAGGTACGGAATGCTAATTGGCTGTTAGTTTAAATTCCACAGAAATTTGAAGAAATCAGGAGGTTCAAACACTACTGCTTCAGAGAAGAAAGTGGTTGGCATATCAAGACTATGGAGAGAAGAACGCCTGCTAGCAGAGTATGTAGATAACAGATGGTCACTGAATGACTATAATTTCTCACTAGTTGTTGAGAAGATAAAAGGTCAAGATGGTTCTATCCTTGAGATAAAAGGTGATCACCAGGTTAGTGCATCTAGTACAAGTTCAGTGAACTACCATCCATAATGAAAATTGGTGTTTCTCTTGCTATTTTACTCATATGATGTATCCTATTGTTGTTATTTGGTCAAAAAATATTAACAATGCAATGACACAACTATTAGATATTCCTTCTTTTTAACCTGCTAAATATGCTGAAAGTGCTTGATTTGTTATTTATGCCTTGGTATAAACCTTGGTATATCAAAAAATAGATATGCCTTGGTCAAAAATAGGTTGCTGAATTCATGCCTTGGTATGTCATACACCAAGGCTTGTTAGGAAAATATATGCAGGCACGACCACTATGGTCCATGAACCGACATACACTAGATACACATTCTGTGGTACAAGACAACACAAGTCAACAAGCATGGCCCATAGTCACAAACCACATACTCCCCTTCCACTCAACAGAGGAGTACAGCTATCCATCTATGCTTGGTGCAACCCATGATTAGCAAATGCCAGGGATTAAAGTAACTTCTTGTATTTAATTGAAGAGGAAAATGGTTAATTGGTGCTATGGGCGGCAAGCCTCTTATATTCAGAATTTTGAAAAAAAAAATATTTCATGCTGTTTGTAAGAACATATGGAGTAAGACATTTCCGAAGCTGATTTACAGGCACCTGAAATGTGAAAGAGTCATTTTGTAGACTTGAAAAAGAATATTCTTGATTTATGCGCATTTTGTTAAACTGTATTTCTTGAATGCCATCTACAAGAGCAAAACAAGTGCATAAAATATTTTTTGCAGCAAACCAAGCTTCATTTCCAGTTGTTACTACCCATGTCTGCTGCCACATCTTGAATTGCATTTCAATTTAGATTGTTTTGGAGGCCTCATCTTAGCTTTGTACAGTTTTTTCTTCACAATAAGATCATGATATCCATCATTAGAATCGCCGTGACTTCAGAGACCGGATAAGTTTAGAACGATAGAGAGAAGATTAGTGTGACCCCATTGCGAAGATTAGCTTGATCGTTATACAATGCTGACATGCACAAATCGAGAAATGGATCATGAGAATTGCCACAGGCTTAATCAACCAACTGCTCCTGTGTGATATACTTTTCAAGTCTTCCATATATAACGAAGACACCAAAGAAGAACCCCGTTAGCCAAGGCAACACGGATGGGCAAATTAAGCGAGATTGGGATTTGAGCAAATAGAGTAACTACCATATTATCATGGAACGAGGCCCTCTGATAGAGCTAGAAGTAGAAATTTGTGAAACTGCAGATGATCACAAATCATCTCAATACAACTGGTTTGATTCAAACAAGAGAATATCACTGCCACATCATGTCAGTTTACTTACTATAACTGAGAATATTTTTATGTCTGTAAAAATCATAAATAAGGGTAGGTTAACTTCTTTGCCAAACTGTTGAATGCCGATCAGCCAATCTATGATGCTATCTTGTATTTGGGCTGTCGTTGCACTTGGTTTTGTATTGTACTTCCTATTCCTTTGTTTTCTAGGTACATTCAAGTTATAGGAATTTACTTACATCTCATCCTCTTAACAGATGAAGCTGTTCCTTGGAAAAGGGCTGGAATATGAATCCAACGGTTTAAAGGAAAGGAATGACAAGGAGTTCTTCGCCACACTCGTAGAGTTATCAGCCAAAAATCCGTACGGGAAAGCAGTAGCGTTGTTCGACATGAAATCGAGCTCAGTCGAGGTAATACAACCCTTTTCTGCCTGCTATCCAGATTTGTCTTTCAACAAAGTGCTCATATTACTTACTGCACCTCCGTGGCAAATAGGTGAATGAGGAGAGGTTTGTTTTGATTGGTGTCCTGTTGGCTTTCATACTCAAAGACATACTTAAAAGAGGAAGGACAAAACGTAACAAAGAACATGCAGAAGAGATCTCCAGTTCAAATGTTCAATCTGTTAAAGCAGAACTCTGAAAGCGGGTGACTGAAATCTCTCCCTGGCAGCAAAAGTAGCTGTTATCGGAACAGGCGTTGACTCGAGATTAAGCGTGGAAACTGTGATAGAGTGTGGAGGTGGCCGAGTTGATGTGTTGGAAGAGTGGCGGCTGTGGCGATGCTTTGCGGCGCAATTGCGAACGACCCCTGTAATCTAATCACTGGTTAGATGATGAACAATGTGTTGGCGAGGCCTGCACTGTGTGCGGACAAAAGGCACAGTCTGTTGATGTTATGATATTATACAACGATCGAAGCTTTTGCTTCTCTTCCTCTATCTTTCATTAAGCTAGGGTAGGGGTGTTGAAACTGTAAGAGTCATATTGAATTGAATTAGAAAATTAAACCATTAGCATCCGAATCTAATCAAATATTTTTTTAATTTTTAATTTGGTTTTTATTCAGTTAAAGTAAGGTAGTTCGAACCGAGATCATTTTAGAGCTATCAAACTGTATGGATTCGAAGTCGATTAATCAAGTTATAATTTTAAAAGATATATATTTTAAATAAATTAATTCAAATCAATCGAATCGAATTAGAATCTTGGTCCAATTGGACGACACAATAAGATTTAATTAATTTGAACTCACATCGTTTGTAAAAAAATTGAACCTTTGGGTCTATCTGATTAATTGATTTGAACCTATAAAAGGATTAAGCAAGTGAATTCAATTCGAATGATATCAAACCAAATAAGGGTATCCTCCGGGTTTATAGTCTTTCAAACCGAAACATTGATGAAGACGGGCGACATCCTCTCTTCGAAGTAGTCGAGTTATATGATGATGGCGATAGTGGTGGGCCTAATCTTGATCCGTTCATCCAGAGGGTGGTAGGCTGTCCGAATCTTGATGTAACCAACCATGGAACGTCCTATGTCAGCTTTAACATTGGGATATTTATTTGTAAAATAAGTAAGTCTTAGATCACAAAGGATCCCTTTCCCCCTTATGTTGGATTCGTAATCCTAATCAAAGTAAATTCCTAAATGACTCGGAAAGCTGGATTCGATAAATCCTCTCTCACTCGAAGTCAGAAACGTAGTCGCGTCCATAACAACTTTGTCTTCTTCTTCGTGGTCTCTCTACTGCTCTTTTGCTGCTTCTGCTTCTGCTTCCTCCCGCCTCGCGTTCGAATCGAACATGCGGACGTCATCGCCGGCTCCTCTGCTTCCTCCCGTCGTTCGGCACCTGCAGCAGGGCTCTCCCACGGCCTCCTCCCCGGTCTCAGGAGGCTTGATCTCAGAACCACCCATGAGTCTTTCCCGCTACCCCCCCCATCCTTTTCCTAGCGGCTGTCGCAGTGGTCTTCTGCTACGACCTCCACAAAAGAGGCGTTCGAGACCGCCGTCTGCCGGTCTATTTGCCGCAGCAGGATCGACCAGCCCGCCCTACAACCGTGCCAAATTTAGCTACAAAGACCGACGTTCTCGAGGATATTCCCGTCTTCGTCTACGGCGACGGCAGGTCTCCTGCTGAGGCCGACGCCAAGGAGAGCTGCGCGATATGCTTGGATAATTTTGAGGCCGGCGGGGAGGTGGGGATGATGCCGCGATGCGGCCACATGTTCCACCCTCCGTGCATCAAGAAATGGTGGCTCTTTGCCGACTGCAAGACCTGCCCGCTTTGCAGGGCCGTCGTGATCGCAGTAACAGAAGCCTGAGAACAGCAGCCGCCGGCAGCAGTCCGTCGTCGGCCAAAACTAGATGGCGGTGCAGCCATATGTGCGTGTCTTCTTCTTCTTCTTCGTGTCCTCCGATCCTTGCTTCCTCCTTCCATGCGTTTGCCATGCTCTGCAGCAAGGGATCGATTCGATGTAATCACAACACCGTTGCTCAGCAATTACTGAACCTTTTTTTTTTTTTTTAAGTATCAGTTTCTAAATAGACTTTATTCTAATATTAGAAATATCATAATATTATAAATATCATATAAGTGAAGCGTATTTTAGAAATTATCGTAAATAAAAGGCGGAGAAAGACTCAAAAGAAAAAGAGAGGTTTTTTTTTCTCATGAAATATATGTATAACCTATTTAAAGTAATAACGAGAAATGGTTCTTTGTTTTATCGGTAACGTGTGTCGTGTCCAAAGTCGGAGGTTGGGAAGATGGATGTATTTAAGCCACCAATCACGCACGAACGATCCGTGTGTCGCTCGGCCGTTAGGTCGACAAAGAAAGAGGATGAGGCGGTGGATCTCCGTAGCCGCGGCCGTCGTCGCTGCTCTCCTCGGCGTCGCCGCCCACGTCTCCCTCTACTCCCCCATCTCTCCTCTCCCTCTCCGTCTTCCCGTCTCCCCCTTAACCTTCACCCCCAACAACCTCCTCCAGGTTCTCCCTTCTACTCCTCGCTGGTCCTGCTATGTGTGCGCGCTCGTACTCATGTCTTCTGCCTGTGTTGTGGGCACGCAGAGAGCGGAGAAGCTGGGCGAAGGCAGGCTGCAAGGGCCCGAGGACGTGTATGTCGACGGCGATGGCACACTGTACACCGCCAGCAGGGACGGTTGGATCAAGAGGATGCATGCGGCAAATAGGTCTTGGGAGGACTGGAGGCTTGTGGGCGGCTCCTCTCTGCTGGGACTCACCCTCTCCGTCTCCGGTGACGACGTCCTTATTTGTGATGCCGATAAGGTTGGCCCCTCTCACTCTCTCTCTCTCTCTCTCTCTCTCTCTCTCTCTCTCAATAGGTTACCACTTGACAGGGTCTGCTGAAGGTGGGAAAGGAGGAAGTGGTGGTTCTTGCATCAGAAGTGAACGGCAGCAAGATCAGGTACACCTTCTTCCCGTCTTCTTCCTCACCGAAGTCTATTGCGTGATTCCGCAGTAATCTGCAGTAAAGATAACCCTCGAAGAAGTTTCTTCACCACTACTGCAAGATTCCTCAGTGTACACGCATAGGTCCCAATGCGTGTCAACTGTTGTTGTCTACCTCCATTTCCAAGTCTGTGTTTTGTTTGTTGCCATCTACAGTAGTTGATGTGTGCCCACCGTTGCTTAGCCACTCAATTCGCTCCTCTTAGAAAAATAATGAGTGGTCTGAGTAAGTTGCTTAGTTTGAAATGTCAAAGAGAGAGCTCTATAGTTATAAAAAATTAAAACATCTAACTTTATTTATAGCGTTATGTTGTCGATTCTATCGACTAAATTATAAAAACAATGAATAAAAAGATAATTTTAATTACGTTTATGATAGTAACAAATATTTGGTATCGTTGATGTGAATGAGTAGATAGAGTGTATCAACACGATTATCGAACTATGTAGATATATCATCATCGAAAACATAATTAGGAAGTTAAAATTATCTTTTTTTTACCTATTATTTTCATGCTTTCGTAGATAAAATAGAGCTAAATATTTTACTTTATCTATATAAATCCTAATATAGTTTTTTAAAATCTAAATAATAGAATAATGGAGAGAGGTAAAATATAAGTACACCTCAGGTGGTTTTTGGGCTTTGCGAGAACCACATGTACACTGCGTTCACTTGTGCTACATGTTATCTTGCATCAGTATAAAATATGACACTGACACCACAAACGCGAGGTTTCTTTCTGTAGGTTTGCGGACGATGTCATCGAAGCTTCCGACGGCAGCGGAGTGTACTTCAGCGACGCAAGCACCAGGTTCGGCCTCCACGAATATTTTCTCGACCTCCTCGAGGCCAGGCCCAATGGCCGGCTCCTCAAATTCGACCCCTCGACGAAGGAGACGACGGTGGTGCTGGCGGACCTGGCCTTCCCCAACGGCGTCGCCCTGTCGTCCGACCAAGACTTCCTGGTGGTGTGTGAGACATGGAGGTGTGGCAAAGTGCTCCCATGGCATTCATTATTGCTTGTCTGCTCCTTGTTTCGGTTGTGTTCGGTGTGCTGCTCTTCTGACTCGTATCGGTTCGGACCCAGATTCCGGTGTTTGAAGCATTGGCTGAAGGGGAAGAAGACGGGGGAAACCGAGGTTTTCATTGACAACCTCCCGGGAGGACCTGACAACATCAAGCTAGCACCCGACGGCTCCTTCTGGATCGCCGTCCTGCAGGTTCTCTTCTCTTTGCACTCTTCCTCTAACCCACCCTCACGTAGCTGACACCGTGTGGCACTGTTTCAGTTCAGGTCGAAAGGGATGGACCTGCTCCATCGATCACCGACGGCGAAGAAAGTGGTGGCGGCGTTTCCCAAGGTTGTTAAGGCGCTTCAAACCAGGGGAATCGGCGGCATGGTCATGAACGTGGGGAGCGATGGGAAGATAAGAAGGGTGCTCGATGATTCTGATGGCAAGGTCATGTCCTTCGTCACCTCCGCCATGGAATTCCAGGGTTATCTCTACGTGGGCAGCCTGCACTCCAACTTCGTCGGCAAGTTTGACCTCCGCAGCGATCATCCACTTTAATGGCAGCCAAGAGCAGAACACCTTGTCGCCGAGCTCCATGACCATATACCCTCCTTGCATCGTCTCACTCGACCTTCCTCTTTGGAATGCATGCCATGTTTCCGACTGTAGCTTCAGATCGATCCTCTTTGGAAAGATTTAGAACCGAATAATTATGCTGAAAGGATATTAATGTAAGTTTAGAGTATCTCAAATAATTATGAAGTTTATTAGTAACGTATTCGCAATTAAATGATTGATTAGGTGATGGATATTATATATATATATATATCCGCAATTTCTCCAAAAGAAACCACGCGATCATCGACGGCTTCGATCATCCTTCGGCTGGGATGACTTGATCGTAAATATGGTTGAAGTGCAGGAGTGTATGTGTAATTTTGAGGAGGCATTTGGATACATATAAGGGTTAAAACCACCTTTCCCGCCCGGTGTGCAGATTCGATTCCCTTTCCTTCCCTTCGCCCAATTCTCCGCCGCTGGTAAGCGAAGTTAGGGTTTCTTTTCCTTCTTTCTCGTTGAACAATGTGTTCCGGCGGTTTCTTTGCAATGTATTGATGTTTTTACTGAATCTTGCGTCATATATAGGAGGGGTTAATCTACTATTCCTTTCTTTGTTTCGGATGATCGCAAAAATCTTGCTAGTCTGTATGGAAGCTGACCTATCAATGTCGATCTGGAGGACGAGTCGGTGCGTTTCTTTTAGAAGGTACCATTATGATGAACGAGCCGCTTGTCATCTACGGTTTGGATGTTTTCAACAGATCTATGATTACTGCAGACTTCCATTGAATTCTTTTGGTAATCGGTTTTAGTGAGGGTATGGGAACGCGAATGCCCTTATTTTGACTTTACGGTTCGATCAAATTTATGAGGTTTGTTCCTACGAATGCATTATACGGCTTTGCAATGTTAACACTTTTAGCTGATTGAATTCACTTTTTCATCAATCCTTAATTAGAGCTTTTTGCTGTGTGTTTTTTGTTGAACTACTATGCATAGAAAGAATGGGCACTTATGTTTCCATTAAGAAGGTGATATATTGACTAAGAAAAAGAGATTTTAGATAGTTTGTGGGTAATAAATACCCCACAGAAATTTTTCCTAGAAATGGAAGGAAAAAAGCTTCGATCAAACTGTGATATATACGAAGCATGAGGGATGGATTATGATCAAATGGTGTGACACCGTTCAAAGTTGCATCCATAGTCATCATAAGTTTAAAAGCATGAGGGATGGATTATGATCGAATGGTGTTATTTCATTTACTGAATATATTTAATGAATAAAGCGAAATAGTAAAGCTGATATAGAAAGATTTAAGCATTTGAAACCAAGGTACTAAGCTATTGCCATCTCTACTTTATCTTGCCTTTGATTTCTGATTTTTGTGCAATTTCATTTTAACTCTCAGACCTTTGCCAAAATAATTGATTCATACACCCATTTTAGTAGGATTGTCTTGTATAGTATATGACCATGCTTCTTCTATATGTACCTATCTATATGGTATACAGGCCTAGCTAGTATGGTTATATGTCCAATGCTAACACATGCTTGTGCAGAAGTCAAACTTAAAACTTTAGCAAGCATGCACAATGGTTTGGGCTAACTTGGTGTTACAAACTAGTCAAGCTAAGGGCTGATAGTCAGTGAGTCCTTGAAATTAATCTCTAAGCATAATGACCAACATTTGACACTAAATCACATGAAACCATGTTCTTACTTGTCCACACCTAATCTCATCAGTAAATATTACTGTGTATATATTACTATTTTCACATTGATGTAGGACCATTGCATGTCAGTTCTTAGTGATACTTCTTGTATGATCCTAACATTGATCTATTCCATGTTGATCTTAAATCTTTTTATATGATACACAATGTTGACAGTAGGTGTTAAAATTTGTCCTAGAATTATCTGATCCATTGAATAAACCATGAAACCTAACAAGTTGACCTAAATGAAAATGAATAGGATCGGACTCAGGATTTCTACCAGATTAAGACATCAGTGGGGTGGACTATGTCAAAAAGTGTACAAACTAACACTCTTGCAAATTTCTGTGCATGTATGTGCTTGTGAGCACCCTATCTCTTTAGTCCACCAGAGTCCTAGAACAACATTTGTCAAGGTTGAAGAATCTGTGTAAGAATTATCATAGTAAGCCTTTTGTACTAAAGTTTTTCTCATAGTTGATAAAAGTGAAGTTCTGCTTTTTTAGCCGTAACTTTTGATCATGTTAGTTATGAGATATTAACCCAAGTGGCATCCTGTCCTGAATTATCCCACCAGCACTGAGTATACTTGTTCCTTTCATAAATAAAACCTCTGAGGCAGTTGTTGGTTCAATGCCCTGGGAAGCTTTAAGTTTTTTGACTTCATTAATGTTAATCTTTTGACTCTATTGTTATTATTTGTCCATTTACCTTACATAAACGTTATAGTGCAAACACTATCCTTGCTTTGGTTAAGACTTCTGCGGTGTTTTAGCTTATTCCTACAATTGTTAATGGAAAGAAAAGCAACAACAAATTCATTGTATCATAAACATTTTCCTATATGACTGAAACCATAGAAATAGTCGTAGTAGCTGCTAAGTTCTGAAATTTTGTGCCGTACTCAGCACTTGATTACCAAAGTGAATATTTTGGCAGATAACTGGACTGGAGAAAAATAATTTGAGATATATTAAGATGCCCGCGGATCCATATTGGTGAGAGCCTTGTACGTGGACCATTTCTTTTTATCTATTGTTTAAGAGACTTGCTTTACATGGAGATGCATGACTACGGCAGCTTCCAGCTTCTTGTTTCTATTATTGGTACGTACTATTATCGTGGCTTAGCACTATTCAGATCATACGTGAATGAAAATTTTGAATATTTTATTTTCAAGTTGATGGTAAAAGTCAGTGCGTTATCCCCAAGTACAGTTGTAATCTTTCCACTTCAGGGAAGCTTTATTTATTTATTTATTTATTGCACTTTCTAGGTGCATTGGTCCGTAAAATTTTATGGAGAGCAAGTCAACAAATCACATGGCAATCTTCCTTGTATTATTTAATTGTGTGATGTGTCTAACCCCTACAAATCTAATAGGTTTCTCTTTTATATTCAATGTGCATCTCGAGGGATAATTTAGGGACAAACAGTGGTCGAGGAGTCTTGATGGTCCACATGGAGGAAATGTTTCTCTGTCACCTAGACAAGGTACAACTGCTTCCGTCAATATTTTATAGTTCTTTTATCTTTCACAGATCTCGCTGTTTTATATTGTGAAGTAGCATTGTAGACGAATGGAGCCTGCTTTAGTATGCTTTAACTTGTTCTTGCGGATTCCATTTTAAATGTCATAACGAAGAAAAGGTCGCTTGATTCCTGTTAAATTTTCAATAGCATCATATTATACATGTGATTTACTTGAAGTAAACTTGTCACTTTCAATTTATTTATTTTTTATCTTTGACAGAAATTGTGTTTTAACTCAGTATCTACTTTTTGATATTTAGTCATTAAACAAGAAAAAAAAAATGATGCTCTCAATCCCCATTATACCTATTTTTTTTAAAAAAATATATGCTTTCACTCCATTAACAAACATTTTTCTGTCTTTTTTCTGTTGTATATTACTTTTGACATGTTTCCATACAAATTCTTGTTTTGTGTATGAAAAAGTATCGTTCATGTTGATGTTCATTGTCGTGTTTTAGTTAACTTTTCTTGATTCCATGATTCTTATCCAGATAATTGATCACATACAAAGTCAACCGTAACAGACTGGTTTGCCTCTCTGTTTAACTCCATCTTTTTTTTCTTTTTTTTTTTGAGATAAAGGTATTATTGTTATTACGAGCAGTCATCATATGTCAAACTAGTTCCTTGAGTTCTCTTATGACCTTCTATCATATGTGTTATCTACCTGCGTGTTTGATGTATGACATAAAAAACCGTTGACATAGGCTGAGTAATGGAGAACATAGTAAGTTAATCATAATTTAGTGCCCTTGGTACCAAGGTGTATGATGTGAATTACTCATGCCTAAGTCTTGCTATATAGAGGCAAGGGATGTGGAAAACACATGGGGGGGGGGGGGGGGGGATTTTAAATGTTAATCTAGCAGATCGAGAGAAAACTGTTCGAATGCTCAATTAAACCCATGGAGATCTCGAATTGCAGATGCTTAAATGTGCTGCTAATGCTGTTTTCTCCTGGTGGGTCAACTCCAACACAAGTTGGTCCCACAAAAACAAGATCCTGCGATTGCCACCCGTGACACTGTTGTCGTGTTGAAGGATATAGGTTAAGGTTGTGGAAACAGTCACTAAGGTCAAAAACTGCTTCTATATGCTGATCCCTCGTCAGAACTCATGCTGACAGGAGCATGTACATTAGGTTTGTGGGTGAGTGATTCAGTCAGCTGATTTAAAAGTGACCCCCCATTTCACCTGTATAACCTCATTTGTTTGGGATGACCGAATTTTGGAGCAGCGAGAAACATGATCAACCATATGGATGATTTGACAGAGACGTCATCCAACCGTGGGAAAATAGACTCCCTTTATTTAGTGTGCTGAATCAGTGGGTTTTGTTTGTCTGTCGTGTCCCCCTTTCCTTTGATAAACCTTGCTGATTACAAAGGGTGGTACGTTCTCTTTTGCTCTACTGTTTTCCACTTGTATCTATCTCATTTTAATTACATTTCGCAAATAGGCTGGGCAGGCAGCCCCTTGGTTTTTTTTTTGACTTCGCATTAGGTCCCCTCTGATCTATGCTCTAAGATATTTCTTCTCTATTTGTTAAAAACTAAAACACATTGGAATATAAAGAAGGAAAATGTAACTAATTTTTTCTTTGTTGAGAATTATGGGCAAGCACATATTTTCCACCCTTTATTAATTGAGTTATAACTAAGGTATGTTCCCAATAAGAATAAGGGATAACCATAGGAGTCACCTGGACCCAGTTCCCTAATTGTTTGAAATTGGTTTTATATATATATATATATATATATATATATATATATATATATATATATATATATATATATATATATATATATATATATCCTGGTTGCATGGTTCTTAATATTTAGAATTATTTGAATTGTTCAACTTGTTTTATTGACTTAAGTATTAAAAGAGTATTATCTAGAATATCTCTGATATAATTTTTTATTGGGATCTAGCTCGGATCATACATGGAGAGAAGGACCAATTAGATTCAAATCAGTCTGCACATTGAATAATCAAATTTTGATTAGATAATAATTAAAATAGATTTAGAAAAAGAAAAGGTACCTAAGTTGAGTTTTGCTGTTGGTTTAGATGTAAAATAGTTGGTGTCTTATTTACTATTATTGTTAATCTAAGGTCGGATTTTTTTTTTTTTTTTTTTTAGGTTTCTCTTGTCCATCCGACTCATTTAAATTAGATTTTAATTGACAGATGGCCACATTTATGTAGTCAAATATAGGTTAAGATAATTGGCATTTTATTCATTGTCATTTTTCGTTTACTTTATCCATCCTAAGTCACGGTCTCAGTTAGGACAATAAATACACCACGTGGGACTCGAGTGGCTGGCTATATTGTCGGTCGAGTTCGAGTGAGACATGCACGCATCCCTCCATGTTCTCATGCCTTCCCTGCCAACTTGCTGTGCTGCTGCATTATTGGGCAGGGCGGTTTGTTTCCAATCCTTGTCACCTTTGTGCAACCATCGATACGTCTCATCTTTTTGGTTTCTGTAATTTAATTCGGCATTCAAAAACCTTTCATTACAAAAGGTTTATTTAGTATTTGTAAGCAACTAGGGAAGCCGGCCTGAGGTTGTGAGCGACCATGATGTGACACCCACATGCCTCCGGTGTACGGTTAGATGCAGGTCATGTGACGCACGAGTCTTGAACAGTTTTCCGGGTAAGCTGTTGCCCGTGGCTGTTTGATCCACCGTCGTCTCACGAAATCTACGGTCCCGAGAGACAGACGTTATTTTGTTCTGACAGGGAACGTAACATCAAATGCTGCAACCATGACCCGTTATTTTGTGTTTTATTCTTTTGTAGACAGACGCAAGTTGTTTAGCTTCTTAAACGTGTTTTATGTTTTGTCAGTCAAATTTAAGATCTGAGGATCGCAACAGTCACCTAAGTGTGATGTATGATGGGTGACGACGCCACCACGTTATAAGAGTAACCTTTAGTGTTAGATTTGCGGTGCCAGAATGGACCCCAAGGGCTTAAACGAGGCTCATCATCACTCTGTACACTAACTTGACTGTTCCCGTTCGGCACTGGTTCATGGGACTTGTTACTGTTCCTGCCTAAAGCCCGTGCAGGCATTAGATCCCGAGATTTGCTTTCCCGTTTCCTATTGCTCATACAAATCATGTACCATACCGTAGCAACGTAACGATAGACATGTATGACATTTATTTGCCATGGCTAGAAATCTTGGTAGACGAAGGCCCTCAGTCACTTTTTGGACGTGCCCTTCTGCTTTACAGACATTACAATGGCTTTCTTGCCCTGGTGATCCAAAGGGTAATCGCTCACGTGCAGGGCCACTGACGAAAAAATGGAGTCTACACAGGGATAGAGAAGAGAGAACACTAACTAGTTCGGTGAAAGTAGACTCAAAAGCTGCCTAGGGACTTGAATCCTAGGCAGGCAGCGCCCTACGACCACTGGGATGTGGCAATGTGGGATTCTGTATCACTTTTTCTCACAATCTATTTAAACCCTCCCATTCTTTCTTTCTCGACGAGCCCGGCCGAGAAAGAGAAGGCATTCTGGAGCTTTGATATTTCCATCAGTCTTTTAAGGTTTTTTTTTTTTTTATTATTTTTTATTTTTTATGCGCACTTGTTCCTCTTTTCGAGCTAGGTGGGAAATATGAGGGTAAAGACCAAATTCTTATCACAAGTCTGAATGCTCGTAGTTAACGAGTTCTTAGTTTCACGTTATCATCCATTGAGTTTGTGGCTGTTTTGCATTAGATGTTGAGTTGGGTGCAAGATAGATTCAACAGTAGACAGGAGAAGAAGAGATTCCACGCTGGTTCGAGCTCCACTTCTCGTAAGCGATGCTGCTTCATATGATTGCGTCATTCTCTTTTAGTCTTTTTCTTGTTCTGATGAGTGGTGGGTGGTTCAGCAGTAATTGCCTTTTTTTGATGTGAGTGACAATTTGTTTTTGTTTTTTTTTTTTTTATAGCTATTTTTTGCCTTAAAGAACTCCTCTACCTACAATCAATAGGATATCTGTTTTAGCAGTTGGTTGCTTCAACTATCATTGACCATAAGAATTGGCCTTCTTTATCAGCCAGCCCGGCAGAGTTCTCCATTCTTCTTGTTCTGACATCAGGTGCTACTGACGACGGTATTGCTGACTTCTTTGTTTGCTTAGGTGCTTCGATCCCAGATGTTCGTGAAGAACTCGGTAACTGTCTGCATACATTGTTGGCGATCGGGACACTCGGCAACACGGATACGAAAGAAGACCCACAAAGACATGAGGATATTTCAGAAGATTTGCCTTGTTTCACCATTGAAGAAGCGAAGGAACTAGAGAAAGAGCTGGCGAAGCTACTGAGCCAAAAACTGGCAAAATCTAGCGCTCGTGGATCAGAGATTGCCAAAGACGACAGAGCTGACAAAGCCACGAGATTCAAGCTCGAGAGTTCGGAAGATGTCAACCATGGCGGCGACCTCTCCCCCGATACCAGGATCATACTGCACAAACTGAAAGATGCGTTATCGTGCAACTACACCGCGATCAAAAAGGAACCGCTCTCGTTTCTTCTCAGGAAGATGTTTGTTTGTGGGCGTGGGTTCGCACAGACTCGAAGCTTCAAGGCCTTGATTGCTGAACCCACGGTTGAGAAGGTACGCTATTAACTTTGAGGTAACTACTCTCTCACTCACATCTGCTTTCTACACTCGGAATATTTTTCATCATCCTACTTGATAGCAGCAGATTCTGAAGGCAATTCTTACAAAGAAGAGATACCCTCAAAGCTCCGCTCCGACATTAATGATCAAGAGGAACTCGGACCACAAATCCATGGAAGAAGCGCAGGCAGGGAAGGCGGACAAAAGGAAAGATCACTATAAATGGGTCAAAACGGATTCCGAGTGTAAGAGATCCTTCTTTCTTTCACTCCATTTTCATAATCTAACATGTTTTTTTTTTTATTTTTTATAATCCGGCACTGATAAGAAAACCTTCTTGCCTGCAGATATTGTTCTAGAGATCTAGAAAGTAAGCATATAATAAGATAATAAATAATACACTGAAGACCTCCCCTCCCTCTTTGTCTCCCTCGAGGCGTTCTCTGGTTGATTAGCGCATCATTTACGTAATTTGTGTAATAGTGTTTTCTATGTAATTCAATTCTTTTTTTTCCCCGATAAAAGATTGTGTTTGTGGAAATGCCACGACAAAGAAGGATGATTAACCGTGAAGTGCAGATCAAGATCCGGTCTTTCTTTACACACTGATGATATTTGCAGCTCTGTTGTGGTTTTTCCCTTTTCCATTCGGTGTTGTATCTTTGCAGTGAACAGCAGCAGCATCGAACTCTATTATGGCGACCTTTGAAAAGAAGCCCACAAGCTTTGTTTCCAACTTAATCAAGAAGCTCCAAAAACCACAGGAGCTAACCTTTTTGGCTTTTTTTGGGAAGGGGAACAGGCAAAGATCCAGCCTTGCACACCGCAAATGTACTCAACAGAGCAATTAGGATGATGATGATTAGTGTGGCCTTAATTTCTTATTGTTATGATCATGTCATGTGATTTAATTTAGAACTACTTATATATTATTTCTTATAATTAGTTATCTTTAAAATCTCTATATTTATCAAAATAAAATATTTAATTTTATTTCTCCTATTTCATTTATTTTATTCATAGAAATATGATACTTGGAGATAGAATCAATATTTCTAAAACATCATATTAAATATTTTACTTTCATAAATATAAAATTTTTAATATAATTTTTAAAAATATAAAAATTAAAATATATTAAATTAGCTCGTCACTGACCTGACCCTTAGAAAAAAACATAACATGGTTTAGTCCACATCAAAAAGAGATGCGATGCAACTTATCAGGCGGCAAGTTGGTTCGGATGCATCCGTACCCGAACGACTTGACGGGTTGAAGGATACGCATGTCGGTCGGGTCGGATCCTGGATCGTCGGGCGCCCTGTTTGCCTTTCGTCCGCGTCACTTGAATCCCATTCGTCGACACGGGACTTCCTTCCCCCCCCCCCCCCCCCCGGCGCGAAGAGGGAGGATGGAAGAGAAATCTGCCCTTCTTTTCTTGATCTTTTCGGTGGATCCCCCCGAGTTGCTGGGTCAGTGCGACTTGTCGGTATTGTTCTTCAATTGGATCTTTGCTTCTCGTTCCGTTCGATCTTTACTTCCGAGGGAGACGGATTGGGGGCGTCGTTTTTTCCTCTAGAATTTTCGGTTACAGGAATTGCGGATTCGATCTGGGAGCAGTTTGGCCGGTGCTGGTGGCTGCTATTGGTGGCGATCGGGCTAGGGCTCTGAAGCATTGCGTTTCTCTTTCTTGAAGGACATTTAGGTAGCTGGGGGTGGTGAGTCCGTGTAGAATTTGGAATTTTGTGCTGTCATTGCTATCCGGGGGAGTCTTGGGGGATCTATCGGCGATTTTTAACAGGCCGAAAAGGTTTGTAGCGCGATGTCGTGGGCTCGACCGGAAGATATCTTCTCGATCTCTCTTGCAATCTACCTCGATAGTAAGCTTGCTATATTACCTTCTTTTTCTTCCTCGCTCGACCTGAACTTAGCCAGTTTGTCTTATTGTTGAAAATTTATAAATAGTTTTGATGAACACATCTCCTGTGATGACTTAGTGGCAAATTCTTAATGCTTGATTGTTTATTACGTTTAAAATCTTGAACCTTCTTTATTTACATCTGTTCTATTTGATCTCTCGTTCTGTGAGGTTGCATGTTCCAGTTTCCTTGTATCTGACTACCTTGGCCTTAGGTTTCATGTTTTCCTGTAGTTACTTTTAATTTTATTATCTATATCCAAAGATTTTTATGCTTCGAAAATATCCTTTTTATATACATTGTGGATTGATCTTGTTTGCAATCTTTCTTGTGAAAATTTGGTCATTGAGAGTAGGTTTCAATGCCTTATTGTATATTATATGGTCTTTTACTAAGTGGTTGATGGTCACTTTTATCCACACTAAACAAACCTTCAAAGAATCCTTTATTGTTGTGGTTCAGATAAATAAACTTAGTAACAGGCATTCATTAAAGGGTGCTGTGCAATCCCGAATGAGATATTTACAATCACCAGGTGGATTTATTTGGTCTTCTGCTAACTTAAGAAGAGTGATCTTTTTTTTTTTTTTTTCTTTAGGGAGAGTGATTGTGTTGCTTGGAGTATTTTCCTACATCTTTCTGATAAGACAAGAATCCAATAGTGTCTTCATTTCTCTTTCTTTTTAGTGTACTCACTCCATCTTATTCATCTGTTGTTAAGTAAGCATCCATTCAATTGTCCTCTCCAAGTTATCTGATTATCTGTTTCAAACAGTTGGAATTCTTGGACTCGAAGCAGGTTTCTGATTGCCGTTTGCTTTTTCACAGAGAAGCTTCTTGTGTTTTTACATGATGAGCAAAAGATTATGGGGATTCTTCGCTCTTTTGGCGAATTTGGTGATCATCTATCCTTTCATTGTAAACTGGATTGCATTTACTCCCACAATATGAGGTGCTTAATAGTTCTAGTCTATTGTTTACAGCATGCATGGTTGTTGAAGGTGCTTGTGAGCAAGTAATTGTGGGAGATCTGTACTGTGATATTCCACTAGGTCTATATGTGATCCGTGGGGATACTATCGTCTTAGTAGGAGAATTGGTACGATTATCTCATTTAATAGTTAATTGATAACATGTTGGTTTGTTGATGGCTTGATGCCTTTTTGTTTATTTATATACAAATAAAGGATTTGGAAGGTGAGAATCTTCCCACTGATGCAGTAAATGTCTCGGTTGCAGAGATTAGGAGGGTGAGCGCTTTTACTTAGTTAATTTTTTTTTTATAATCTGCTCATGTACATGTTTTTAGAAGCATTATTAAGGTTACATATATGCTACTTCTAGATGCCTTTGCCATACTTGTCACTAGATTTGTATCTTTGTCTTATTCTTGTTCTTACTTGCCTTTGTTCTCTTTTTTTATCAGATTGTTTTCATCTTGTAACTTAAGAGTCTTGCCACTGGAAGAATTTTGTGATCAAGTAGGAGAGGGTTTGGGTCTAAATACTCGAGTCCAAATTAATATAGATTGGTTCCAAATTACCATGTAAGTTGCGCCCGGTATGCTAGTTTTTTCGGTATTTGTCATGATGCTCTATCTCTAACTTTTCCTGTCATTAATTTTTTAGGTAACTTGATTTTATATCTTCAAGTGATGGAAACCAATGTGGACTGAGCTGCCCTTTTTTCTTTGTAGTGATTTCAAAGGGGCCCAATTCCCCTAAAATTGATGAACGCATGTAAGTTACGGTAGGGGCTCAATTAGGAAAACACAAAGTGATTATGAATTCACTCTTGGAAAATATAGATGTTACTTATGATATTATGGGAGTATGAACTACCAAAAAGAGAAGCCTTGTGTTTTAGCTCTCTTTGGCTCATCCCTCATTCAGGTCCCTTAATTTATAGCACACCGTTGAGAGATGTAGTACAAAATATTAGTTGAATGAAATTTTAGATTTGATGGTTGGTGACCTCCATCCACTACCAATTTATTATTTCTCTTATCACAGTTTTCTTTTTTTTTCTTCCCTGTCCATTTCTCCACACGTCTTCGGTGCATGCTTGAACAGCATAGCTGCTATTTCTTGCTTAGAAGGATGGATGCATTAACATTATCATTGATATGAACTTTTCTAGCCTAACCATTATCCGTAAATTTGCTTGCAATGATTTTTTGGGTAAATGCATGGAGAAACTTATGCTTAACTTTCTCAATTATGAACTGCATTACTACTTGAATAAAACTAGCTTTCACTGGCCACTGATACGTACAAAGAACAAGCACAGACCATAATATTCCAGGCCATTGAGGTCTGTTTCACATTATGGGAGGATCAAGTATATTGGCAATGTCATAGTAGGGAGCAAAGCTAGACATAAACAGAGTTAAGGGCATAAAATTCCCCTAAATAGAGTAAACGAGAAACATTTCTACTAGGAAGATCATAAGAATTAAAAGATTACAGTCATGGAGCATTTCTAGTGGAGCTAAAAAATAAATAAAAAATCATCTTTTGCGACTTATTTTTGCATGGCAAATTATTTTCAGGCTCAGTTATCCAGGGTCAGCTAAAATGGTCAAGATAAGTTTGGCTAGTAGTTTATAATCATGTTACATTCTTGAAGATGGAAGTAGCATGCATCATCATTTACTGGGAAAAAAAAAATTTATGTCTCCATGACAGATTGTTATGTGCTACTTTCAACAGGTTCAGCAAGTGGAAAGAGATGCAATGGACTGATTGTAAGCTCCACCTTCCTGGTTCATGTTCATTACCATTATGGTGTGTGCTTTTAAAGCATGTCATCCGCTACTTTTGTTGCAGCTGTATCAGAGTGGCAATGGAAAGGATCGTTCTCTTCCCTTCTTCATCCTCTGGTTGGTTCTGATGATAATAAAGTTGAAAATTAGGTGTGCCTCATTTCTCTTTCTCATTGTCATTCACGATCACAGCTAGAAGAGCTTCATAATTTCACCCGGTTTCTAAATGGTTGTCATGAGATGTGTTACAGAACTTTCAGGAGTCGAGCTGAGGTGTCGGCTTGACCTGTTCTCGTCCGAGTGCACAAGTCCGCCAACATCGGTGGGGATCGAGACCTCCATCGTGGGTTGACTCTTCCTCGGTGGTCCACGTCCGGGGCGTCGATCGGTTTGTCACTCGGGTCGTCTCGGGGATGACGATCCCGCACACAGGCCTCTTCGGGAATGGGAGAGGTGACACAGTGAGGCCCCTCCGATGCTCAAGTTAGGAAGAATCAAGAATTGCCCTCCCGAGAGGGTGAAGCTAAGGGTTTTGGAGAGCGAGAGAGAGTGAGTTTTTTCTCCTCTTTACCTGTTGTCGAAACGGGTGTTTTATACCTGTGAGAGGGGAGCTCGTCCGTACACCCAACCTTACCTTTGTCGTCCCTCGGGATGTGGCCGAGACGTACGGAGGACGTGCGGCTACAGCAGCATGGGGCGAGGGCATGGTGCGCCATGCTACATTAATGGGCATGGGGCTAGGCAGTGTCGTACTCAGTCCTCCACCTCGGATAACAGATCGGTTGCCGACCTGGTCCCTCGGGCTGACGTGGCTTCCTCCGAAGTGTTGTCGTGGTTGTCTATCTGACATGGGCTTGGATGAGTCGGACCGACCCATTGAGTAAGTACCCTATCAAGATGAATGAAAAAATAAATAATACTTGCAATTGAACATGTAGCCTTTCTTCTATGTTTAGACCACCCCCCCCCCCCCCCCCCCCCCCCCCCCCCCCCTTTCTTTGGTCCACAGCATATTTAGCCAATCCCATGAGCAGGTACATTCTTTAGACCAACAACAAGAACAAAAGGAAACCAAGTAAGTACATTCCTTACATGAATTGTTCATAGTTTTCATTATAATGGAGTGTTTTGATCGAGGAATGGGGGGCAGTGATCTTTATCGAGCAATTACTCAAACCTAACCCCAGTCAACCTTCGCTTTTTCTTCTTCTTTTTTAATCTTTTAAATAAATCACGGCACCATTCCGAATACGATATATTTATTAGACAATGGCATCAGTTATTGACCGTCGATCTCCGAAACAATAACATCTTGACCGTGTTCGATCCTCTTGTTTCGAATGATTTTTTGTTTATTTTTATTTATTTGTTTATTTCTTTTCCATTAGATTGATTTCAGTACCATCATCACGCTCCCCCCCAAGTCCAAGTCCAAGTCCGTCCCGCGATTTTGGAATATGGGTATGACGCATGGCTGATGAAACCCTTCCTTGTCCCTCCTCCGATTATTATTATTCTCCCCAACCCTCGAATCCACCCTCCGACATCCGATTCCTCCCGCGGCGACCTCTCGGTCGGTCGGTCGGTCGGTGCAAGCCTCGCACAGAGTCGGAGATGCTCTCCCTGGACGCCAGGTTCCGCCACCTCCACCGCTACCGGCGGCGACTCCTCGTGGCTCTCCTGTCGCATCGCACCTTCCTCGCGGTGCTGTGGACCGTACTGTTCTCCGCGGTCGTCGTGTGGCAGAGCGGCGCCGTCGCCCGCCTCGGGTTATTCCGGCGCCGCGCGCCGCCGCCGAGGCCGTGCCCCCGGCTCCGGCCTACGGTCTTCAATCTGTCGGATTTTGGGGGAGTCGGGGATGGTGTCACATTGAACACCCAGGCGTTTGAGAAAGCGGTGGAGGCCATCATGGAGTTTGGGGGAAGCGGCGGCGGTCAGCTCAACGTACCACCTGGAATCTGGCTCACTGGTCCCTTTAATCTAACTAGCCACATGACCCTGTTCCTCGCCGAAGGCGCCGTGATTGTGGGAATTGAGGTGAGAGAACACTTACATTCCTCCTCGTTCTCGTTTGGGCCGTGAGAAGTTACCCTTGAATTTTCATGCCTCTCTTTACCTTCTTTGTTTATGTTGTTGCTGCCTTCATAGTTCACGCCAGCTGCTTCAATTCCTCTCCCTTCATTAATTGGAGGGAATAAAACATCAAACATCTGTTAAATCCTTTCACAGAGCATAGCATAGGCATATCTGGAACCTTCATTAACTCTAATTAGGTTCGTTTTTTGCTCTTTAACAGGATCATAAGCATTGGACCTTAATGCCTCCACTGCCATCATATGGACAGGGGAGGGAATTGAAAGGGCCCCGATACGGAAGTCTGATTCATGGACAAAATCTTCGGGATGTTGTTATAACAGGTCAATCGATTTGATATGTTGTTCCTTTTTTAACTGATACATCTTCTATCCTTTTATTACAGTTAGAGCAATTAGTAAATACATCTTGGTTTATGTTTGGGTTCAGTTAACTTGGTCATTGAGAGTTAGGAGAGTATTGATCTTTGATGGAATCACTCGAATTAAATTTATAGCTCGAGAGGTCTTTATTAGTGCATCGCCACTGCAATACCAAAAATCTGAGACCGGAGTAGAGATGAATGGTATAGATAAGTTTTCCTGCACTTTTTTTCCTTTCGTTAAACGAGTGACTAGCTCAGACCATTTGTGTTTTATTTCTTTTTTCACATTTTCTACCCATCGCCTGCCTTGCTTACCTGTGGACAAGACAAGCAATCCAAGAGGTGAGTGAGGGAGCACAGGGGACACCGTTGGATAATCCTGCAATTACCTCTCAAGTAGCTTTGCCTTACTTGCAAGAAAGAAAGGCAAACAAAAGTTTGAAAAAAGAAAAAAAATTGTTTTTATGTGCTTATCGTCTACTTTCAAATATATGAATAAAGAAGAAAAGAAACAGATTAAGCTATATGATATTTCAGTTAATTTCTAATTAGCATCAATTTTTAATTGCTTCTGCTTCCCTTTGTCCACCCCATGCCAAATCAAACTTTTCTTTTTTTAGTTATTGAGCTTCCTGTTAGCTTTCTTTGGTTGATTAATTCTTTTAGGTGTTTTCAGGATATAATGGTACCATAAATGGACGAGGTCAAGCATGGTGGAAAAGATTTCGCCAAGGACTCCTGGAACACACCAGAGGACCTCTTGTGCAGCTTATGTGGTCCAGAGATATTGTAATCTCTAATATAACTTTACAAGATTCTCCTTTTTGGACACTACATCCCTATGACTGCAAGAATGTTACTATTTCAAATGTAACAATTATGGCCCCCCTTTACGATGCTCCAAACACAGATGGCATAGATCCTGGTAACTTCCTTCCTAAGCTTTTAATATGTTTATTCTAATTTTGTTACTTTTTAAAAAAACATGCATCTCGGCTGGATATCTAATCTACGAGTTCCTAATTCTTTACCTTCATTCGTTCTCAACTGCGTCTCAATTGAATATATGTGTCATGGACAGAAAATTTAGGATTTGCTATACTGAGTGCAGTCGTCAAGTCAATTTACCCCACCACATTGTCATTTAAATTTTTAATCCCTTTCATCTTAATGTTGTCTCCTTAATATTTTTGTATTTAGTCAAATGATAGCGTAGTATAAACTCGCGACAGAACCTAAAATTTTGCTTTAAATTCAACATTTAAGTTCTCTTCAATTTTCCCTTATTCTATATACTCCATAGGCTGCTGTAAGACTCTCTTAAGGTAACTGTTTAATATCTTTCAGTTTCTAGATACCGCAAGTTTTAACTTTTAGCAATGTAGATAGATATTATTTTTTTCTTATGTGGGACATGCATCCTACATACAACTTATAGCTTTTGACTGTAGTGGACTGTCTATGCAGATTCGTGTGAGGACATGGTAATAGAGAACAGTTACATTTCTGTAGGTGATGATGGAATAGCAATTAAGAGTGGTTGGGACCAGTATGGAATTGCCTATGGACGACCATCAACAAACATATTAGTTAAGAATGTGGTTCTACGCTCCAAGATGAGGTAAGCCTTTGTGCATACCACTTTACTAGTTAGTCATATATTGCATTATCTTTTTCTCGTTGACTTCATATGCAACACACTTCGCCACTGAAAAAAAAAAAAAAAAAAAATAATGTACCATTTGTGCTGTTGGTGAAATCTGGAATCTTAATGCTATGACATATTATCATCCCTGAAGGGGTGGCAGATCTATCACTTTGATGTTTATTTGTGGATATCTACTTTTCAACAGTGACTGGGTTCATGAATTGTAGTCAATAAACAATATGATTTACAAGTTACCTAAACTGAAGTTTCATAATTACTTGACCTCGTTTAATCTTATCCACAGCATAAACCTAGCACACGAAAGTTAATGTACCATTTGTGTTGTTAGTGAAATCTGGAATCTTAATGCTATGACATATTATCATCCCTGAAGGGGTGTCGAATCTATCACTTTGATGTTTATTCGTGGATATCTACGTTTGAACGGTGACTGGGTTCATGAATTGTAGTCAACAAACAATATGATCTACAAGCTACCTAAACTGAAGTTTCATAATTACTCGGCCTCATTTAATCGTATCCACAGCATAAACCTAGCACACACATATTATGCTTTTGTTTATGACTTTGCTGATTGCACTGAGACTAATTGGTTTGACTACTTATCTCCTACTGCACCTTGCAGTGCTGGAGTATCGATAGGAAGTGAGATGTCTGGTGGCATCTCGAATATCACATTTGAAAACATCCTTGTTTGGGACTCACGGCGTGGTGTGAGGATCAAGACTGCTCCTGGGAGGGGTGGATACATTCACAACATCTCCTATAGCAACCTAACCTTCAATAATCTGAGTGTGGGTATCGTGATCAAGACCGACTACAATGAGCACCCTGATGATGGCTTTGATCCCAAAGCCATTCCTACAATCAGGAACTTGACCTTCCGTGGAGTTTATGGTCGTAATGTCCGCATTCCAGTCCGGATCCAAGGCAGCAAGGAGATTCTTGTGAGAGGCATCAGCTTCCAGGATATGCAGGTGGGTCTTTCCTACAAAAAGAAGCGGACTTTCCAGTGCTCTTATGCAGAGGGATATGTGGTAGGTCCAATCTTTCCAGCACCATGCGACAGCCTTGACCGGTATGATGAGAATGGACGGTTAGTTAAGCGTTCAATAATACAAAATGGTACGGACACAGATTATGACATATAGAGTTGTTTTTTTGATAAATACTAGGCTTGGCTCATTCCTCTTTTAAGTATAGCATCCTATCTTTTTTGATGTCCTGATAATCTTCATGTTTTCATCAGCTGCTCTGTGAGGTGAAGAAATAATTAAGCTCAAAGCATATGTTGTGGGTTCTTTTTTGCTGATTTATGGGCGCTTAATAACATCATCAACATTGTATGATGTTATCATATTTCTCTTTGGAATTTTGAGTTATTGCAGGTGAGCAATAACAAAAAAAATTACCAAATATTAATTTAAATGAAAACTATATAATAGGATTTCAAAAATGTATTTTCAAACATAAATTTTTGAGCCAGTTTATTCATGAGCAACAATTTAAGGATACTATCGTGTGATCGAAAGGGATACGAGAAGAATTTGCATTTGCAAGCTGTGCAGAACATTAATCATCAAAAAGATCTATTATACAAAGATGTGGCCATGACTCTCCATATGTGATGTTTCTATCATATTTTGCAGGTGTACGTATAGCTTGGATTTGGTTCATCGAAAAAGATCTATTATACAAAGATGTGGTCATGACTCTCCATATGTGATGTTTCTATCATATTTTGCAGGTGTACGTACGTACAGCTTGGATTTGGGCAGCAAATCTAATCCACCCACAAGATGTTTCCTTATTCCATTCCTGGAACCTACACGTACACCACACTTTTGTGGACCAGAATGGTATCCCTATCTATCTTTCTCCTGCATATCGTCTTCATTTTATGCTGGCTGCCAATTTACATCTTTCATTCTTTTTGGTGTTTGTCTCGACAACTTTCCGCTACAAATCTTCCCAAAATTGATAAGGTTCATTTTTTTTTTTTTTTTAATTTTTGTCCCCAAGTCCTCTTTTAAAACGCATTCATTTATTGTGTGTATCCATCCATCCGCTTAAGATGGTCTCCCACATTGAGTTCAACTAAACAAATCCTAGATGCACATACCAAAATTGGTTGAGCAAAATATAAGAGACAAATCCTAGAAGCACAATTATTTTGTTTTTTTTATTTTAAATCTTTTATATATCTTATATATTGTAGTTCCAACAACTTATGACGGCGTGCAAATATTGTATTAACAGCGATGCCACCAGCCTGTCCCCGATGTGACACCACTCCAAGCTGTCCCCCTTCCCCATCTGCCACCCGTGATTGATTGCATCAGGCGCCGTCGGAAAAGCGGACGGCGCGCGTCAAGATTCCCACGCGCCTCCCTCCTTTTCCCTCCCCCAAACGTTCTTCACGTTTCTTCTCTTCCCTTCCAACCCACCCCATCCCATACCAATAATAGAAAACTCTCTCTCTCTCTCTCTCTCTCTCTACACATGTTCCTTCTTTCTATGTAGGGCCCACCCATTCCCACCTCGTGGTTCCATTGCCACTTTTCTTATAGCTAAATTCGTTTTGATATATATATATATATATATATATATATATATATAGCTATCCTTGCAAAATTTTGAATCATCGAATTTTAACTAAATAAATCTTGGTAATCGAGGCGACAGCGGTTTCTTTGTATGTTTACTTGAGATATTAAAGAACATTAACATCGATGATAGTTTATACAAATTTTGGATATTTGCAGGGTGGATATGTACGGATGAAGTTTCGAGGGAGGGACGTTTTACGGAGATCAGTGACTTCAGCGGGAAATAAATGCAAAGTTGTTTTCTAATTAAATATGATTTTTTTTTTTTTTAATTTCTCGCCGCTGCACGAGATTCACGTGCTCTAATGCCACGCTATAAACATAGGCGGACGAGGGAAGGATGATGGCCGGCGACCCCAACTGGGTTGGATCGTGGGAGTGGAAAGGCGGAGAAGGTGATCGGCGAATCCGTGCCCGTTTCCGGCGCGCACGGGTGATCGTGGATCGTTGATTGCTCCGACGGTGAAACGAGGAGACATGGCCGAGGCGGGGCGGAAGCAGGGGAGGACCAACTTCGCGGTCACCTGCACTCTCCTGAGCCAGTACATCAAGGAGAAGGGCAGCATCGCCGACCTTGGACTCGGGATCGCCCAAGACGCCGCTAAAGGTGAGAGCTTCCGGGGTTTCTTTATAGAAATTTTTGTGGATTCCTGCTTTAATTTCCTATGTGTCGTTGGATCGACGGCGTTTGTGATTGATGCCCCAACTCGGTTTCTTCGTAAATATCAATCCTTTTCGTGATGATCGTTCTTTTCTGTTGACACGAGAAAATTCCGGAAAAAAAGGAATCTTGGTTTTCCTTTGTTCGTCTTCAGGATTTTTGGGTTTTTCTGCAGAAATCTGCCTATGATCTTAGCTTTCTTTTTACCAGGGTTCCAAATCTGAGTGATCTTTCCGTTTTTTTTTATCTATTTATCCGATTTTTTTTTCAGGCAAATCTGAATCGGTTCGGCCTCCGACGACCATGAGCGTGATTCCTGGGGCGGACCTCTGCTGGGGAGAGGACGGCGCCATGGAGCTGTTCTCCCGGAGTGATGATCTTGGGCCCGCTGTGTTGGAGGATGCCAGGTCTCATCTTTTCCTCCGAACTCCTCCCATTCAGAAAACCCTTTGCTTGTGACAAAATGCCCTAAATCGATTCAATCCTCCATTTACTCTTTCTTTGATATTATGTGTAAGCGCACAAGGTTAAATGCTTTAGATCGTAGAACACAAAAAAAAATTCATCTTCAAAGTTGGTTGTTCGTCATCTGTCACCGGAGGAAATGCAATTTGGGTTTCATCCATGACCAAAGTTTGATATTAAATGCTTTAGATCGTAGAACACAAAAAAAAATTCATCTTGATGTTGGTTGTTCGTCATCTGTCACCGGAGGAAATGCAATTTGGGTTTCAACCATGACCAGAAGTTTGATATTAAATGCTTTAGATCGTAGAACACAAAAAAAAATTCATCTTCAAAGTTGGTTGTTCGTCATCTGTCACCGGAGGAAATGCAATTTGGGTTTCATCCATGACCAAAGTTTGATATTAAATGCTTTAGATCGTAGAACACAAAAAAAAATTCATCTTGATGTTGGTTGTTCGTCATCTGTCACCGGAGGAAATGCAATTTGGGTTTCAACCATGACCAGAAGTTTGATATTAAATGCTTTAGATCGTAGAACACAAAAAAAAATTCATCTTCAAAGTTGGTTGTTCGTCATCTGTCACCGGAGGAAATGCAATTTGGGTTTCATCCATGACCAAAGTTTGATATTAAATGCTTTAGATCGTAGAACACAAAAAAAAATTCATCTTGATGTTGGTTGTTCGTCATCTGTCACCGGAGGAAATGCAATTTGGGTTTCAACCATGACCAGAAGTTTGATATTAAATGCTTTAGATCGTAGAACACAAAAAAAAATTCATCTTCAAAGTTGGTTGTTCGTCATCTGTCACCGGAGGAAATGCAATTTGGGTTTCATCCATGACCAAAGTTTGATATTAAATGCTTTAGATCGTAGAACACAAAAAAATTTCATCTTGATGTTGGTTGTTCGTCATCTGTCACTGGAGGAAATGCAATTTGGGTTTCAACCATGACCAGAAGTTTGATATTAAATGCTTTAGATAGTAGAACACAATAAAATTTCATATTGATGCTGGTTGTTCGTCATCTGTCACCGGAGGAAATGCAATCTGGGCTTCAACCATGACCTGATCATTTTATGTGGCTGCTTCTACCACTGCAGGGAGGCAGCAAGAGGCCAACTTACCATCTTCTATGGAGGGAAGGTGTTGGTGTTTGACAGTTTCCCAGCCGAGAAGGCCAAGGATCTGATGCAGCTAGCAACCAAGGGGAACTCAACGTCACAAAACTCTGTGAGCTCAAGATCCGTCTCCATCTCCTATGAAACTTCGACCTTGGCGCCCAAAACTGCCAACAATTCACTGGTTCCCCAGGTCCATATGTCGAGATCAGCACAGCCTAATCTTCCTGGTAATGAATCCGTCGTTGTTGTTGTCCAATCCAGAGTTTGATCCGTTCTCGTCGAAGATAGCATCTTCACAAATTTACAACGCATTGATACTGTCGCTTTGTGGAACTGCAGATCTTCCTATTGCTAGAAAAGCTTCACTCCAGCGATTCCTCGAGAAGAGAAAGGATCGGTAGGTAATTCTTGCCTCATGATTTACCGGAGAAAAGAAATATGCCGAATTCGATCGGTTAACCTCTAAATAAATCTCAGGAGCAATGCAAGATCACCGTATCAAGTGTCTTCTGCCTCTCCCGAAACGGGCATCGATCGAGAGGACAGCAAATCATGGCTCGGCTTGGCTCCTCAGTTCTCCATTCCCAGCCTCAGTCCAAGCGCCGGGTATAACGGATAGAATCATGGATGCTCCTCCGCTCGAAGCGAATTACTCAATCACAATCTTTGATCGCTTCCTTTTTGAGGAACTTGCTTCCTTTTCCAAACTAGATAACATGGATGTTGTCACCGATCGCTTAGATTACAGAATTCTTCTTTCTTAAGCTGGAGCTCATGCTCCAGGACAGAAAGCAAAGAAAGAAACATTCTGTATACACATCTATTTTTTGTGATTTGAACCGGTTTCGTTTCAAATCTCGATAGCTAGCTGGAAATGGTGTTCTCTGATGCAAAAGCTGAAATAAATTGTCTTCGAGTTTATATCCATCGCAAACTGTGGAAACACAGTGCTACCGATTTCTCTGTTGATTGTCGTCTTTCTTTCTTTTGCCGTCTACTGTCAATTACCAGAATTTTCTCTGAAGCAGAGGAAAGAAATGAACTCTGTTCCAAGAGTGAGAGTGATTGTTTTCGCTAGCAATTTGTATGTATCAATGTGTTGGTCTGTAACATTATTTGTAATTGAACTTTTTGAGAGAAAATTAGCAGGTGACAGGTTCAATGAACTGTTTGTTCATGTTTGGTGCATGTTCCTGGATTCCCTCTTCCACTTGGTGGTGGTTCATTTGGTCATTATTCTGAGACCTACCTTCTCCTATTCGATGAAGAGGGCCACCTAAACTCCCATTGTTATCCCCATCTAACCACTAAACTAACATGCCTCTCGTTGCAGAAGAGTCAGCTCTACAAAGGCAGAGAAGCATGTGTCATGACAAACTTGTCATTGGAGTCGACCTTTGAATCATTGGAATCAAGAAGACATCAGGTAGAAAGGGGAAGGTTGCCTTTGAATCATCACCACCACCTTCCTTGTTCATGACCAACTTGTCATTGGAGTTGACCACCGCACAGTTGGGGTCAGTCAACCTTAGCTGCCCACAAGTCAGCCACCTGGGTGAGAAGAAGAAGAAGAAGAAGAAGAAGAAGAAGAAGAAGAAGAAGAAGAATCTGCTGATGCATATGACTCTGCAATGAAGTGCCTAATTGACGAAAAAGAAGACGAATCTTGTGGATCAGAAATCTAAAAGTTGTTTAGCCTTGTTATAATTCATTCTCTATCCTTTTTTTTTTTTTGTGTGTGGTGGATATGACAAGTAAAATCCATGTAGCAAAGACCATCTGCCAATGCAAAGTTTATATTAAGATTTTAATCATCGATCATATCAGGTATTATTAGTATTGAAACATAAAACTTAATTAGATGTAATTATATTATATTTTCATGTTGGTTGAATACGTAAATTGAAACTAAGATCGGATCGACATATGATGTCAGCCCAACCCAACCCAACCCGGGAATTAATTCCGCACCAGTTGGGCCGGGCTTAATTCAACTGTGGAGTTATTTTGGAACGCGACAAATGTTACGAGTTGCAGCGATCGCAGCTGACTAAAATATCGATCGTGCCCCTCCTTTGTGACGACATTAGTCACGAGAAAGGACGGTGGACAGCTTTACTGGTATCTCGATATGTTTACCTTCCTTTAAATACTCGCCTACGAAGCCCCCCCCCCTCTCTCTCTCTCTCTCTCTCCCTCCCTCACCCTTTTCCCGAGCCCCTATCGCTCGTTTCCTTTCCTCCCTCCCTCTATTTTTCTCCCTCGGCTTCGAGGGTTTTTTTTTTTTCTTCTTCTTCTTCTTCTTCTTCTTCTTCTTTTTCTGATTTTTTTTTCTTTCATCTCGATTCGATCGATCACGAATCGGATTGGTGCCGGAGGACAACCCTAGGGCAAGGAACGATGCAGCAGCAGAGGCTGAAGCAGCAGCAGGCTTTGATGCAGCAAGCTCTCCTCCTCCAGCAGCAGCAGCAGCAGCAACAACAGCAGCAGCAGCAATCCCTTTACCCCCACCCCGGCCTCTTGGCCGCCCCTCAGGTCCTCCTCTCTCCCCCATTTCGCTGGCGGATAGTGTTTCCTTTATGCTGGAGGTCGGGGAGTATCGCGTCGTGTCCCCGAAATTAGGGAAATCTTGACTCGTCCTACGAGTTTCGGGGGGTCCTTTGTTCGCATTATTTGTTGTTCCCTCTTTTGCGGTTCCTGGAGGAGGTTCTATTTGGCGTTCTGAAAATTAGGGTTCTTGTGGGTTATTTTGCACTGTTGTTTTCTGATTAGCTCTACTTGTATTGCTTCTCTCCGGAACCTCGATTTGGGTTTTGGGAACGTTTAATCTCCTGCGCTGTGTTTTATTATTATTATACCTTGTTGCTTCCTGGCCGTCTTTCATGGGTGTGGATTGGTTGGTCTGGTGTTATACTTCTATCACCAATCTCTTTATCAAGATTGGATATATGCTGCTTTAATACCTTTCTTTTTGGGGAAAATTATTTTTCGAGAATTTCTTTCCATATGGAGGATGAATATTGAAACCTTTGTTTTTGTTTTTCTGAAATTTGCTAAGCTGTTATTGTGTAATAATAATAATATTATTATTATTATTATTTCAATTGTCGTGGCATTGCTGAGGGAGGAGTCCTTGTAACGGCAACGTTAAAGCTACTTTAAAAAAAATGTCATTCTACCCGGTTTAGTTGATGGTCCAACCTGTCTAAGGGGTTTCAAGCATCCAAGACTTGTTTTTGAACTTAAATCTTCTTTTAGGTTTTCATGTCCATTTTTATTATATTTGTAAGTTGAATATAGGGCAAATCTTTGACATTGGAAAACATGTTTTTTTTTTCTGGTGGTGAAACTTACGGGAGAGCATTTTTAGGACTGACTGTTTCTCTTTTTCCGCACCACACCTATCACAGTTTGGCTTTATGGAATTTTTTTGATATATCAGAGTTATGTAGTAGGTTTAGAATGACATTTAGATATATGAACTCTTTCTTAGCATCTATGGGCTTTTATTTTATTTTTATTTTTTGGTTTATCTACACTTTTTATTCACACATCTATTTTGCAGATAGAGCCTGTCCTAAGTGGGAATCTGCCTCCTGGATTTGATCCAAGCACATGTCGCAGTGTGTGAGTATTGTTTGAACATTTGCTTCACATGCTTTGCTTTTTGTTTCCTGCATCATTGTATATATATATTCTCTTTTTACATTGTGTATGGGGTTCTGTCTTATTGCTTGTTCGTTGTTTAAATACTTTTTCTTTTGCAAGTGTGATTCTGGTTTTTTGTAACTGCAAGACTCTTTTTCAGTCATCTTTCAGAAGGAAAACCTTGTTTTCTAATGAAAGGGTGTTTTTACAATAACATGCAGAGTAGACTGCAAGAGTTCTTGAATCTCTACAATCATTAATGTTCACTGAGGGTGTTGAGAATGTTATTTTCACAGTTTTTAGCTTCAAATGCTGATTGTAACATAATTTTTTTCATTCATTGTTCTGTATGTATAAATACAGGTATGTAGGCAATGTTCATCTTCAGGTTACTGAGGCTCTTCTTCAAGAGGTTTTCCAAAGTACAGGCCCTGTTGAAGGATGCAAGCTCATTAGGAAAGAGAAGGTCAGTTTCCTTTCTTATTTCCACACAGTTCTGTTGTGGAAGCGCTTGGATTTTTGATTCGTAATACTCCAGTCTTTGTATTTTATATCCTCTTATATCAAGACAAAAGAGTAGAATGGTTGAGTTACACATTATTGCTGTTGTGTTGGTATCAAAGTACCCCTCAGCATTTGAAGAAGAAATATGCACTAATTAATCATGAAACGTTGGTATTATGTTCCAAACTGCGATGAGAAAATTTCTCCTGAGCCATCTTATGCACAGTGATTGCTAAAATCTTCTTTGTTGGAGAAAAATGCTCTTGTAATTCAACCCTTTGGCCTTTCTTCTGGATGGCCAGTTCTAGTTCTGGCTGTGTGATGTTTGTTACTTGGTCTGTAACTGTTGTCCTGGTTTGAACTCCAGGATTTATTTTGCTAATGTTGTATGCTAAGTATACTTCACCTTCAGTTTGGCAACCAATTATGTGGCGTACAATGCTAGTTCCAATAGCTGTACTGCTGGGAATTGTTTGCTTCTTCAGGCTATCAAATTCCTTCAGTGTTATACCATCATATGCATGACAGCATACAAATTGAGAAATATTCCATAAGTAGCTTCAAAATTTTCAGCAGTACCTAATTTAATGCAGTTTAGGATTCTACCATTTGTTTCATGGTCTGATGTTACATTCCAATTTGATTGTAATTTTTAAGTGTGTCTTGCATCAGATGCATGAGGCCAGGTGCTTAGTGATGTAGGACGAGTAGCAACAGATTGTTTTATTGATAATAGAGGAACCAAAAGAGAAGAATAGAATGATAATAACTGAAAAATAATAGGAAAACAAAGGGATAACTACTAGACTCACTATGGCTCAAGGAGTGAACTCCCAAGATGAAGGCCTCGCGTCTTCGCACATGTGGCACATGGATGATGGAATCATATCATTAGAAACATAATTGTGGCCTCACATCACTCACACTCAAGGTGGGACAAGAATACAATTTATTGATTCATCTCTAATTCATGCATTACAATGTTCTAGCCCCTCCTTATAGGTTCAAGGAGAAGAATAAAAGGGAAATTACAGAAATAAAAAAATTACAATCGCATTAAATCAAATATACAATTTGTTCCTTCCTTCGAAGAAGATAATATTCTTGACTTCATTTGAAGGATAACCTTTTATTGATTAATAGATTTTCATATTCATAGAGATGAATCTTTAAAAATCTTCCATCAAGATTTGCAATCTTCAGTCAATAACGAATCTGATTTCTTCCACTCTTTTCTGCATTTGTTTCCTTTTTCTTCGCCTTGAGTAGATGTTGTCATTTGACAACTTATGACATATGCAAAATATCTCTAACTATTTAAATTTATTCAAATAACATATAAGCTAAATTGCTCCTGCATCACTTAGGCTCCATGAGATGTTAGGGCCTGGGTAGCTTTGATCCTTTGACAACTTCGTGCGGTATGTAACAAGTTATTTGCTTGATACTACTCACTTGGAATTGCCATTCATATTGTGCCCATGCCTGTCACTTAAGAGGCATGATATGATCAGATGCTACAAGCCTTTCAAGTTTATACAGTGATATTGAAGTGTGGCTATTGCATGTGCAGTACAATATGGTCTGGCTTGCATGATTGTTACACTGGCATGATACCTACTTTATGATGTTGCATCATAGTATGTACTGTGCATTACAGTACGCTTCGAATTCATGTTCTATCAAGTTAAAGTTGAAGTATGATTTACATTTGTCATTTTGTTTTGATTATACAGTCATCCTTTGGCTTTGTTGATTATTATGACCGCCGATCAGCTGCACTTGCAATCATAGCACTGAATGGGAGGCAGCTGTGAGTTGAATAATTTAGTTTTATTGTCTGTCATTTTTTTTAGTAGGGTTTGCCATTGCTATACCGTGTGATTATGCAGGTTTGGCCAACCCATTAAAGTTAATTGGGCGTATGCCAGTGGGCAAAGAGAGGACACGTCAGGTTCAATTTCAGATCATTTCCTGTACAAAGATTTTGTTCCAATGCATATATGGAAGTCACAGACTTCTGGATGATTTGTTATTTTGCATTACAGGCCATTACAACATCTTTGTTGGTGATCTTAGCCCTGAAGTTACAGACGCCACCTTGTTTGCCTGCTTTTCTGTGTATCCAAGCTGCTCGTAAGCCTTCATGACCTTGAATTTGTTTTATATCATGCTTTGTGTCTGAATAGATGGAGATAATTAGTTTATTTTGATTTATTTTGATGATCTTTGTGGTGTATATATATAGAGATAAGAGTTACTTCCTCCCTGATGGTTATTCGAAAAAAATGTTTTTGTATCTTTGATTTCACCTAGACCGGTATCTTTTTATAGAGATGCGAGGGTCATGTGGGACCAAAAAACTGGGCGTTCACGAGGCTTTGGTTTTGTTTCTTTCAGGAATCAACAGGTCAGTTGACCAGTTGATAATCAGATTTAGGGTTTCCGGTGTGCAATTATTGTCCACTTTTTGTTTCTGACTATTTCTTTGGCAGGAAGCTCAAAGTGCGATAAATGACTTAACTGGTATGTTGGTCTTTGTTTATTTCTAGCATTACACTTTTAGTAAGGCATCATTGAAGTTGCCTTAGGCTGCTGGCTTGATGGTCAGGCTTATGTTTACTGGTTGCTAAAAATTCAGCAACTTGAAGCTTGTAGCTCATGCTCATTGCACATGATACACATGGTCTTTAGATTAATGAGGCAAAACTTACTGATGTGAATTTAACCCTGTGCTTCTTAAAATAAGAAGAGCACTATAATTTAACCTTGTAATCATCATCTGTCTCAAGTTTTAGTTCTAAAGTTGAGAACTTGTTCTGAACAGTCTTATCCTGACATTGTGTAGGCAAGTGGCTTGGCAGTCGGCAGATCCGTTGTAACTGGGCTACCAAGGGAGCTAATACTAGTGAAGACAAACAAAATTCAGATTCAAAGAGTGTGGTGGATCTAGCAAATGCATCTGCTGGTGCGTGACACTTTTGAACTGGTGCAATAGCATTTGAATGATATCTTATTGTTTGGTAATGGGTATCAACATTATATACCCTTTGTGGACAAATGCATCTTAATCTTTGTTTTCTAGTCTATGGAATATTAGTAGTTTGTTCAGTTGTAACTTCTTAGTTTTATGTCCATATGAGACATATGTTCTTTGTAAAACAAGAAGCCACTTTTTCTTTTGAAGTTAGATAGTTAATTGCCCGTCTGAGAATTTCAGTTACATCATCATTGTTTAGTTGAGTAATTAAGAAGCATTTGCTGGAATCTAGCGTGGCATTTGAATTTTTATGTACTAAATTATTTCTTTTTATGTAGAAGATGGACAAGAGAACACAAATGATGATGGTCCAGAGAGTAACCCACAATTCACAACTGTTTATGTGGGTAACCTTGCTCATGAGGCAAGCATCCCTCTCTCTCTCTATATATATATATATATGTATATTTATATATTTATATATATATATATATATATATATATACCTTCTTGCATGTTGTATGAACAGACATCAGTTGTCCCTTTCCGTTATCTGTTTTACATGTACCAGTTTTAGTATCTCTTTTGATATGCAGCATGTTACAAAGCTTATACTGATTTGTTGATGGATATCATTGCACCTTGTTTTAATGTGTTTAGTTAATGCCGAGAGCTTGTTGTATTTGTTTGATCACGTCTTAATTGGCTTTATAAGTTGCATATATCATTGTTTTTGTGGGCTTACTTTTATGGAGGTTATCTTTTCTGTTCTGAGTCATCAAAGTGTAAACTGCAGGTTTCTCAACTTGATCTCCACCGCCATTTCCATGCCCTTGGTGCTGGAGTGATAGAAGAAGTCCGCATACAACGTGACAAGGGGTTTGGTTTTGTGAGATATAGTAATCATTCTGAAGCTGCTTTGGCTATCCAAATGGGGAATGGTCGAATTCTTTGTGGAAAGCCAATCAAGGTAGTTGAATTATCTGATTTAATTTACTCTGAAATAAGATTTTAAATATTGGTTGTGTATGTATTTACCAGCCTGACCAAGTAGTAGCATCAAAGCATAGAACTCTATTTCTCTGTAACATTCATTTTTGAATGTTTTGATTATCTTGTTCAATGATTCTGGGCAGTATATGTCTAGGTATACCATATAGTAGACTGGTATCATAATGGTTTGATGGATCTTTGAAAACTGACCCCATTATGAGGTTTAAATTTTTGCTCATATACGCACACACAGATGATGTTATATTATATATATATAATGTTGGTAGTATGTGTACCTTGATGTTTCAAAATTTTGACATTAAGTTGTAATTATTGTTGTTTCTTCTGTTAAACATATTGGTTTGGTTTGTTTGGCAAGACTAGTTTTTATTGTGTGTGTGTATATATTAACATTGCTAGCATGTATACGTTGAATGTTTCAAAATTTTGAAATTAAGTTATTATAATTGTTGGTTCTTCTGTCCAACATATTGGTTTGGCAAGACTAGTTTTCATTATATATTTTAGTTCAAATCAAACTTTGATTGAGAGAAGTTGTGTTAATCTTCTTCTGCAAACCTGAGCATTTTTCTTATTTAAATTCCTTTAGGAGAAGAACCCAATACAGGCATCATCTAGCTTGGTCTGTAGTAGAGTGTGTCAAGATCCTTTGACTGACCGGGGATAGCAATTGACTGATATATCCTCACTCCTAGATTAATCAACACTCATGGGCTGGAGAACTTCTGCTAGAGCAGTGATGAGAGACAATGAGATTGGATACAACAAAAGGTTGTAAAAGTTGGCCAAATTAACTAGTGTGATTTAGAGTTATTAAATTATACTATAAATGAGTGGAAGTCCTTAACTGGGTTACAGAAGTCCTTAACTGGGTCTACTCTACTATTTTTACAAGATATTATGTAATTTGTCACTTTACCATATATATATATTCTGTCCATATCATGTTTAGTCTATGAATGTTAATTTTGATCTTAATGTTTGTAAGATTTACATTGCACTTTATCTACTGGCAGCTATAATATGCTAAGTGGATGTTGTTATTAATAATATTTTGAGTTATGCTCATCATATTTTTTGAGGTATCTCTGAGTTTTGGATTCTTTTTGAAACTTGAACTATGATTGTATGAATGAAGAAAAAGTTGCTACTTACTGCTTCTCCGTATTCCAGTTTGAGTTGGTTAACCTTTCCTCCATGGAACATGGAACATATAATATTGCAAATATCATAAAAAAAAAACTAGGAGAGAAGATGGCATGAACATGACAATAAATATATTTATATGTTTCATTTGTTGTTATTATTTTATACCAACGTTTTACTTACCAATCCATACCGGTGTACCAACATGTTGTCGGTACCGGTATGGTACAGGTACGGTGGCAGTACACACAGTGCATGTCGTCCGATATTATTAAATTGTTATAATATTATATAATATAATACTATATAATATAATATTAAAAACTATTTAAAAAGGAATTAAATGGGCGACGTCGCCTCGGTCTCTTTCCCAACGCGAGGAGACGTTTTGTCTCCCCACGTGGGGACAATAGTCGCCTGTGGGCGGCGAGGGGCGCGCGGGCCGTGTGCAGGCGAGGACGGCGGCGAGGTACTTCTTCTTTCTTCTTTTCCCTTTTTCTTCTTCAATCGACCGATTTTAGCGTATCGCCCGATAGCGGCCGGTTCGCGTACCGGTCAGCTGTCGGACAGGTATGTACCGGGCGGTACGGGGCCTTACCGCTCGGTAAGGAGAACCTTGTTGTGTACTATGTAGAAGTTAAAGCAACCTATCGGTATCATATGTATAATTATTCAAAAGACGGCTACCAATCACCTTAATTGTAAATGTTTACAAGAATATTCAAGGCATGGATACAAAATTCAAAAGTGCAGAAGTGAATACTTACATATATCCCATGATTTGACGTCTTGAGGCCTTCAATAGATGATACAGCTTTGTCCTTCCATTTATATCATATACTAACATGTAAGTGCAGATACAAGCATCATCCTAATATGTTTTCAAGTATTTGACAAAGTGTGGGTGTTCGACGTGGGCATGGCAAACATTGAGGTGTTTGTGCTTTGTAGGCTCAATGGTCCTCATACATCAACAAATATACAAGCAATTGCTACACATGCAATAATTGAAACTTCCACTTGCTGCTTCAAAGAAGTTTAACTGCTGATACTGTAATTTTGGTTGCTGTTGTTTTATGGATTATCAACCTCTTTCATGACACTATCAGAAGGCGTGTTCTACGTATGTCATTGAAGTATATAATTGAAATGAACTTTTCTTTGTAGTTTCTTTGTGCTGCATTCATTTTGTGTCGATTTACCACCACCATACACAAAGTAGGTTCTATCTTTCTACTGTATGTCTAGTGCATTTTTCGGTTTATGTTTCAGTGTTCTTGGGGCAGCAAACCAACTCCGCCAGGAACTGCCTCTACGCCACTTCCCCCGCCTGCCTCCGCTGCTGCATTCTCTGGACTCTCTGCAACAGACCTCATAGGTTATGATCGCGCTTCATTGTTGGGAAAGATGACTGCCAGCGAGGCACTGATGTACGCTCAGAGTCAGCAAGCTCTGAAACAAGTGGCCGCAATGGGTATGGGCGCAGCAGGTGCCAGCCAGGCTATCTACGATAGTGGGTTTCAAAACATTAATGCAGCAGCGCAGCAGTTCATGTATTACTAGCAGTCTCTCTGGTCGTCTCCATACTAGTCATGATTCACTGAGCATGTTGATGCTTTTCTGTTTGTTCTATTATGGTTCTTAAAATTTTCACATCAGACTGTGGCTTAAATTATTTCTCCATCTGGTTGGTTTGAGCCGCCCCATCTCCTCTGCGTTTATGATTGTATCAGTGCAAAATTAATGTATGTACACATGAATGTTTTGGTGGGGAAGTTATGATAAGACTTCCTGGGATTCTTATGTTCTTCTATATTTGCCTATTACATCGTTCTAATTGTCTCTTTGGATTCCTGATGTCGCATTCCGTGAAGGCAATCTCTTTCTTTGAATACAACACTTACTTGGGTTCAAAGGATTACAATGACATGCATGCGTAGGAGGAGAACCAAAGGATTAGGAGCTACGCATGCATGTGTTAATTTGATTCAATGCTTCTTCTTTCCGCTGACGCTGCTGAATGGGTTCTGATGTAATTAATTATACGCAATTATGGAGTGCTTTGAATCAAAAGAATATGGTGTCGAAAAAATCTTGTCGGGAATAAAAAATAAAAATAAAAAGAGAGAGAGAGAGAGATCTTTAAATATTCTTCTTTGGATTCATCATATTGTTGTTTAATATGGCTACCACGTTCTAGAATGCTCTCAGAGACTCGGATCGCTTGTTGTTGTTGTTGTTGTTGTTGTTGTTGTTCCCGGGGAACCCCTATGTCGCGGTATAAGTAAGACACGGCCGAACCCCTCCGCGGTCACTCTCTCTTCCGGTGAAGGGAACCGGTTTGTTATATGACCCTCAGTCCACACCACAATCTTGCTTCTCCGATAAAACACCGCCGGCTCCCCGCTCTCTCGTTCTAGGGTTTCGGTCTTCCCCTCCTCTCTACGATCGTATGTTCTGATTCTTTTAACATCCTTTTTCTTTTTTTTGGCTTGGCTTTCTTTCTTGAATTTTTTTTTCTTCAAGGTTTCGATTCCTTCTCTTTCCATGGTTTAATTCGATATCTTTGCTTACTGCTTTTTTTTTTTTTTTTTTTAAATTCGATTTCTTTTACCTTGTTTCGCTTCCTTCAGGTTGCTTTCTGGTGGGCGGGCATTTGTCGGTGGACTGATGGCAGCGGTGCAGCCATTCGGATGCGGAGTAGGAGGCAGGAGCTTACCTTCTTTCCAAGGCCTTCGCGTCGCGCCACCGGCCACCCGGACCTCCTCTTGTTCGGTTGGAACCCTTGGTTTGGGGCTCAAACGGAGGAGCCTTCCTGCCATCGTCGTCAAGGCTGCCACCGTTATCACTCCCAAGGTAGGTATACAAAAATCTGATATTTTAGGTTCTGGCGTATGGGTGGGGTTGTTGGGCATTTAGATGAACGGTGACACTAATGACGACTGAGCTGGCATCAGAGATTGCAATTTGGATCTCCCTATGGTATTATTGGAAGGCTTTGCTGCTTCGTTAATATATTTCTTGTCTTTTAAGAAATTTTTAATGTTCTAATGATTTAAGTTCTCAACATTGTTTTTATAGTACGTCTCGTAACGTAGGGCCACATTTGTCTTGCTTAAGAACAGCAATTTTATAGTGCGTCTCATAATATAGGACGTCTCATTGTGTATCATATGAGAAATATCTTCCTTATGGTGTAACATGCGCTCTATGATGACGAAGGAAAAGTCATCGAATTTTCCTTATTACATGAAGGAAAAGCTATGCAGAAAGCTAGACATTGTACAACCGTAAAGTTGATCCTTATGTCTTAGGCAATCAGGGTGGTTAAAAGAAAAAAAAAAAAAAAAACTCTATGCTTGTAGGGTAAGACTGACAAATATCGAATTTTGCAGGAGCCTCTTGCTAATTGATAATCCATCATCATTCTCCCCGTGTAGTGTTCCCAGGGGAAGTCAGATTCAGAAATGTCACTCAACCATCAGTCATCTTTTAAAATTGATGAGGTGTTAATATTTGTAAGAACTTAGCCCTTTGTTACTACCATCATTAGGCTGACGATCCTGGGAATCAATTATTGTGGTTGTATCGATTGCAGGTTACCAGTATAAGTTAACCTCAGTATCTAGTTGATATTATTTCACTTAAGTCAAAAAGAGGATGGTTATGTTTTTTTTTTTTTTTTTTTGTAGGTTTATCTATCTGTATTTCTTATTCTCTTGTTTCTGGAAGTTATTGGGAGCACTTTTGCCCTAAGGAGTTAAACTAGCAAG
>JAQQAF010000001.1:0-10000 GCA_029747655.1 Ensete ventricosum | reverse complement strand
GCTAGGCTAGGCTAGGCTTGGCTAGGCTAGGCTAGGCTTGGCTAGGCTAGGCTTGGCTTGGCTTCGCTAGGCTAGGCTAGGCTTGGCTTGGCTTGGCTTGGCTATGCTAGGCTAGGCTTGGCATAGCTTGGCTTGGCTTTGCTTGGCTTGGCTTTGCTTACCCTACCGAACTTTATCGAACTCCACTGAATCGCACCGAACCTAAACGCATCGCACCAAACCGAACCGAATCGAATCGCCCTGCACTACATCGAATCAAACCGAAATCAACATAACTCTAACGAATCGAACCCAACCCACCAAACCCAATCGAAACAAACCGAACTCCACCAAACTCCACCAGACTTAGCCGAATCAAATCGAGTGGAATCGAGTCGAACTAAGTAAGCCGAACCGAACTGAGTCGAGCCGAACTGACCCTAACGAATTGAACCGAACCGAACCCTACCGAACCTAACCGAACAGAATCAAACCGAATGAAATCGAAGCTAAGCCAAGCCAAGCCGAGCCAAGCTAAGTTAAGCCAAGCCTAGCCTAGCCTAGCCAAGCCATGTCTAGCGAAGCATAGCCTAGCCAAGCCAAGCCATGCAAAGCAAAGTCAAGCCAAGCCTAGTCGAGCCAAGCTAACCAAGTCTAGCCAAGCAAAGCCAAGCCAAGCTAAGCCAAGCCAAGCCAAGCCAAGCCTAACAAAGCCAAGCCAAGCCTAGCCTAGCCGAGCCATGCCAAGCCAAGCCTAGCCAAGCCTAGCCAAGCCAAGCCAAGCCAAGCTAAGCTAAGTCGAGACAAGCCAAGCCAAGCCAAGCCTAGTGAAGCCAAGCCATGCAAAGCAAAGCAAAGCCAAGCCAAGCCAAGCCAAGCCAAGCCAAGCCAAGCCTAGCCTAGCCGAGACGAGCTAAGCCAAGCCAAGCCTAGCCTAGCCTAGCCTAGACAAGCCAAGTTAAGCCTAGCCAAGCCTAGCCTAGCTAAGCTTAGCTTAGCCTATCGACAAAGTTATAGTGGAACATCTTTGAACTCTCTAGTAATTCTTTATAAGGCAAGGCTAGGCAAGGCTAGGCAAGGCTTGGCTTAGCTACACTGAGCTTGGCTAGAGTAGGCTTAGCTTGGCTAAGCTAGGCTTGGTTAGGCTTAGCTTGGCTAGGCTAGGCTTGGCTAGGCTTGGCTTGGCTAGGCTAGGCTTGGCTAGACTTGGCTTGGCTAGGCTTAGCTTGGCTAGGCTTGACTTGGCTAGGCTTGGCTCGGCTCGGCTAGGCTTTGCTTTGCTTTGCTTTGCATGGCTTGGCTAGGCTAGGCTAGGTTTGGCTTGGGTTTACTTGGCTCAGTTTGATAGTTTCGGTTCGATATTTGGATTGATTCGGTAGGGTTTAGCCTTGCCTAGCCTAGCTTATCAAAGCTAATCCTAGGCTAGGCATGGTTTGGCTTGGCTTTGCATGACTAGGCTTGGTTTGGCTAGCCAAGCCAAGCTATGCAAAGCGAAACCAAGCCAAGCCTAGCCTAAGCGAGCCAAGCCAAGCCTAGCCAAGCTAAGCCTAGCCTTGCCAAGCCAAGCCGAGCCGAGCCGAGCCAAGCCAAGCATGGCTAAGATTGGGTTTGGTGGGGTTGGGTTCGATTCGATAGAGTTCTGTTCTTTTCTATTAGATTCGATGCAGTTTGGTGCGATGCGGTGCGGGGCGATGTGTTTAGGTTCGGTGCGAATCAGTGGGGTTCGGTAGGGTAAGCAAAGTCAAGCCAAACCAAGCCTAGCCAAACCAAACCAAGTCATGCCATGTCATGCCAAGCCTACCCTAGCAAAGCTAAGCCAAGCCAAGCCAAGTCTAGCCAAACCTTGCCTAGTCATGCAAAGCCAAGCCAAACCAAGCCTAGCCAAGCTAAGCCAAGCCACGCCAAGCCTAGCATAGCCTAGCCTAGCAAAGCCAAGTCTGGCCTAGCCAAACCAATCCTAGCTAAGCCGAGCCTAGCCAAGCCAAACCAAGCCAAGCCAAGCCAAGCCAAGACTAGCCTAGCCAAACTAAGCCTAGCCTTGCTTTGCATGGCTTGGCTACACTTAGCTTGGCTAGGGTAAGCTTGGCTTGGCTACACTTAGCTTGGCTAGGGTAAGCTTGGCTCGGCTTAGCTAAGCTTGGTTTGGCTAGACTAGGCTTCGCTTTGCTAGGCTAGGCTATGCTAGGCTTGGTGTGGCTTGGCTTAGCTTGGCTAGGCTTGGTTTGGCTTGGCTTTGCATGACTAGGGTTGACTTACCCTATCGAACTTTACCGAACCCCACTGAATCGCACTGAACCTAAACGCATCGCACCGAACTGAACCGAATTGAATCGCCCCGCACCGTATCGCACCAAACTGCATCGAATCGAATCGAAAAGAATATAACTCTATCGAATCGAACCCAACCCCACCAAACCCAACCGAAACAAACCAAACTCCACCAAACTGCATCGAATCGAATCGAAAAGAACAGAACTCTAGTACGATGCAATACTCTTACAAGCTCTGATTAGAGCTCCAAGCATGCCCCACTTGGCTGGCAGAATGCCTAATGTTTAACAAAATAGGATCCTCACTAATCTGATCATAATGTTGCATACAAATTAGCTGGATTTTAGTAAACACTGGTTGGTTCAGTACAGAAACAATTAATATAAACAGAAATATAAAGATACATCATCATGAAAGCACATCATAAAAATAACTCAATTTCTTTAATAAAATATAGTCAAATCAGCCAATAGTATAATTTTTAATGCCATCCTAACCAGAAACAAAAATCTTAGCTCTAAGCAAGACTGAAAATTAAGCATATGAGACATGTATAGTTGAAATGCATATTAAAAGAGCTGAAGTTTTGAAAAGTTGTTTAGTTTGGACAACACACATACAAAAGATGCACATCTTGTCCCTTCTCCCATCCCTTCTCAATGAAAGCATACGACAAAGTTGCACAACAACTTATGAGAAAGAAGGAACAAGGGCTATGATACATAAAAAAAAACAATGAAAAACACAAATTGAATTATGTAACAACAAATTAGCAAACAAATATTTTCATTCCATTTACGACATCAGACATGAATATATTATTTTGTTAGAATTTGACTCCCTTCAGGTTTAACCGATAAGCCTCATCTTACCGGTTAACCGATAAGTGATAAGCCTCACCTTACAAAATGATTAACCCCATCGAACCGAACCCCACCAAAAAAGACTCAATATTTTGTGAAACTTATTGTGTAACATGGTAGAACATTACAAGATCCATTACGTCATACTCTAAAAAGGCTCAATAATTTGTTATCACCCAATTTATCATGAAAGAGAAAGCCATACGATATAGTTGTTAGAAACAAGAACACAGATAACAACTCACATCACCCAAGTTCAAGACCTAATACTTACAGCAAGCCATAGTGTACAACTAAATCATCACCCGCACCTAATTGGCTTGGCACTTGATGCCTGCAAAAAAAACAAAACGAAAAATCAAAAACAGAAAAAAAATCAGAATAACCTTATATACAAGAACGGGAAAGAGTAAAATCTAAGGTGACCACGAGAAGTTTTTTTTTGTAAACAAAATATGACGGGGATAACAAGAAAGGTCCAACAAGGTTCCTTGCTGAGCCTTTTGGCATTTGGCAACATCGTCCGACAGGGTCCCCTCCTTGATGGGCCTTTTCCTTCCGGCGACGACCGTATCGACGAACCATATTCTATTCAGATCCGAAAAAACATGAACTAATGAGCCTCGAAGCCCGTAAGGAACAAATCAAGCTCGAATTGGCCCGAGATACATATTGTCTTCCTTTCTTTACCATACGATTTGATTGATCCACATTAATTACAGGCCAAATCTAACTCAATCACCTAAAATTAATCTTTATTTTATTTCTAATTACATCTCACACATAATTTTAATGTTTGTATTGGCCAAAGTTTTCACAAAGAATAGCATAATATTAGCCAAAGTAACAAAGAATAGCATAATATTAGCCAAAGTAATATTGGCCGAGACGAGTAGTGTGTGTAGTGTATTGCGTGTAGTGTATTGTGGAGCTCCCAGCAGCTCCTGATCATTCACATGATCACGTCCCCCTCCATGGGACTCACTGGTACTTGCACTTGGACTTCTTCCTCAATGGTATACAACCCCTATATGCTGATGATTAAGGCTTTCATTCAATGCAAGCTCCGATGCACACACAAAGACCCGCCTCTACGGTACCACGACATTCACGCCTCTGCGGTACCAATGCCGAAGAGAAAGTTCTGATGCTCCATGTCGCTGAATTCCGATAGCGCCTTGGCCGATTTTGCTTAGAGGAAAGAAGACTAGAAGAAGAAAGAAGTATCCCGCACGCACGCCGTCGTCGCCCTCGCCCGCGGGTAATATTATATTATATTTTATACCGAGCGTTACGCACTGTGCATACCGCCCGGGTACCAGTCCCGTATCGGTACCGACAATATGTCGATACACCGGTACAGGCTGGTAAGTCAAACCATGCTTTAATATATTAATATTTAATATTATATTATAAAATATTACGTTATATTTTAATGTATCGACATATGCACTGCACGTACCGCCCGATACTTACCAATACCAAGATAATCTCGATACATCGGTATAGACTGATATATAAAACCTTGATAATAACATGACATGTTTGTGGCACATTGTGTCAAAACCTTCTATTTACAGCCACCACTCTAATGAAAATGTAGTCAATGAAAAGAGCACATGAAAAGGTTTCAGGAAATTAGCAACGTGTAGATTGTAGAGATAGCACACCAAAATTATCATAATGGAGTTCATACTGAGGTACATAAAGGCAACCTGAACAAAGGCTAACTTAATAATGGGAACTCAACTTCAACAGGACAGAAAACATACCTAGTTAAGTTTTTTCTTGATCGAACATTGGAACCACCTCGTTTCAGCATATTATAGAATTGATCTTCATGACATGAATATCGAAAGTGATCAGACAATTCATGAACAAATCAATGTTTTTATGTATAGGTCCTAAATGTTGAAGAATCCAGTCAACAGAAATAGACAGACCTGTTTCTTCTTCTATGACAATCATGCAAGTAGCATGAGGCCCATTCTCCAATGACAAACACAAGGTTTAACTACAGTTTGACTACCATAATCTAGACGTAGCACACAATAAATCTCTAACACAAATAATAACTAGAGTTTGCAAATCAAATATATTGGATACCCTTCCTGATTTGGACACTATGTGACACCGAAGGTTCTAGTTAAGTTGGACATCGGTATGCTTGTAAATGCTTAATGTAAACTTAGATGTATAACTTTACATTGCTCTTAAATATTCATGTTGTACTCAATTACAAGAACAATAAGAGGCTTAATGAATGTATTTTTCGGAGAAACTAAAAAGTTAACATTGCAGTGGCACGGATCATTGTTGTCCATCACAATTTGTATATGAGAAGCTAAATGATTCTACTGCACATCATACTCGATGCAAATATTTACTCTGGAGAAGTATGATAATTACAGTGTAAAATCATGAACCAACTCATATCCTCTTAAAGCAAAAAAAATATGATCAAACATAAGATATGATTAAAACCAGAAATTAGTCAAAATAATTGTCAACTCCTACTTACCGGTGGCTCCACTAGAATGAGATAAGTCGTAAAGAAAGTCCATGCTGGAAAGCTCTGTTGATGCCTGATGTAGCATTCAGAAGCTAATAAGAACCTGAAGTTATATAAAGAAAAATCAAATGACTTCATCTCCGACATTGAAAGGCAACTTGCCTGTTCCTTCGAGTCGGCAACATTGGGTTACACTTAAAGAGCAGGGTGTCAAAATAATTTAATCTTAATGTTTAAAAGTTAATCCAATTTGTAACACAACCAGGATTACCGGCCGTCTTCAAGTGACCATTAGGAAAATCCAACCTAAAGCACATATCTGCATCCTGAAGCTTTAGGGTTGATTCTTGGGCATTAGTGTCCAATCTAAGCCCTAACCGTTAACAATAAACCCTAAAATCTAGGTTCTTAGGGTTGATTCTTTTTTTTCATATTCATTGCTTTTTACACAAATACACATACAAATCTTGCATTGTTGAGTTGTCACTTCTATGGTGGACAAACACTACAGTAGGGTTTGTTGTTAACAATTAGGGTTTAGAGTGAACAATTTGGGTTTAGAGTGAACAATTTGGGTTTAGGGTGAACACTAAGGCCCAAGAATCAACCCAAAAGCCCACATTTTATGGTTTATTGTGAACAAATTGAGTTAAGAGTGAATGTTTAGGGTTCAGAGTGAACATTAAGGCCCAAGAATCAACCCTAAAAACCATTGTTTAGGGTTTATTGTTAATAGTTGGGGTTTAGAGTGAACATTTAGTGTTTATAGATTAGGGTTTCGACATTAGGTTTTAGAAAATAAGGTTTTGAATTTAGCGTTTTCCGAAAAAAATTTAGAATTTTGTTGTTAAAACCCTAATCTCAATACCGTAGAAGCAAAACCCTAATCCCAAAACCCTGGAAACCCTAAACCCTAAACCATGAGATTTTAGGATTTAGAGATGAGGGTTTAGAGTGGTTAGACTGGTGTAGAGAGTAAGAATGTTGGTGAAAGATGGACAGTTTTGAGGGTTTAGACTGGCTAAACTAGAGGGATCAAACCTTATGGTTTTGGGGTGGTAGTCAAGATCTCTATCATAGAAAAATTGAAAAAATAAGGGAAGGAAGAGATTGAAGAAAGAAAACAGTGACAACTTGCGGAAGTGAAATTGGATGAAAATTGACGATGGAAACAAAAAGTAAAAAATTAAGGGGCTTAGAGGCCGATTTTGGGGATGAAAAAACCCGCAAAACAACTACAAAAAGAATGGCACAGTCAGAGCATGATGAATGGAAGCGTACTTTGTTTGAGACAGTTGTGTTCAGATGCAACTTGTTAGAAAACCAAGGTAGCAGCCAAATCTAAAGATCAGAAATATGATCGACGGAAAAAAATAATGGAAGCCTACTTTCTTTGAGACGGTTGTGTTCAGATGCAACTTGTTAGAAAACCAAGCTAGCAGCGACATCTAAAGAGTTTTAAATTGACAGAGAAGTGAAAGACAAGGGAAGACCACTTACCATGCTCTGATTGTGCCTATTTCTAAGAGTTTTACAAGACAAGAATTCCCCATCCCACCCTCAATCTAATGTTAGTCATGTGATGCAAGTCCTATCATTACAAAACATTGTGTTCGTAAGCAAAGAAACTGAAATGACGATGCTAGGAACTCAGAATGGCAAAAGTTAAAGCGATAACAGAATTCGTACATGTGAATGAGGTTGAAGCATCCATAACTATCAGAACTCATTTGTATGGGCATCTTTAGAGAACATACCGCTACAATTTTAGTATCATTCATTAAGAAGGAGAAACATGGACCATTTAGTGGTTGTTTGTTTTTGTAATCTTAGAATGTAATAAGAATGAGAACAAGCAGAAATAGAATTGATGACACAACACAGTTTGACGCATGAACTCGTTACAATATTGTGACAGCACAAATGCACAGAAAGTTAAGAAATTAAAATCGGAACATGGATAAAAATGTGGACACAAGTGTCAAAGTTGCACCTAAATGAAGTTAAACAAACATTATCTTTTAAACTAACCATTCCATCGAAACCATTTAGTTTAGTTAGTCTTTTTAACAAATCGTCCAAAAGTTTTCATATGAAAAGACAAAAAGTTCAGTACAAAATTTGACATGAACTTTTAACTGTCAAGAATTGTCGTACAGTAGATAATTTCAATAATCAATTTATTTAAATCGTGTAGAATAATAAAGACATTGATGAACTGTCTAACTCTTACCTTTATTTTTTCTGGTACTGTATGTAACATCAACACCCTGTTGATACTTTGTATTTCGAAAGTACCATTTTCTATTTAAAAATTTGACTATCGTGATTGTTCAACTGAAGCTTACGAAGTATTTTTGTGTATCTGTAAAATATTTAGTACAGATAACAGTTTGTTGCTTTGTCATTATTCTTTGCTTCTATTCTCATCTTCTCTTGCACTAACAATTTGCTCTTGGTTTGGCTAGTGATGCTAGCAGTCTTAAACGGTCAAAGATCCATGTAACCAACTCAAATAGTTGAGGTAGTACTACTTTTTTTTGTTGATTTTTAAAAGAAATCGTAACATTATCTAAACGGCCTTGACAAGTTAATCTAATGTATTTCATCATGATCCCAAATTGCGAGGCCACCTTTGATATCGATTATGATACTGTAAATTATCGGTTGAAAAGGGGTAACACCAAACCTTTTTATTGGATTACTTTACCATTTGTATGTTACAATATAAGTTTGGATCTCTTAGCTGTACATTTTTATTTACAAGGCATATGAGATTTGAGAAGTCTTAGAACTCCAGTAGTCTAAGAATTCAGAATTAACCACAAGTGAAGATCCATCCTTAAATCTCAGACCACAAAAGAAGTTTGTGAAGCATAGCAACCACAACATAACGCTGCATTTGATTACGTCTTATGGGAACATGTCTCTGAATCTCACTTGTTTTTTTTTCAATTTCATTGTTGCTACAATGATTAAACACCTGTCCAGTAATCAAGTTGTTTGGTATGTAGTCAATTAAAAATGGCAACAATAAAGATGTTTTATTGTTGCCATTTTTAATTGAGGATACAAGTTGTTTGGTATGTAGTCAATTAAAAATGGCAACAATAAAGATGTTTTAGCATATGCAGCATGTATACCTGTCCAGTAGTGAATCATGCAGGCATCACATCGGTTCTTGACATTAATCTAGCCAAGACGAAGGGCATCGCATAAAAAAACCATAACAGACGATCAAAGAGAGGTCCGGCATTGCATGAAGCCACCCAAGAGGAGCAGCAACACATCAATAACCGACATGAAGCTATCCAACAGAACAGGCAGTGCATCAACAACCGACATCAAGGTACCAAAGAAAACAAGAATAGAATCTGTCACTATTAGCATCGGTGTTGCAAGGGACCAGTAATGGAAGCAACAGGAAGAATCTAAAACAAGGTTGAGAAATTAAAACATTTTGGAAAAGTGACGGACAATAGAATCTGTCACTATTAGCATCGGTGTTGCGTAAGACAAGTTCTCTTTCAGATGCCAAAGGCTTCCCACAGAAAAAATAAACATTTTAGAAAAATAGGTATTTTAAAATCTATTAGTACATTATCAAATGCTAGATAAAATGATAAACATCCATTGCACTCAAATTAAATGGTCAACATTCATGATCAAAAGAACATACAAAAGGTTGCTATAAATTATTCAATGTCCACAAATATCCTACTTTAATGTAAATGAGATTTGGAAGATTCAAACCTGATGAAGCCAACTAACATGTCACCAACATAACGTAAAGGATCATGTGCACTTATAAATCGTCTGAATAGTGCATGGTGCCTCATATTTGCAATCTAGTGGCAGAGACAGTGTAAGCATTTAAATAGAATCCAGAAGAAGAAACAATAAGAAGCCAGAGACCAATTCTCACCTCTTCTGCACAGTACTTGAAAAGAACAGGCCTTTCTTTAAGGCAACAAATATTCGTCTTTAAAAGATCACTAACTTCAGGATTATCATTATCACCCAATTTCTTACACTCAGCTTGAACCCACCTGCATATGTAAGAATAATCAGATAAAGATTATTTTCTGCCAGTCGAGGAACACTTGTGCATTTGAGTTTCATGTGTATCCCTGTCTAAAATTGATCCTTTTGACATTCTTTAACTTGTTTCCTTTTCTAACTAAAATTTCATTACCTATGTAAACAATTATTCAGGAAGTCGAACTGTACTTTCCAGCTGAGCATTTTAAGTGTATGCACAAGGATGCTCACATGCATTCTTTATAACAGCGTCTATACATATAAAATACATGTAAATAAAATTTCGATGGTCAAGGAGTTCTCGGATGTATTTCCAGATGACTTGACTGGACTT